>JAJPUD010002287.1:247388-335306 GCA_023553655.1 Myrmecobius fasciatus | reverse complement strand
TATATATATATATATATATATCATTTGACCTCTCAACTGAGAGTGAAGATGGATTACTATTGACTATTACATAAAGGTAAATAGTCTTTGCAACAAAATAGATTTTAAAAATATGTTTGTGTCTGTCTGTGTTTGTGTGAATGTGTATATGAGGAAAAGAGAGAAAAATGGAAAGAGTAGGAGATAGACAGAGGGATAGACATCTATTTCATACTCTCTCTTTCCAGACCAAAAGTACCTTTTCAGTATCTATGCCTTTTGGAACCAACTGCACAACCTTCAAGACCATGGATACTTTTCCGTCCTATTAAATTACAATTTTCTTGAAAGTAAGGACTATGCCATGTTTTTTTTCTCATTTTTTTATTCCTTGTTATCTAGAATAGTGCCTTGTGCATAGTTGGTATTTGTTAAATATTTGTTGCATTGAATTCAAATAGGGAAATGACTGGGGTTCTATCATTATTACCATTTCTGTTTATTAGGGGGAAAAAGGGCAGATGTCTACGTCTGAAAAAAGTGGGGTGGAGGGGAGTGGACAGGTGGGAAGAAAGGTAAGGACTCTCTCCAGATAGTCTGTGCCAGAAAGAAAAGCCCTATACTTGTTCGCCTTCTGTCTTTTCTCTCACCAGGGTTCTAGGAATATGGCTCATACAGTCCTGCTCTGTTTACCCATGGATTTTTTGTTGCACCTCTTATATAGAACCTGGGAACTTAATATGTATAAAATCTCAATATTTTGGTATCATAAATAAGGACTGTTCCCAATGCTTTAAACAGTTAATTTTACATATGAGGCATTGTATGAATAGCATTTCTTGCTTATGAATGAGTGATGAGGCACATCCTTGGAAGGTTGCATGCCTTACTTTGCTCAGATTTCCCTAGCAACGAGTGTGGTATAGAGAAGTTTCCTGTGCACAACTCAGTTAATAAAATGGAAACAAACATTTATTAAGTGCCTACTGTGTGTCTATTATATCCAAGTTCATAAGACTATTTGTGCTTGACCTGTGTAAGAGCATTCCAAGCTTGCATTGGTCTGATCAGCCAGTCAGATACACTGGACCTTGAGTCCGACATAATTTGTGCCATTTTGGTCCTCTTCAAGCACAAAGTACAACCACCACCAATGATTGCACCTTAGACACTGGGCTAAGCACTTTACAAATAATATTTCATTTAATCTTCACAACAATCCTGGGAAATAAGTGCTATTATTATTCTCATTTACAGCTGAGGAAACTGAGACAGAATGAGGTTAAGGCCCAGAGTCACAAATAATAAATGTCTGAGACTAGATTTGAACTCAGTCCCAGGACTCTATGCTCTTCACCACCTAGCTGGCTAAGAAGCTATGTGTGATGGAATAGAGTTGATCTGGAGTCCAGAGGGACTTGAATTCTCGCACTGACTAGCAGTGTGAACTGGGCCATTCACTTAACCTATCTCATACCTAAAATGAATTCCCTTATCTTCCTTCTAGGTTCAGCTCAGTTGCTAACTAAGCCTTTTTTGATGCTTTCTCCCCATTTCAAATTGTCTTGAATTTACTTACCTGAAAAAGGTAATAAAAGTGCAGTGCTGGATTGCTGGGTTTGGAGACAAGTAAACCCATGTTGCCACCTGCCTCCCATCTTATTAGCTATGTGACCTTGGAGCAATTCATTCAATTGCTTATTCCTTGGGACTTGTCTGTAGGAAAGCAGTCCCCACTTTGTCAAAATCTCATATCCCTTCCCTCTTTAGTATTCCAGCAATTAATTACTCCTGTGCCTCTTTTATTCTGCTACGATGTGAGCTCCTTGAAGAAAGGGCTGCCTTTTGCCTCTTGTTGTATTCCCAGGGCTTAGCATAGTTCTTGACTCATAACAAGCACTTAATAAATATTTATTGATGTAATGATTCTTTTTAATTTTTGTCATATATATGTAGATAGATAATAGATAGTTTATATATAATGTCTATTTATATCTATTTGCCTATATCTATATCTAGCTATATCTTTATAAATATCTATCTATTGATAGAACAAAAGATAAATAGATAGATAGATCTTTCAAGTGCTTAATGTGATGTTTCACCCATAATGGGCCCTTAAAATGGACATTGAATTGTTGAATTGTCATCATTTCTATCCTTGGAAAGGCTAGTTGTATTTGTTCTATTTTAGGACAAGGACCATAATCTTAGAAGGCTGTCATGCAAATGAAAGTCCTCAGTTACTAAGGGAACTAAGTGAGAGCAAATGAATAGGTCAGTTCACATCTATCACCATCACTAGAAACATTTTAGTTTCCTTCAGAGCTCAGCTCGAATATCATATCCTCTATGAAACTTCTTGATCCCCACCCCCAGCTGCTAGCACTTCTCCTCATGCCATTCCATCCCTCAAATACCTTGTATTTATTTTGTAGGCATTTTTTGTGTATATGTTGTCTCCTCCAATAGAATACAAACTCCTGGGGGCTGGTCTTGTTTCATTCTTGTACTATATCTTCCAAAGTAGAACCTTGTTGGGTGCATAGCAGATACCATTTCCCACCTCCATTAAAGAAAGACTATTGTAGCAGCGCTATTCATGATAAGCTAGTCAAGTGGGGCCTTGAAAACAGTATGAAAACAACTGGATTTTAATTCTTACTATATGATTTATTAGTGATGGGGAAGTCACTTCAATTTACTAAGACTCAAATTCCTGATCTATAAAATGGTAATAAAATAATATGTGCTGAACATACCTCATGAGATTACTAGGAAAATTAAATGAGACAATAGATGTAAAATGCATTGGAATCTTAAAGTGATCTATATACATCTATAGATAGATACATAGCTCCCTCAATACCTATATCTATATTTAAATCATATCTCTCTCATTCTCCCTCTCCCTCCCTCCCTTCTTTGAATTCTTCTTCTTCTCTCTCTCTCTCTCTCTCTCTCTCTCTCTCTCTCTCTCTCTCTCTCTCTCTCTCTCTCTCTCTTTTGTCTTTGTCTCTCAGTGTTTCTGTTTCTGTTTCCCTCCCTAGCTCTTTCTCTGGCTCTGGCTCTCTCTGTGTGTCTCTGTGTCTCTCTGCTTCTCTCTATCTCTCTTCCTCTCTCTTTCTCTTTCTCTCTCTATCTCTCTCTGTCTCTCTTTGTCTCTCCCTCTCTCTGTCTCTGTCTTTCTAGCTGGCTGGCTCTGTCTCTCTGTCTCTCTCTCTCTCTGTCGCTGTCTCTCTCTCTCTCTCTTTGTCTCTCAAACTCTGTGTGTCTTTCTATGACTTTCTGTCTGTTTGTCTATCTCTCTGTGTGTCTCTGTCTCTATCTCTCTCTTCCTTTCTTGTAATTATTCCCATAATTATTCAAAAGTTCTAGCATATGTGACTGATTCCTAGTTTTTTGGCTCTTATTGTTGTTAAATAACTCCAATCATTTCTGACTCTTCATGATTCTATTTGACATTTTCTTGGCAAGTATAATGGATTGATTTGCCATTTCCTTCTCCAGTTCATTTTCCAGATGAGGAAACTCAGACAATAGGAGTAAGTGACTTGCCCAGGGTCACACAGCTAGGAAATGTCTGAGGCTAGATTTTAACTCAGAAAGATGAGTCTTTCTGACTCTAGGCTTGATGCTCTATCCCCTGGGCCTCCAAGCTTTCCTGTATCAAATTATCTTGTTTTAATTTAGTTTTTATTCTATTTATTCTTATATATGTGCTTTGGGCACCAATAAAATACAAGCTCTTGGGAGTAAGGTAATTTCAGTGTTTATGTTTTCAGTGTCTAGCTTAGTGCCAAGTTGTAGGCAGGTTGTAGGCTCTTATCAAATGCTTGTTGATTAACTTCTTGCCTAATTGACTTTCCTAGCTAACAACTTGTTATATGTTTTTGACTGTTCATTTTCAATTTTGCTTCATCAGATCCTTCCCTGGAATTGTTGTGGCTAGCTAAGCATTAACTTCTCATTTCCTTCTGCACATTAAGCCACAATATGTGAATCTACCAAGAAAACCAATGAGATTGGGAATCTAGTTCTTTAATTAACCCCAGGCAATGACTTCACTTTACCATTCTTCCTCAACCTATTCTGCTTCTCTTGAATATTCTTCAAACTGAAAAGGAAGTAGAGGCAAAATAAATGGAGGCAAAACTACCTATGAGTAGTTATCAAGCTAGCTATTTTTTTCTCTAGGTCATTTTCCAGATAAAGAAACTGAGGGGAAAGGGTTAAGTGATTTGCCCAACTATACCTAGTAATTGTCTGAGGCCAGATTTAAACTCAGGAAGATGCGTCTAGCATTCATAGATAATAGCTATAATGCCAGAGGTAGCTAGATGATATAGAGGATAGAATACTGGGTCTGGAGTCATTTCCTAGCTGTGTGACTCTGGGCAAATTACTAAATTTCTGTGAACCTCTGTTTCTCCATATTAAAATGGGAGTCATAATAGCAATAGCTTGTTATCAGAACCAAATGAGATAATATTTGTAAAGTGCCTGGCACATAGAAGGTGTTTAGAAATTTCAATTTTCCTTTGCTTCTTTCATACAATGCAGAAAGAAAAGTAACAATGACATTGTGGCAGAAAAAAAGTCAAGAAATGAAACAATAATAAAACACAGAAAATATCTTTGCATAAACATAGGAGAAATTCTAGAACTGAATGATCAATATGGAAAATAGTGAATCTAAAAACAAAAATTAATGTCAGTGGCACCCAGATATAGCCCAGGATTCTATTTACCTTTCCTTTCAAGCCAAATGATATTATTCTGTGCCTTGAATTCATTTTATTTCAGTAGGGTAGTTGATTCTCCAATATTACTGCGGGTGGAAGAGCAACAATGTTCTCATCTGTTTTTGAAACTTTACTGTTTTGAAACTTTATATTTCCTAAATAAGAAAGGCAATCTTCATGGAATAAATATTCACAGTAAATTATGTCCAGTTTAGAAAAGTCCTTGCTCTTAAGCTTAAGATTTAGATTCATATTGTAGTCGGCAAGAAACCACTGGTTAATTTCTCATTTCTTCTATCTGAGAAAGAGGCATTTTGAGGATACAAAAATCCTGTAGGCAGTTTCTGGTGTTATGAGAATGCAGAGGGGGAAAAAATCATCTAAAATTTTATCCTCTGAAATAGGTTGAACTATGAAGCTTCAAATCTGGCCTACCAGTTCTAAGTGAGAAAAATGAGCCAAAGCTTCATGTTCATAAAGTTATATAAGAAGAGAATTTGGCCAAATTTGGTAGTGAAGGATGGAGGATGGATTCAGCTCCTTCAGAGGAAGAAAGCCAGAAAGTTTTAAAAAGCTATCTAAAGCAGTTTTTGAAAATATTTAACTTCGTTATTCAATTTGCACAAAAGGGCAATGGAAAGATGCATGATGGGTGAAGATAGGCTGTGCTGCAACATATTAGGAATGATCATTTGGACCCCAGAAGAGCTGTGAAAGACACTGAAGAGAGGAATAACCAAAAAGAAAAACTGGAGGAAGTGCGGTAAACATGAACATATGATAAAAAAACAAAGGATGGACAAAACAAGTATTATACTTCTTTTTATATAAAAGGGATACAAATTTATAGATGATTTAAAGAAGGACATGGACAAGTGTCTGGCACAGTGCCTGGTGCAGCGCAGGTGCTTAATAATGCTCATTGATTAATTTCTCAATATTTGGCTCTTCTTTCGATTCCACATTTGCTGCTCTTCCTGCTTTCAATGTCAAAGAACTAGATAACCCTCACCATCATGTATCCTTTCCCCCACTTCTTGTCACTTTTTGTGTGTTGTGTCCTTCTAACAAATCAGAAGCTTCTCAAGGGCAGAAAATATCTTTCTTTTAATTAATTGTATCCCCAGTGCTTAGCACAATGTCTAGCACAGAGTAGCTACTTAATAAATGTTTATTGGATTAGACTGGATTGATAAAGGATTATAAGTTATGAATATGTTGGAATATGAATCAATGGAGTACTTATTTCTTGTTGAAACACTAGGTGGCATTGGCAATCATGGTTCTTTGAGCAAGTCAATGAAAAAGGAAATGATTAGACATACCTGTACAATTTTTCCCCCATATGTCTGTGTGTCTTTGTGTATGTGTTTTAAATACTTTCAAATGTCCATTCCCTTGAAGAAACTCTTTCTTCCCCCTTCATGCCCAAATGAACTTGAAACAGAAAATGGAAAAAAATGGTGGTCACTCCTCAGTCCTTACTTACTCACTATCCTTCATACCATAATTAATAGGAAAGTTCCAGAAGTACCGGATTCTGAGAATTGATCTTTTTCTTCCACATCTAAACTCTCATCTTTCTTAATATTTGGCTTTTTGAACTCTCAGCCAGAAATCTTGCTGGGATAGTATTAAATTAGATTCACTAAACCAATAATATTATATATCTCTTCCCTTCTAGGTTTCTGCCCAGTTACCTCCCTTCGTGCAGAATCCAACATTAGTACATACTTTTAAGCATTTAATCATGAATTTTAATAACAGAGAGATTAAATTAAACAGATAAAAAGAAACTTCTAAGGACCTACAACTTAGTCAGAGAGATAAGCTTACTTTCTCTGTTACTTTCAACTAGGGAAATGATGCTGAATGGGCACACAGGAGGCTGAGTCTTTGACTGTGAGATGGAATAAGCTCCCAAAAAACACACACCTGAATCATTTTTTTGCAATGCTCAGCTATACATGGAACATCTCATTTGAGCTTCTCACTCTCCTCCATCACAAGATCAGAAGATGATTGCTGTCCTGCTCTTTCACTATATGATCACCTTGCTTAGGGATGTGCATGGGGCAACTCATACCAGATTTCTAAAGTCTATTGTCAAATTCTCAGTGTGCACATTTATACTTTGCAAATAAGCAAATGCCACAAATCAAAGCTTGAAATATTTTTTTTTGTTTAGACTTAAGAAAGTGATAAAAAAAACATGCTAATAATGTAGTTTAAACTTAAAATTCTATCATATTTCATTTCTTTCCTAGAAAGCTGGTTGTTAAACATTTGCCAGTTTACCCCTGCCTAGACCCTCTGTTCCATTTTCTATCCTTGTTCTTTCTCCCAGTTGCAAACTTCCTGAACCTTTTGTCTACAAATCTTCAAGTGGGAAAGCTTAACTTCCGTTTCAAGATCAATTCTTCTTCTGGGTCCAATATTAAAAAGTCTTCAGGACAATTCTAGGGGAATATTGGAAAAATTCTGCCCAAATCTGTAGGCACATCACAAGTGTCCTGACCTATCTGGGGACATCTACAGATGATGAAACAAACAAACAAAAAAAAAAACATAGGTGAGATCATGAGTCCACTAATGTAGCAAAAATATTTATTTCTTGCATATTCCATAAGAATTTTATAAATACACATACACACATATGTCTTTAGTGGGTAGATACTTAAAGATAAAGGCGAGTTTATTTAATTTGTTTTCCATACTGTAGCAGGAAGCATAGCAGAGAATGTATGTGAATCAATTAGCAAATATTTATTAAGTATTCATTATGTTTCAAGCACTATGCTAGGCACTGAATATACAAAGACCAAAAAAATGAAATAATATCTTGTTTCAAGGTACAATTTTGGGATTGTTCAGTTTCATGTCTTACTCTTCATAACCCCATTTGGGGTCTTCTTGGCAGAGGTATTGGAGTGATTTGTCATTTCTTTCTCCAGCTCATTCTCCAGATAAGAAACTGAGGCAAACTGGATTAAGTAATTTGCCCAGGGTCACACAGCTAGTAATTGTCTGAGGCCAGATTTGAACTCAGGAAGGTGAATCTTCCTGATTCCAAGCCTAGGTTTCTATCCATTGTATCATCCACTTGCTCTCTTTTAATTATTTCCTGTATATAGCATTTGTATAAATGTGTTTACTTAGTGTCTATAGTGTGTGTGTGTGTGTGTGTGTGTGTGTGTGTGTGTGTATATATATGATATATATAGTTATTGTGTTCCCCATAATATTGTGAGCTCCTTAAGGAAGGGTCTATCTTTTGCCTCTTCTCATATTCTCAGTGCTTAGCACACTGCCTGGCACATAGTAGACATTTAATAAAAGTTTATTAACTGACCTATTGACTGACTGAAATTATTATTGCTATTCTTGCTTTCATGAAATCGCATGATGTGCAGTAAATTTTATCATGTTAAAATTTACTATCATATAGTAAATTTTAGGTCTTTGTTTTATTTTCTGTTTATCTTTCATTCTTAAATGTATTTCTTATACGCAGAAAATTGCTGGGAGTTGTTTAATCCATTATGAGACTCTCTTTTTTATTGGAGAGTTCAAGCCATTCACATTTAACATTATATAGCTTGTTCTTTTCTCCATGTTATTCTTTGAGTAATACCAATGACAGACCAGCTGTATTGGCTCTCACAGAGACCATGGAAGCAAGAAAAGAAGAATAAAACACCAGTGTCAGTGGTCAAAACATTTATTTTTGCTATCCCTTCTCTTTTAAGCACTAAAACCACAAAGTTGCTAAGGAAACAAAAGGGAAACAAAAAGTAGATAAATCAGTCAGAGTATGAAGGGACTGTGTGAATTTAGGGTTCAAGGAAAAACTTTTAACATACTCAGAAAACTGGCCTTTCCCTCTAGCCATTGTTTACCATTCCATTCCAACATATCTGTTCCCATTCATTTCAGCATATCTGTTTCCAATCCTTCTCAGTTTTTGCCAGCTCTTAGGAGGGTTTAATGCCAGAATGACCTGGAGTCCTGCAAACTAAGCACAGACTAAGCAGGTGTGATTGCCTGGGAAGGCACAATTCTTATTGATTCTCTCTTCCTCTTTTAAGTCAATACTTCATCATGAACTTTTTTCTACTTATGCTAACTTGATTCCAACATTCCCCCAGAGTTTTTGTTCTTTTCTGCTTCCCTTACCTTTTCAAACTTTCTTTGAATTTGTTTAAAAACATTTGATTACTTCCTATTCATCTGTCCATGTTTGATCTATTTGTATGGATTGTTACTGTTATTTTTCATCCTTTGTTTTCAAAGAGGACCAATGACATTATGGGGTAATGTCCTGATTTGTATGTGAATTGGATTGAAGTGAGGCAAAAAATGTACAAAAATGTACAAAATCATCAGCCTCACTCTCTTCAAGATTCATCAAAGTCCAGTGGCGACACAAAAATCGGAATAACTGGCAATGGCCTAGGATTTAGTGGATGACCTTGGAGTCATTGATATCTGAACAAGCTCTGAGCACTACACAGTACCTTCTTCAACCATCTTCATAGCCATTGGAACAAATCTATCCATCTATATAATCTAATCTAATCTATCTAAAATCTTTCTATCATTGATCTATTGTAGTACTATCTCTGATATATACTGCCTGTGTGACCCTGTACAACTCACTCAGTCTATCACTGCTCTAGGTAAATTTCTAAGACTGCAAGCTACTGAGGTATTGACTTTAATTGGTAGAGGAAGCTTCCTTATCCCAGAAGTTTCCAATTTGTGAAATCACAGGTCCAGTCTCTCTCTCTTAATCTCTAATTCATTCTTTTTCCTATTTATTTACCTATTTTTATTATATTATCTCCCAGTTAATTTAAGAGTGAAGTTCAGAATCCTCCCTTGTCCCTGTCCTTTTACCAAAACTATCTTTTTTATGCTATGAAATACTCATTTGGGGGTGTGCCCTTCTGGGAAAGAGAATCCTTTTTTTCTTCTCTCTTCTGGTCTATTCTGAAATTTATTTTTACTGTTTTTGATGTGTACATTTATAATCTCTTTCTGTATTCTCTCTATGTAGCTCATTTAAAGTAATGCTTCCAAAGAACAAAATTTGTTCCTTTCTCTGCTCCATTTATCCCATGTGAAGTATCTACATGTTGAATAGGCTGTTTTCAATTCTTTTGAAAGAATGAGTTAAATGTTTCATTGTCAAAGTTCTTTTTTATTTTCAATGATGAGTAAGTTTAACTTTGCAGATTATGTTATTCTGGAGTGCAACATGGTATCTTTGGAATATTATATTACAATATATCTTGTTTTCTCATAAACAAGGCAAAATCCTGAAACTTTATTTTCCTTGATAACTGATGGTCTTTTTCCTTGCTACTTATATTTTTATTTGACATCAAAACTTTAAAGTTAGTAGTCTCATACTAGACAAGCAGTAGACATCTTGAACTCAATATATTCAAGATTGAACTTGCTTTCTTCCTCCTCTCCACCCCCCCCCAAAAAAGAAAATATCACCTCTTCTTAACCTCCCTAATTACTGTCAAGAGATCACTATCCCCTCAGTCACTCAAGCTCACAACCTACGTTTCATCTTTGACTCTCTTCTCTCTCTTACTTTGTTGTCAAGCCCTCTTCATTTTTCCTTCACATCTCTAGAATAAGTCACCTTATCTCCTTTGATACTGCTCACTAATTTGGCAGATTCTCATTGCCTCATTCTTGGACTTTTGCAATAACATTCTGGTTAGTCTCCAAGTCTCAAGTCTCTCCCCATTCCAGTCCATCATTTAATCAACAGACAAATTAATCTCCCTAGATATTTAATAAATATCTCTATTTAATAAATACCAGTGGATGGGGGCAGCTAGATGGCGCAGTGGGTCAAACACCAGACCTGAGTTCAAATCTGGGATCAGACACTTAACATTCCCTAGCTGTGTGACCCTGGGCAAGTCACTTAACCAAAAAAAAAAAGAGTAAAAATAAATAAATAAATAAATAACAGTGGCTCCCTATCACCTGAATCAAATATAAAATCCTCTGCATAGCATTCAAAGCTCTTTAGAACTTACCCCCCCCCCAATTCCTTTACTGATATCTTACAAATTATTTCTATTCCTCCCCAACTAATTCTGAAATGCAATGACACTGGCCCCCTTTCTCTTCCTCTTAGAAGACGTTCCATCTGCTGACTGTATTTTTTTGTAGTTGTATTTTTATCTCCTTTGCTTGGAATGCTGTCCCTCCCTTCTAATTTCTGCCTCCAGGATTCCTCAGCTTCTTTCAATCTCCAAATAAAATCCTGCCTTCTACAAGAAACTTTTCCTAATATCTTTTAACTGCTGATTATCTCTAATTCAGTCTGTCTATAGATTGTATGTATGTTATGCATACACATAATCTATATACAGGCTGAATATATATACACACATTCATGTGTGTACACACACATATGTACATATTATATATGCTCATATACCTCCAAATGCATGTATATATGTATATATTGCATATTACATTGTATGTTATACACATATACACCTATATGCACATATATGCATGTGTGTATGGGCATGTATGTGTGCCTCCATTTATGTGTGCATTGTGTATACATATATGTGCATGCATGTGTGCATATCTTGCCCATAGATAGTTGTTGCATGTTTTCAACCATATCACACTACGACTTTCTTGAGATCAGAGACTGACTTTTGCCTTTGTAATCCCATTGCCTGGCACACTTCTGGGTATATATTAAATACTTAATAAATGTTTATTGACTAGTTTCCTTAACCTTGGCCTATGATGATGCCTGAATTCTATCAATCAGTATTTTGTTTTCTGTTTTCAATACTTCTAGGTAATTTTCTTAAATTATTTCCTGAATCATGGTATTCAGGCTTTTCACTTCTTCTTATTGTTGTTGTTATTATTGCTCTGCTAATCTTGTCTACAGATATGTATTTTGAGATATGTATACCTAGCATCCTCTTTTCTTCAATGACTTCTGTGATGGACAGATCCTCTGTTGTATATACCAAACTGTCTCTTATTTGTATTATTGAGCCTATTGAGAGCTCTCACTATGGTCTTAATTTTTTATCCTTATTTCCCTTTAATTTTCTCTTATTTCTCCATTTGGAAGATTCTAGAAGTTCTTGCTGTTAATTCACTATTTCTAGAGGACCAGTGGAAATATTTGTTTTACTTTTAGATTTTTCATTTTCTTTTCTTAGTTCATTTGCTGTTACATAATAATTTTTCTTTATTATGTTGTGACCTTTTTTGTCTCATTGTTCATTTTTTTCTTGTTTCTTTGCCTCTTCTGCTGTGTTTCTCTCCCTAATTTCAAACTTGATTTATCCCCAAGCATCTTTATTTGGTATTTCCTCTCCTTGGATTGTCTACCTTATGATAAGATGATTTTATTAGGTATATATTCTTTCTTGTCCTTCTTCCAACCTAATCGCTATGTTTTGTTTTGTTTTGTGACTAGAATATCAGATCTGAGCAATTTTAGATCCTTTCTTGAGTTGGGAATAAGGGAGGATAACTATCTGCCAGGTGGAAACTTCACAGGGTTTGGCTGAAGCTGGAATCTCTACCCTTTCTTTTCCTCAGATTAGCTCTATACCTCTTAAGTCTTCTCCCAGCACAGTTTTTGTTGTTTTTTTAAAAATATCTCCATTGTAATTATGTGAGCTTGCAGAGGGTTGGGAAAATGGGGAATCAAATGGACTTATTGCAATCATGATTAGAGTGACAGAATCCAAACTAACTAATGCTGCAAAAGGACTCTACTGAAGTCAAACTTGCTAGACTGAAGATATGAGCTCTCAACTCTAATGGAGTTGAGACATTTCCAATCACATCTTCTTACTACTGCAATATATTTTAATAATAGTATTACTGGTGGGCTATTTGATGACTAAGAAAATAGATTCTGGGAATCATACTGAGGCTTGTCAATACTCCATCTTTCTTTGTACAGTTTCCATAAATGTTGCTATTTATTGCTGCTAATGTTGAAGAAGTAGAAAATGATGATTGAGAGAATGAGAAAAGAGAAGTAATTTGTTGACCATGCAACAAGTCATTTGAGAACTAAAAGATGGTAAGTCTAAATTTCAGGCAATATTTTATAGTTGTGTTGTTCTTCCACATGTGAATGGTCTTGCATTATCCCAGTCTACAACACAACATGGAATAGTGGAAAAGGCATTTGGCATAGTGCCAAAGGGTTAGGGCCCTAAAATAGGATTTTGCAGATCTAGAACACTTTCAGCTTTCTTCATTTTCAGCCTAATATCTTGAATTGGGCCTTTGTGTTGGCATCATGCTACAGTCTTCTGAAAGAATTAGTAGAACCTTTCTTTGATATTTTTATTATGTGATGTATGTATTCATTAAAAACCTTAAACTGCCCTACTCTGGGTCAGTCTTTGCTAGAGTAGCTGATATATGCTGGGTTGAATGGGCTACATGGACCAGACTACTCTGGGGAAATCACATCTAAGGCAGGCCATAATTTCTGCACTCTCAAACCAAGAGATCCATAGACTTCTGAGTCAAAATTACACCATGGAAAGGTCCAAGAATGGACTGGGTTCTCATCTCCTGGCTACTGGGTCAAAGTCTTGGGATCTAGGATTCTCTTCTTTTTCTATGACAAAGACGGCCTCAGTGAGCTTTGCTCTTAGTCCAGGCTTTTCTCTCTAGACTCCTTCCATAGTGCCCACAGGTATTAGGTTATCACTTTTTACATACTGGCAAAATATTCTTATTTTAGGATTTCTTGATCATTTCTTGGTCTCTTGCTCATTTTTAAATCTTTGCTGGAGTAAGTGCAAGAGAGTTGGACTGTTTGGTTTCCACTCTTTCTATCACTTGACAATAGTCCTCCTCCTCACTCTATTAATGATATTACCATCCTCCCATTAATCCAGGTCAAAATCTTGACTTTTCCATCTTCACTACTCATTCAATATCTATTGCACCTTTATAACATCTTTGGATGTATTCTCTCAATTCACATAAATGGCCTCTAAGTTCAGATCATTATCAGCTCTTGAACTATGTTAACAGCCTCCTAATTGGTTTTCCTTTTTTCAGTGTCTGACATTATTCCTGCAGGTAACAAAAAGTCTCTTGAAGGTATGGTTCTCACCAGGTTATTCTTCCACTATAACCTTCCACTATAACCTCCACTGTATTATATTCTGGGGGAAAGACAGTTACCTCTTTCTTAGCCCTGGGACACTCATAATCTACCTTTCCACCATCTTGTCACATTATTCTCCTTCATACATTCTACTTCATAGTTAAACTTTAAATTATTCTCTCAACAGAGCTGACTCTCTCCCATACCTGGAATGTATTTCTTCCAAGTCTCTGATTTTGAGCAGAAGTCTTCTTTCTTGAAGATCCATCTCAGGTTCCATCTCTTTATGAACCCTTCACTGACTTTCCATGATGAAAGTGCATCCTTTTCCTTCAAAGTTTCCTAGAATATACTGTCTCATTTCTTCCTTTGTGAATATTCTTGTATAACTTATCTCCTCCTTGGCATATCTCTTGAAGTCAAGAACTGTGTTTTTGTTGTTTTTGTTTTATATATTCTGTATCCCTAGCTCCTAACATTTTTCTTTCCATATAATAGATATTAATTTAATTGAATCAAAATTGAATTGCCAAGACTCCATCATTCTAGTTTTAAGAGACTTGTCCAGAAAACCAAAATCTGTTCTTTTACATCCTTTCCATAGGCCTTTGTATATTTTTTCCATTCCAAAGTAATAACTTTCATTTGGAAGAAGAGATGAAAACACTTTCTGTGTCCCGAGTCCCTCATTGTCCTACCCAAGATTTCTCTTTCCCAAATATATAATGAATAAGCAGGAGTTTTCAAGCAGTTGTTTAGAAGAGGATTGTCAGGCTCTCTATCATGTATTACTTAGACCCAGGTTCCAGGAAAGCAGTCTACTTAGTCAGACCACATATGACTATCTCTGTGCCTCTCAGTAAGGAGATATTAGCCACTATATTCAACTTAAACTGCATATACTACACTGTATTGTTTTCTGATTCTTTCATAGCTGATTATTTCATGTATATGAGTTTTGCCTCATCAAAAAGAGTACAGAATAACTAACATTTATGCTTTAAGGTTTGCAGAATGCTTTGCAAATATTATCTCATTTGATTCTTACACAATCCTTAGAATTGAATGGTATTATTATCCACATTTTACATATAAGGAAACTGAGGTAGCCATAGGTTAAGTAACTTATTCAGGTCACAGAGTTAGTATCTGAATTTTTACCCCACCATTTCTTAATCTTTTCTCTGCCATGGTCCCCTTCAGCAGTCTGGTGAAGCCAATGAATCCCTTCTGAGAAAATTCTTAAATGTAAAAAAAAAAAAAAAAGGGATTATAAAAGAAATCAGTTATAGTAAAATAGGTGTCTATATGGGCAATGTGTGAATATATGTATATACATGTATATACATATATACAAAGAAAGAGAGAGAAGAGAAAAAGAGAGATCCCACACTTCAGGCTAAGAATCCCTACTTTATTCTTTTTTTTTTTCTTTTTTGCTGAGGCAATTGGGGTTAAGTGACTTGCCCAGGTTCACACAGCTAGGAAGTGTCTGAGACCAAATTTGAACTCAGGTCTTCCTAACTTCAGGGCTGGTGCTCTATCCACTGCGCCATCTAGCTGCCCCCATAAGAACCCCTACTTTATACCAAACAAATATTCTCCATTCACTTCAGACTTGCAATATCCAAGCAACTCATAATAATTATCTGTTGAATTGTTAAGATCCAGTTTGCCTGTCTAGTTTTGGCATGACTTTAATCCTTTAGCTGTAGAATTCTACTGGTAGTGGTTGTCTTCTACCCCCCAGAAGGACACTATTAATTAAATCTTTTCTTTATGGACAGCTGATATCTGACTCTAACTCAAAAAGTCTTAGACTTAAATTTGCCCAGATAGTAAACTCCTACTTCACCTGAAGTCTGGAAATGTCCATTTCTCAGGCTCTGTAGTTTCTAATCAGTGCTCAGAAAAGGAAACATAAAGGTCAAAGATGGCAGTCAGAAACTGGGAGACCTAAGATCTCCAATCTCAGGCTCACCTAGGCAAACCAAACTTCCCTATTGTCATATTAAAGCCTTTTTTCCTGGTTGGAAGTGCCTTTCATTTTGATCTGGAGAAGGGGTGAGTAAAATGAACAATTTCACAGAGGACCTATTGTGACTACAAGAAGAGTGGTTCCTATGACAAGAGTCTACACACACACACACACACACACACACACACACACACACACGCGCGCCTTATTCTGTTAAGCAGTCATCAGGCAGTAAGCCAGTCACTGGAAATCAACTAGAGGAATTGTGTCCTCTGAGCTAGTACCTCAGGTACATGTCCTCATGGCAGGTTCCCTTCTGACAAAAGTTCATTTTCATAATCTCATCAAGTAGATTATGGACTCCTAATCATCTTTTTCAGACTTAATTTTTAAATTGTTAGAAATACAAATAATTGTCTAGTAACATAAAACTATATAAAGAAGGGCAATAAACATTCCTTACTCTCAGGAAACTCATAATTGAATAGAACAGATTGGCTAAAGTTAAAGCCTATGTCACTTCCCTACTCAATAAACTTTAGGAATTTCCTCTTGACTCGAATCATATATTATTTCATTACTATTACATCTGTTTAAAATGTCTATTTTTGTATAAATTGTAAAATGTACAAACATTTTAATACAGTTGGTACAACTAAATAAATTGATATACATTTATTGGTGATGTATGCTCAAAGATATTTTTAATGATCAGCAGAATGATACAAAAAGTTTACAGAAATAATCTGTGAACATTTTGAATACTCACCAAAGGAAAAGATGTCACTATCAAAGACAAGGTTGATATAGTCATTTTCCAATCATTCTAAAAAAGGCTTAAAGATGAAAGTACCGCCTTATAAAATAATGAATAACGTCTGGGGAAAGGAGCCAACAGAGAGCTTGACATGTGATTCATTTAAGTCATTATCTATTTGTAGTTTGAATTAAAAATAAAAAGATGGATAACAGACAGATGAGACATGGAATAGATTTGCCTTTGCTTCAGTAGTAACCTATTCTTACTGGTGATAATAGGCAAGATAACTAGGTGAAATACTAGATTGTGTGCTAGTTGTTATTATTTTTATCCTTCCTTCTTGAAAAAGACCATGACATCGGGGAGCCATAATACACAAAAAATATTGTTGTTGTTATTGTTTGGATTATTTGTGTTCAACCACCTCAAGTCCAGAGGAAATGCTAGTGATGATGTGTATGGGTTCAGCATCAAGATGATGTGGATGATGTAGCTCCCAGGTGATGGTAGACACCAAAAGTTAGGATTTGGTCATGTGAAGAATTCACAATGGCCATTCTCTTTGGCAAAAGGTAGATTTATTTAGGGAAGAAGTTACAGACAAAAGGAAGGGATACAATAGACACTGGGAATGGTAAATATGAAATAGAGTTGGGAGAAGATATGAAAGACAAGTTCCTCAGTGGAATTCCCAATTACCTAGTGGAAAGGGAGCACCCCAAGAGATTGGGGCACACCCTTAGCTAGTAGGCTAAATCCTGAAAGATCACTTAGCACCCTAAAAGAGTTAGTTAGCTGTAAGGAGAAGGTGGGGCTGAGAAGCATAGTGGAATTAGAGGAGATACCACATGGCATGGGGGAAGGGAAAGGGAAAAGATACTATGAGGCAGAGTGTGCTGGCAAACTAACCCAAGGAAGACAGCAGCCACAAGATGGCCATAAGTAAATTTTCTAGGTAAAATTTAGCCTCAGGGACATGACTGGACTTTCTGACAGGACATGGCAAGATGAGACTGCTTGAGACCTCTACAGAGGATGAGTCTCAGGATTTAACATAATTTGGATTTCAGACTGGACTACCTCCCCAAAGGGTGGGACCATGGAGCTAAACTGATCTCTTATCAGTGCTTTCTCCCTGCTTGTCTCAGGGATTAATTTTTATAAATTCCTCTACTAACCACACCAAACATTGAAGACCTCATCAAGTGATATTAAAAAGCTGAAATCAGGGTGAGTGGATCTGATCAAAAGCAGACATAAAATAATTTGATTTGATAGTGTCACAACTTTGAAGCTATTTGGGAAATAATTTTCAATATACATATATATATATATATTCATTCATACATACACACACACACACATATATATATCAAAGATGAGACATCTCTAAAAGAATGGGAAAAGGTCAGCAATTTGCTTTTTTTTAAGTGACTACTAGAAAGACATCAACAACTACCAAACCATATGTCTACTTTCTCATAGTTATAACATTTTGGATGTCATATAATATATCAAACATTATATAACATATATTGTAGCATAATATATAAAATATATTTTAATATTAATTTATTCTCTAAGATTATTACTGATGAAAATATGAGTATGGAAAAAGAAAATTTTCCAAAGATGATTTTCTATAGCAGGTGACATATTTGCAGTCACACAACTAAGAATATAAAATTCCACTGTATCTGGTGTGTGTGTGTGTGTGTGTGTGTGTTGTTAACTGACTCAACGGAACAAAGTGTTATTTTAAAGGTTCTTCTTAAAGCATTGGCACATACATACCCCATATGTTAAAATAATATAAATTTCTAACAAAGATGAAATGGCACCTGTGGAGAAAACTATTCTAAAATCTACTGAGTGTTAATATAAAGAGAGGCATAAAAGAGAGAGATGTTTATTCCCCCACTCCTGGAGTCATTTCCTTATAAATAATTCACAAAGCCCTTCTGTCCAAAGATGTTATTCAGTAGTGTTTGACTCTTTGTGACCTTGTGGAGCATATCACACCAATACTGTCCATGGAGTTTTCTTGGCAAAGATACTGGAGTGGTTCACCATTTCCTTTTCCAGTGGATTAAAGCAAACAGACATTAAGTGATTTACCCAGCATCACACAACTAGTAAGTATCTGAGGTCAAGTTTGAATTTAGGCCCAAAGCTCTATCCATTGAACCACCAAAGTGCCTTCTATTAAAATATGTCTTCTTACTAATCATACATTACAGAATGTTACAAAGCCTCCCCTGTAAAATCCAGAATAACTTGAAATTATTCTGTTTAACCTTCCACACTAGAGGAGAAAAATAGATCCAAAACACAAAATGTCCAGATTATGATGGGCATCTGGTTTGGGAGGACCAATGGATATAACTTTTGTATGTGCTTATTCAGTCATGGACTACATCTAGACAATGAACTGGGCACAGGATAAATCAGGAGGAAGAGATTGTACTAGAATGCATTTGGAAATTTCTATGACCCTAAACTGTTTGTTGCTATAAAAACCCTTCTCTTTAATTCTATTCTTCTTCCACTGATGCTATCTATGGCTACAGATCATTGAACAACATGATCTTGGACGAATCAAAATTGCTGGTGACCGAAAGGATAATGGAAAGACACAAAGTAGAAGTAATAAGGCTAGAAGCACATTACCAACAATGATGTGGGTGAGTAGTGGAGTAAAAGACATCATGAAGGACATGTATGATCAAGAGAAAAGTGTGAACCTACCCTACAAGGATACTAAGAAATATTAAAAGAGCAATAGAAAGATTCCCAGCAAACTTGATGGATCTTTAATGAAGGATTTCTGGAAAGAACTGCACATTAAGAGAAAGTATGCAAGCAGTTTGTATCTGTAGTGCTAGAAGGTATATCAATACTGATGTAACAGTTTCATCAGCATATCCAAGTGTAAGTAAAGGATAATTAAAAGTAATCAAGCAACTTTACATTACCTTGACATTCTTAGCCTTTCTTGAGTTTAGACAAGTCATATCAAATTATCATTACATCATACCCAAGGCTCTGGTTTAAGACAGGTACCCTTCACTCCAAATAGTATATATATACAGACTGCAGAGATATGATGCCCATGCAGTTTGTTTCATCTGTGATAAAAGTTCTCTGTAGTATTGCTTACTGCCCCCCCCAAACACACAGACAAGATTAATTCCAGAAAGTGTAAGCTGCTATTTGACATAGATATGCCCAAGAATTGTAGAGCTCCTTTTTTGTGGCAATTGCCTCAAAAACCAGAGTGATGTTATATACAACCAGCATAGTATTAATCAGATCATTTCTTTTATAAAATCATTTCTGAAATGCTGAGAATTTTTATAATCAGAAACCAATTTCTAACTTTTCAACTCTCTGTGAATTGCTATTCTCTTTGCTATTTTCTCTGTAGGTCTTTCAATTACTTTTGGCCAAAGGCATTAAAATATGCCTGCTTTGAATCTGAGTTCTTAGTTAATTATCATACTACCAAGTAGAAATCATAAATAAATCCTTCCCACTCTCACCTCCCACTGGATCAGAGCTGAAATGTACTCCAGTCTCAGCATGCTCCCTTTTCAGCCTCTCAGTTCTTTGGTTCCCTTCTCTTTCTTCTCTGAATTTCTGGTATAAAGGATTTGGATCAGTAAGAGATGAATATAAAGGAATAGGCAGCAGACAAAAATCAAGATATGATCGTTTTAGTAAAACTCAATTTTAACCTTGATATTCCATCAAAATGCATTTGTAAATCATTAAAAACAACGGTCACAACTTTTAGATCTTGAAATTACTCCTAGGGTAGCTAGGTGGTACAGTGGGCAAAGTGCAGGGCTTGGAGTCAGGAAGATTTATTTTCTTCAGTTCAATGTCAGCCACAAGTCATTTTCTAGCTATGTAATTCTAGGTAAGTTATTTAACCTTATTTGCCTCAATTTTCTTCATCTATAAAAATGAGCTGGAGAAGGAAATGACAAGCTATCCCAGTATTTTTGCCAAGAAAATTCAAAAGGAGTCATAAGAAGTCATTTAAAACTGAAAAATGACTAAACAATTACTTCATAGAGGCAGCTAAGTGGTTCAGTGCTTAAAGTGCTGGACCTTGAATTAGGAAAACCTGAATTCAAATTCAGCCTCAGATGCTTACTTGCTACATAACCCTGACAATCATTTAAATTCAGGCTGCTCTGATGTCTTTAACTAAAGTGGCAATGATAATAGCATTAAGGTGAAGATTTAAAAAGTGCCATTTATAAAGCACTTAACACAGTGCCTGGGACATTGTAGGTATTTAATTAAAGTGCTTGCTTCTTTCTTTGATATGGTGCTTTGGAAAATGCTTAGCACAGTACCTGGAATATTTGTTGTTGCTCAATCGTTTTTAGTCACGTCTGATTCTTAGTGAATCTATTTGGAGTTTTCTTGGCAAAGATACTGGAGAAATTTGCCAATCCCTTCTCTAGCTCATTTTGTAGATGAGGAACTTGAGAAAAACAGAGTAAAGTGATTTGCCCAGGGTCACACACCTAGTAAGTGTCTGAGGCCAGATTTGAACTCAAAAAAAGAACTCTGAGCACTATTGACTCTAAGGTGAGCACTCTCTCCAGTGTACCACTTAACTAATAGGAGCTTAATAAATCTTTATTGACTAATTGAAGTCCCTATCATTACTTGTTCTAAGTATTTTATTTCTGTTTCAAGTCTCATAATTTAAGGAGCACACAGAAAGGTTGGAAATTAAAGAAAATGTTTAAAGTTGAGAAAGTTGAGTAGAAAAAGGGCTTAAGAATCCAAGATATCATTATCTATCTATCATACATTACCTATGTGATTTTATGTAAGTCATTTAATTTTTCATGGCCTTAATCTCTTCACCTATAAAAAGAGGGCTGGACTAAAAGATCTCTTCTAGCTCTAAATCTACTCTCCCCATGACTCTGAAGACCTGATTTCAACAAAGGCTTTGCTAAGAACTAGCTGTGTGAAAATCATTTAAAGTCTCTGGGTCTTAGTTTCCTTATCTGTAGAAATGTAAAGTTCAGACTGCTATTACTAAGCCTTTTCACTTCAAGCATTTCTCAGTCTATTAATTGTTATATCATATAAGGATAATTTGAGGTTTTATATTGTATAATATTATGTATGAATACTTATACTGAATAAGAATAGTTTGAGTCTTTATGACATTTTTACATAGAAATGTAATAACAATTGATAATGAGCAAATAGGCTTAAATTAGAGAAGAAAAATATTGGTCAGCTTTTAGGGTTTTAGGGTCAGCTTTTAGTACTAAATCATTAGTACTAAAATATGGTAACAAAAAAAAGATGAAAGACACGCTCCCCCATTTCCCAGTAATATATCTTTCCACTGGTTGTCCCCCATCTTGGAATGTTCTTCTTCCTCATCTTGATCTTCAGCATCCCTGGTTTCCTTCATATATATTTGCTCACTTCCTGATATCATATAATGACATATGCCCAGTGGCATAGACATAAGCAAGGTGACCTTAGGAAATATCTCTGACCAAGGTGCATCTGAAATAGTCAAACTTTAAAATGAATCTCCCAGATATTGAGAGCTTATAGACTAAGTCTGTGAGTTAGATAAAATAAGAGCAAGACAGTCAAATTCAATCATGTCAAGTCAGTAGACCAAACCAAAGAACCAAGTGGAAGAGATACTATGTCCTAGGACATAGGGAGTAGGAATGGGGAAGGGAGAAGGAGAGGATCTGGAAGGGGGAAGGAACCAGACTTCAAAGAGGAAAGCAAAATTACCAGGAGTTTGGGAAAGCAAAAATATTTCCCTGATAATCAGGACTCAAAAAATTTCCTTTTTCTTGTATGTCTATTTCCCTATAGGTGGTCTTGATAGAGATGAAGAATCAATAAAAGATTTAAAATATGAGTCTTATTAGAATTAAACAAGTTAATTTTTTAAAGTTTGATATGGTTAAATATAGAGTTCTCATTGATATCATTGAGTGGCAATCCATCATGCTATGCCATCTATAACCCTTATTTATCTTATTTCCTCTTCCTGTTAATA
This sequence comes from Myrmecobius fasciatus, assembly GCA_023553655.1. Lineage (NCBI taxonomy): Eukaryota > Metazoa > Chordata > Mammalia > Dasyuromorphia > Myrmecobiidae > Myrmecobius > Myrmecobius fasciatus. The sequence goes on along the minus strand of JAJPUD010002287.1, from coordinate 312,623 downwards.
CAAAGAAACATAAATAGGGATAGACAAAGACAAAGACTCAGAGGTAGAGACAGAGAAAGTGACACAGAGACAGAGACAGAGAAAGAGAAACAGAGAGAGACAACAGAATTTTGAAGTCCCTAAGTATGAGGAAAAGATTTGGTATGGGAAAGACTGGGTCAAATATAAAACTCTTTCACTAAAAACCCCCTCTCTCAAAGTTCCCTTTCCATATAGAATTCCTTCAAAGATGTTTATTGAATGAATATTCAGTGAATTAAATAAATTACCAATGCATTCTTAGAAGGCCAAAGTTTTACTTCTGATCCAATCTATCTTTCCAGTATTGTTGTCCCCTTCTATTATTCAGGAATCCAGTCAAAATGGCTTTCTGTCAGTTACTCATTCACAATATGCTATCTCCTTATCTCTGTGCCTTTTGACAGAATGTTCTCCATGCTTGAAATTCACTGCCTCCTTGTTTTCATTTCATAGAGTCCTTTTCTTCATCTAAGATGCAAGTCAGGGATCATCTTCTGAAGCATGAACTTCTTCCTGATTCTTCCTCGATCATCATTAAATTCTAGTGACCTCCCACCCCAAACTACCCTCTATCCACCTATGGATTTGTGTATATGTGTAGGTATCTATATATTTTATATGTTATATATGTACATACACAATATTATTAACCTTATGTTACATATATCCATGTCTCCTCTTTTAAAATATAAGTTCTTGGTGAGTAGGGATTGTTTCATTCTTTATCTTCACTGTATCACCCTGTTTAAAACAGTGTCTGACCCATAGAAAGCACTTAAATGTTTATTGATTGATTTGTTGATTTTGAGTTCTTCCAAAAATAACTATATGACCTAGAACAAATCATGTAACCCCTCTGAAATCTAATGTCCTTACCTGTATAATGAAGATATTCTCTATGGTCCCATCAAACTCTAAAATATTAAGTTCCCCAGCTATCAGGAGTTAGAGACAGTAAAAGGTCTGGGGTCCAAGGCCTCCAAACCACTAGAGGACTCCAGACCAAGGCAGAAGAAGGCCTACATCTCTATCTCTGAAGTGCCACAGACAGTGAAGTAAGTGTATACTCCACATGGGGGATACCATCTGTGATGGTAGCTACAGAGTTGGAATTATGTGTCAATAAGTATTTATTAAGGACTGACTATATGCCAGGCACTGTGCTAAGTATAGAAATATGAAGACAAGCAAAAATGTAGTATCTCACCCTCAAGAAGCTTACATTATAATGAGAATGACAACATGTACACAATTGTATATATAATAGAGAGAGCAGCTTGGTGACAGTGGAGAGAGTACAGGGCCTAAAGTCAGAAAGACTCATCTTCGTGACTTCAAATTTGGCCTAAGATCTGTGTGACCCTGGGCAAGTCACTTAACCCTGTTTGTTTCAGTTTCCTCATCTGTTAATATGGTGACACACTGGAAGAGGAAATGCAAATCACTCTAGTACTGTTGTCAGAAATGAATGAATAAAAACAACTGAAAAATCAAAAAAATGAAGATAATCTTAGAGGAAATTATCTGGTACTAAGAGAAACTAGGAAAAATGTGAGATTTTGAGCTGATTCTAGAAGGAAACCAGGGAAGCCAAAAGTGGAGATGAAGAGGAAAAACATTCCAGGCATGGGGGGGAAGGGGAGAAAGGGAGGGGACAATCAACAAAAAGGCACAGAATTCAGAGATGGAGTACCTTTCATGAAAAAAAATAAGAAGGCTAGTGTCACTGGATCATAGAATAAAATATGAGAAGACTGGAAAGACGGAAAAGGATCAGACTTTGAAGAGAAAGTAGGTTCAGTTTTGGCCCAATTCCAATCCAGGTGCCCAATTTTGTCTTCTTAAAAAGCCAGCCCCTACTTCACTAAGGTGATCAAAAAGAGGCAGATAGTACTGTCTTCTATCATAGAATTTAAAAGGGTATGAATTCAAACCACAGATAAATTCCCTTGTGTTCTTTTAATCTCTATAATCCAGAGTTGCCAATTGCAAAGGTTAAAAAAATACTTTTACTGCCTCACTTTCTATTCTCTCATCCTCATCCATTTTAATTCTATCCCTTCATAGCCTGTATCCTTCTTTGCCTCTTCTTCTATTTTGCCCTCTAGAAATTTTGTATTATTAACAATCTCTCCTTCATCCTATATTTTTCTCATTTCATATTCTTTCTTATTGAGGTTGGACTTGGACTGTTATTTTATTTTAAAGGGGAAATTTGAATGAAGGAACTTCCTCCACCAAGTTAGACTAGCAAAAGGGTCCATAAAACAAAAGTTGTTCATAAATTCCTCCTTAATATCAATAGTTTTAGCCACATAACATTAATAAGTGTCTTGTCCATGGTTATTTATCCAGATATGGTAAACTTGGTATGTTCAGACTTGAAGCTGGCCTCCTAAATCTCTTAGCTTCTGATCTCCAGTCTTGCATCTTCAACTACCTATCTGATATATTGAACTGGATGTTTTGTAGATATCTCAAACTCAATATGTCCGAATTGAACTCAAAAATGAACAGCCCCCCCCAAATCGGAGTGAATTCCCCAAAAACCTTTCCTTCTTACTAATTCTTCTATTATGAAAGCAGCTACCATATCCACCCAGTCACCCAAGCTGACAATCTAAGGATAATCTCCTCTCTCTCTCTCTCTCTCTCTCTCTTTCTCTCATCAATACCACCATTACCACCTCCCGTATCCAATCCCCTCTTGATTTTACTTTCATAATATCTCTTGTTTATGTCCCCTTCTCTCTTCTGGCACTGCTACCATCCTGGTTTAGGCCCTTTTTGCCCCATGCCTGGACTATTGCAATGCACTTTTGGTTGCTCTCTCTGCCTCGAGTCTCTTCCCATTCCACTCTATCCTCCACCAATCTATCCAAATGATCTTTCTAAACCTCAGGACTAAAAATGTCAGCCCCCTACTCAAATATAAAAATCACACTATTTAGCATTCAAAGCTCTTCATAACTTGCTTTCATTGACATTTTCAATCTTCTTACACCTTATACCTACACACACACACACACACACACACACACACACACACCTCTTCTACTGATCCAGTGTTACTAGTCTCTTTGCTGTCATTGAATTTTTTTTAAAAAGCCCATCTCCTGACCCCTGAGCATTTTCTATGGCTATCCTCCATAGCTAGAATGTTCCCACTCTCCTTTCCATCTCCTGAGTTCCCTGGTTTCCTTCAAGATTCAGCTGAAATCCAAACTTTTATAGGAAGTCTTTGCCAATTCCCCTTAACTGTTGTGTCTTTCTTTTGTTGATTATTTTAAATTTATCTGGTAGTTTGAGTGTAAATAGATGTTTACAAATTTACTCCCCCATAAGACTGTGAGCTTCTTGAGGGCAGGAACTTTTATCTTTCTTTGTATACTCAGTGCCTTTCCCAATACCTGGAACATAATAGATGTTTACTAATTATTGGTTGACTGACCACTTCCAAGTCCACTCTGTCACACTGCTTCTATTCCAACTTCTTAACATTTGTAGAAACTTAGCTTCTTCTTGAAGACATTACAACTCTTCCCACCATCTCCAGTACAGGATAAACCTTTTCTCATTTCTCATGTATCTTTACATAGGTTCTGGAGGTTATTCCTGAAGGAGGTTCAATTCTGAATTCTCCCTCCATGACTATCAAAGAGGAATAACTCCTTACATATGTATACACACACACACACACACACACACACACACACACACATATATATATATATATGTATATATATATATATATATATATATATATATAGTATATTCTATATCACTGACTTGCATCCAACTCAAAGAGGTTTTGGTATTTGACTCAAAAGTTGTTTTTTTTTTTTCTCCACAGCAGATTTTGCTCTCATACTTGGAGACTTCAAAAATACTTGCTGTCTTTCTCTCTCCCTCTCTTCTTTCTCCCCCTCTCTTCTCTCTCCTCCTCTCCCTCCCTCTCTCTCCCCCTTTTTCTTTCTTTCCCTCTCCCTTCCTCTCTTCTTCTCTGTATCTCTCTATCTCTCTCTCTTCCTCTCTGTCTGTCTCTCCCTTTCTCTTTCTCTTCCTCTCCCTTTCTCTTTCTCTTTCCCTCTTTTCCTCTCCTTCCCTCCCTCCATCTCTGTCTTTTTCTCTCTCTTTCTCTCTGTCTCTGTCTCTCTCTGTGTGTCTCTCTCTCCTTTCCCTCTGTTTTTCTTTATCTTCCTCTCCTCTCTTTATCTCAATCTCTTATGAATAGATATATCTATATCTAAATGGCACAAATATCAAGATATCAGGATCTTTCCATGTGTCTAAATAGCTATACCTACAAAGATAAAGAGATATAGAGAAAGAGAAATGTTCTAGCCACCTACAAGATAGTTACCTTAGAATTCACCATCACTCATATATATCCTATCTTTATGATCCAGAACACTTTCTTCTTCTGATCACTACCTCCTATCCATCATTTCCTCCCTCTCTTTATTCTGCCAAAAATCTAATTTTCATTCTCATCAATACCTCTGGTCTCTTCACCCCTCTCTCTTCTCTCAATCCATTATCTTGACTTGATTACACTTTTTTTTTACCCCATCCTCCTGTTCCTATATTTTAATTGCTTAGTTCTCTATCCTTCAATATTTTGCCCCTTTATCCAATGACTATGTATACCTTGCCAAACCTGAATCCTGAGTTAACCCCCAACCATCTATCATTTCATCTCTTCCATACTGCTGAATAGCACTGTAGGAAGTCATACCACCATGCTTACTGAGTCTGCAGGAAATTTATGTAGTAGCATCACACACTGCACAGTAATCCTTTTATTCTCTCTTGATTGAGTTTTTAATCACAGTCTGATTAAAACTTCAGTGGCTAGTCTGAATCTTCTTTTCTTTTCTTAAGTCTCCTACATTACCCCTCCCACCTCAGTCTCAGGACTTTAGCTTCTAATTTACTGAGAAAATCAAAGCAATTCACTATGAGTTCCCTCTTCTTCCCTATTTCGCATCTCTGCCTCCCCCTTTACATAATCCCCTATTTTTTCCTCCTTTGCTCCTGACTCTGAATCCTTCTTGCCAAGACCAATCTCTCTACCCCTTAATTCCATCCAATTCTAAATCATCAGAAGAAATTTGTCCCATTCATCATTCTGTCTCCCTCCCTAACCCACCCCTCTTTCTCTCTCTCGGTTTTTCTGTCTTTCTCTGTGTGTCTCTCTTTTTCTCTGTGTGTGTTTCTCTGTATTGTTTTTTCTGTCTTTTTCTGTCTCTATCTCTCATCTTCAGTCTTTCTTTATTTATTAGATCCTTCTTTACTTTCTACAAACCATCTCTCTCATTCTTAAAAAAAACCTACTAGGTTTTTTTTTTTTCTCCTATTCACAAATAAATTTCTAAGAAAAAGATATGCATACTTATTGCTGCCATGGTCTCACCCTCTCATTTCTCAATATGTTGTGCTTGGCTTCTGATCCCACTATTCAACTGAAATTGCTCTTTTCAAGGTTAGCAGTGATCTCTTTAATATTAAATCTAATGAACTTTTAGTATTATCTTTCTTGACTTCTCTGTAGTTTTTAATACTGCTAGAAACCCCTAATAATGGTTAGTGACCAGCCATATGTGATAACAAATACTCTCAACCTTTCAGTCTTATCTTTAAGATCCTCTGCAATCTAACCCCTACCAATCTTTCCAGTTTTATATAAATTGCCAGTAGCAAAATACAAAGGAATATCGATGGAAGCATATAGGAGGTCCCCCACAGTCTAACAATGTGTATTACAGTGGGTGATATAACAGGATATGAATGACATGATGTGAAATGGTACCAGTGTCAAACAATAAATTTCTCTTCCTATGGTATATATTGACACCCACTCACTCCCGTTCACAAAATCTGTTCAAGCCAAACCAAAATTTGCTGTCTTCAAGTTAACACTTTATTTCTTACCTCTAGGGAGTCGTACAAGTCATTGCCCAAAGTTGGAAAGCACTGTGCCTTCATCTCCTTGTCTTGGGTTACTATGCTTCTTCCAAAATCCACTTCAGATGTACCTATAAAGATTTTCCTAATTTCTCCTCCCTGAGTTTATAATCTTTTCTTCAATTTACCGCATAATATAATATATATATACATATACATATATATATATATATATAATTCATCTCTCACATTGCCACCACTGTTTGGGGACAGGAATTGTTTTGTTTTGTTTTTATTTCCCTTGTATCTAGCACAATAAATTCTCTGACTTCCTGCCCCTTTTCTTTTTCTCTCTCATTCTTTCTATTCTTTTAATAATGCCTAATTCGTAAAATTGGCACCTATCACCATTTCTTAACTTCATTGGTGGCCCTCAAACTGAGAAACATTTCATGACTGGTATGAAAGAAAGTTTCTGAAAAGATAAAGAAATGAAACAGTGGTTTCAACTAAGGTATTGCATCTCATGGCAATAAAAGAATTACCAAGCTGGAACTTTATTTGTTTATTGAAAAAACAATAAAGAAGATGGTGGACATGGCAATGGGAGGGAAGTTTCTGAACCCACATAAAATATTATTAACAACCTCTTCTAAAAGCCCCTTTCAGTTCCTCAAAAGGTAGAAAGGACTTAGGGTTCTCAGACTGTGCGAGCTGAGTCAAATTCTGGTAGAACTAACAACCCAATTTGAGTATCAGTCCATTTGATAGACCATATTTCTTTTTTGAAGACAAATATAGCTAAGTCTCTAGAATCTCATCACCCATTTGATTTCAGAGTGATACATTTTTCATTCACAGAGATTCAGTGACTAGAGGACCACTTTTGGCATTAGGAAAATGTGAATTCAAATACCACCTCTGACATATACTAGCTGTGTGAACATGGCCAACTCCTGTCTTCTATTAGAGCCTTAAGCAAACCTATAAAACTTAAAGTCACAACCCAACTTCAGATCTATTTTAATCAAACAATAAACATTTATTAAGTATCTCCTATCTGCCAGGCACTGTGCCAAGCCCTAGAGATAGAAAGAGTGAAAAGACAGTCCCTAATTCAAATTAGGAATCTGGAAAAATAAAAAGGAATAATCATAATCACAGATGTGATTTCAACAATTCAGGAGACTTTTGCCAACAGCAAAAAGGCAACGAGAGCAAGTGGCTTGTCCAGAGCAACTTAGCTAATACTTGTCAGAGGGAAAACTCAGGAAAGCCTGGCTCTTAGGCTTTTCTCTCCAATAGATCACATTGTCTTTCATAATTCTATATTTATGATTTTTATTAAAGAATTGGAGTAAGTGATTATGAGCAATGAATATAGTAATATACCTTGGATTGGAGGTAAGGAGTAACATTCTCATAATAGGACAACTAGTGGTACAATGGAGAGAGCCTGGAGGCCTGAACTGGATTGGCCTGAGTTCAGATCTGACCTGAGATCCTAACCTTATGGTCCTGAGTATGTCACTTCACCACTGCCTGCCTGAATTTCCCCATCTGTAAAAGAGACAATAATACCTACTTCCCAAAATTCTTGTGGGGATCAAGTGAGATAATTCTAAAGGGCTTAGCATAGTATTTGGAATAGCTAGGTAGCCCAGTGGATAGAATACCTGTCCTGTAGGATCTGAGTTCAAATCCAACCTTAAACAGTGTATATGTGACCCTAGAAAATTCATTTAACCTTGTTTGCCTCAGTTTTCTCATCTGTAATATGAGCTGGAGAAGAAAATGGCAAACCATTCTTGTATCTTTGTTCCAAAAACCCCAAATAGAGATATAAAGTGATGGATACAACTGAAAAATGATTGAACACAGATAACAAAATGCTACATACAATGAACTATATAGAGCTATATTATATAGATTCAGTGCAGATTATGTGAATAATGATAGCCCACATTGGTAGAGCATTTTAAGGTTTACAAATTCTTGTCCTTCCAACAATCTTGTGAGGTAAGTGTATAAAAATTATTCTCATTTTTCATATAAAGAAACCTCAAAACAAGTCATAGCTAGTAAATATTGGAGAGCAGATTTGAACCTGGTTCTTTTTTTGGAATATACTGTCTATTAGATTAAACTGCATGACAATTTAACCATCAGAAGTTAGGAAAAGGAAATTGAGAAAGCAAACAGGTTGAATTTTTCACTGAATCTCCTCATGGCAGTGTAGGGAAGTTTTTGAGAAAACTTGTTTTTGTGGCTTTTTTTCCACTATATTATCTCTTATTCTGTAGGATTAGAATGATAAAGAGCATTTTAATCTAGATGTACCTTTGTGCCTCCTCAGATCATAAAGCACAGCTTTAAAATGTCCAAAAAGCACTTCTGGGGAAAATTATCTCCACTCCAACAATATGTCCATTATTAAAAACATCTCTTCAAAATTACTCTAAGGAGGAATGAATGCTGACCTGCTCTAAGGATTCCCCAATAAAAAGTTTCTGAGCAAACATTCTTCCCAAGTAGAGATAAGAAGAGGGATGCCTATCCTTTTTTAAAGGAAAATGCAAGGATTCCTACCAAAAGAGGCAAAAGACAGATACCCTTTCTTTGGTTCACTGAGGAATCAGATTAGCCCAGAGATCACTTCTTTAAAAATCTTTTTCTGAATAATAAATAGAGAAGAGAAGGTAACAATCTACTCTTTTCCCTCTCTCAATAATGACAGAGTCAACTCTCTTGGCTCTGGCATTTTCATTTCATCTTGGGTTAATGGGAGATAATTTAAGTAGGTCACAACTTTTTAAAAACCTTTCTATTTTGGGGGCAGCTAGGTGGCGCAGTGGAGAAAGCACCAGCCCTGAAGTCAGGAGGACCTGAGTTCAAATCTGATCTCAGACACTTCTTAGCTGTGTGACCCTGGGCAAGTCACTTAACCCCAATTGCCTCAGGAAAAAAAAAAAACTTTCTATTTTCAAAATCTATATGCATAGATAGTTTTCAACATTCACCCCCTACAAAACCTCGTGTTCCAAGTTTTTTTTTTTTTCTCCCTCCCTTTCCCCCAGACCTTCTCCTAGATGGAAAGTAATCCAATATATGTTAAACATGTGCATTTCTTCTACACATATTTCCACAATTATCATGCTGCAAAAAAAAAAAATAGATCAAAAAGAAAAAATGAGAAAGAAAACAAAAAGCAAGCAACAAAAAAGGGAAAATATTATGTTGTGATCCACAATCAGTCCCCACTTTCTCTGGGTATAGATGGCTCTTTCCATTACAAGACCATTGGAACTGACCTGAATCACCTGACTGTTGAAAAGAACCATGTCCATCATTAGAATTAATCATCATATAATCCTGTTGTTGCTGTGTACAACGTTCTCTTGATTCTACTCACTTCACTTAGCATCAGTTCATGTAAGTCTCTCCAGGCCATTCTGAAATCATCCTGCTGATCATTTCTTAGAGAACAATAATATTCCACAACATTCATATACCATAAGTTATTCAACTATTCTCCAACTGATGGGCATCCACTCAGTTTACAATTCCTTGCTGCCACAGAAAGGGCTGTTACAAACATTTTTGCTGTTTGTCCAACAGCAAAACAGAAAAGGGTTATTTTCCCTCCTTTATGATTTCCTTGGGATACAGATCCAGTAGTAGCATTGCTGAATCAAGGGGTATAAACAGTTTTATAGCCTTTGGGCATAGTTTCACATTGCTCTCCAGAATGGTTGGATCAGTTCACAATTCCACCACAATGTATTAGTGTCCCAATTTTCCCACATCCCCTCCAACATTGGTCATTATCTTTTCCTGTCATCTTAGCTGATCTGAGAGGTGTGTAGTGGTACCTCAGAGTAGTCTTAATTTGCATTTCTCTGATCAACAGTGATTTAAAGTACCTTTTCTTTATCTGGAAATTCATTTATTAATTGAGAATGGATCATTTCACAACTCCACCAAAAATATATTAGTGTCCCAGTTTTCCCACATCTCTTCCAATGCCAGCCACAACTTGACCAGGACTCAATGAAAAGTTAATTCAAAGGAAGCAAAGTAAGTTGATATCAAGTTGTTGAAATAGCCACATAGGCCTAATATGGCCAAAGAAGCTAAAGGGTGACTTCTGAGTCTTCTTTCTCCAGAAGCTGAGAACCTTTAGCTGGGAGAACTAGTAATTCCTGGAATCAACATCTGAAAAGCCCTCAATGAGGCAAGTCATGAAAGAAAAAGGAAGAGCACCTTTAAATGAATGTATGGACCTAACTAACCATGTAGCTACCTTTAATGTGATCCAATATGCTGCGGTCTAATATGTGCCTTTTAGTAAGAAGCATTACTACCTTGGAGTTGGTATTACAACTTGTGATTCACAGGTACCATAATAGTCCCTGTAGCTAATGACTGTCTCAAAGTGATTAGCTTGCTTTAATTTGAATTTCAAATGGAAAAAAATTAAGCTATTAAAATGGGAAAAGGAAATGCAATGTTGACATTTGCATCAGCGTGGATTATATTTGGTTGGCAAGGGTCAACTCTACAGGCAGTCATTAAGCAAGTGCTATATTCAAGGCTCTGTGCTGAGTCCACAGACTAGTTGTATCTAAAAGATAAAGAAATGGGAAGGGGAACATGGAAGCTTCTCTTTGGTAAGTCTGGCAAGGCTGTATCTTCATCTAAAAAGGCTGCAAGCACTATGGGTACTTTTGTATTGTTTTGGTGAAAAAGTAAATCAAGTTCCAAGGTGAATTATATTTCCTTTGCCATATCTTGACTTAAGTTTAGAATTTATTATCAACCTCCCTATTGTTTTTACATTTGCCTGGCTATTTGCTCTTTGTCTGTCACAGTTAGTTTCTATGTGACCACATAATTCAGTATTTGTGGTCTTAGAAAAGCAGATGAATCAATAGAGGGCTTTTAATGTGCTTTGCTTGCCTATTCATTAAAGGTTTGCAGTCAGAGGATTAAAATGCAGTTGAGTCAAAGTGCCTTCAGAATCTTTGGTTATATAAAGTGCTTCCTGTGAAGAGAGAGCTTCTTCAGATCCCAGATTTATGCTGGGCTTCTTCCTTTTCTTGGAAAGCTGAGATCCACCACATCTCACTTTGGCCTTCTAAGTGCTGCATCACTACTGAATTTTCATTCAGTATTATAGGTTTCCATCTATTATAGGCTTCAATCCTACAAAGAGTTGTGACAGACAAGGCCTCTGACATGTTTAAAGTACTCTCCTTAGATTATTTCCCTCTTCTTGGGCACCCCTACCTTTAGAAAAGGAAGTTCTTTGGCCACCCTCTGAAATTCTCATTTCCTTTACCCCCAGTATTCTGTTGAAGCAAAGTTAAGGATGGCAGCAGCCTGTGGTCCTGACTCCAAAGGCAGCAGACACAGGCTAAGTAAGGTTTAGGCTTTACTGATGCATTACATTGTTCCCTTCAACTGCATTTACTTGCAGAACAAGTAACCCAGTTGGCAGCAGTTTGCTCAAGATAAATGTTTAATATCTACACTCTAAGTATAAGAACCTATTTTAGGGCAAGAGGAGCTGAGAGTTGTACAATGGGGGTGTATGGTTGTACTGACTAGAATTCATAGAAACCGTATATGAGAAAACTCAGCCATATCACAGTTTGGGTATTCACCAAGAATGTTTGCTGGGATCGAACTGGACTTAGAGAAAATTCTTTTTAATCAGAAGAAAATAACCTCATTACAGATGAGATATATGGGTGATAGCCTTGTTTCTCAGAAGATTGGAATGGTAGAAAGGCAGTGTAGGATAGCATGCTAGTTGAGAACTGAGTTTGGAGTCAGGAAAACCCAGCTTCAAATCCTCAAAGTTCAATAATCTTGGGCAGTCACTTGACCTGTCTGGGCTTCAGTTGCCTCATTTATAAAACAGAGATGAAAATAAAATCATAGATTCAGAAATGGGAGGGATGCTAATGTAGAAACTAAAGCCCAGAGAAGTTGATGATTTGCTCATTTATTGTAGCATTTTTCTGAGAGTCATGATCAAATTAGCTTAATTAATTTAATTTATTTAATGATGTATGTAAATGACTTTGTAAGTCTCATAGCATTAAATACATGTCAGCTATAGTATTGCTGTTATTATTGTGGTTATCTAATTTAAATCTTCTCAAACTATGGGTTGTAAACCCATTTGGTGTCTTGTAAATGAATGTGAGGGTTATGAAATTCTGATTTATTACCAATAAATGCTTGATTTATATACTTATTTTATATACTTCTATAAAATAAGCAGGAGAAGAAAATGACAAACCATTTGAATATCTTTGACAAGAAACCCCAAATGGGCTCACAAAGTCATATAAAAATGTCTTTGGTGAAAAGGGGTCATGAATGGGAAAAATTTAATAAGTCTGGATCTAATCCACTCCCTCACTTTTCAGATGAGTAGACAAACAACAGGGATTAAGTGACTTGTCCAAAGTCAGACATCTAGTAAATGACAAAACCAGGACTTCAGATTAGCTCTTTCAATGACACATGCTGTTCTTTGCATTTTGAGTTTGTTTTTGCCCTTCTTTATGTAAATGGCTACAATTCTGCTTTGACTTGCTCATATTCATTATCTCTTTAATGTTATCAAACTTTTGAAAGTAATAGAAAATACAGAAAAAGGATATTTTTGTTTAGGACTTATTATTATAGAGGATTTTGTGCTTGCTTTACAAAAATCTTACCACTGTTTCTGTTTGGTAATAAAAAAAAAAAAACAAGACATTTATTAAGTACTTTAATATTTGCAAAGTTATGTTACATATAGTTTTTCACAAGTACCACAACAATCTCATGAGGTAGGAATTATAGATGTTATCCCCATTTTGGAATTAAGAAAGTTGAGGTTCAGAGAGATCTATCTTTTTTATCTTCATATAAGTCTTATGTGTCAGCATTCAAATTCAGGTATTCCTGATTCCAACTTGAGCACATTTCACATTGTAAATAAAGTCTCACAATGGCTGATGGATATGAGTTACTTGGTCATTGCTCTCCTTGGAAGGGAGTTGACATTAAGTGATCTGATCAAGCTTCACATTATCCTAGATTTATGACCTGGAGTCCATTTTCTATGTGTCTTTTTTGGAGAAATTAACATAGTGACATAAATCAGAGTCTTCAACTTTAATACCAAGATCCATGACTGTTTCTGGAAGGAAAACCAACTCACCAACCAACCAGAGAACACATGATTCCTGGTTCAGTTTCCTTTTAATATGATACTGAGCATTGATGATGGTTTATTAAGCTTCAAATACAGATTATATAACCTGCATGAGTGACTTAATCTCTGATTCAGTTTCCTCATCTATAAAAATGGGTTTAATTATATAGCCACCCAAGACTCTTATGAGAGTAAAATGAAACAATATTTGTAAAGTACTCTGCTAACCCTATAGCATAAGATAAATAAATAAATAATAACTATTACTATCACTATACTATTTTTAAAAAAATGTCTTATGAGGTAAAATTCAAACTTCTTTGACTGATATTCAAGGCCTCCAAGATCTGGTACTACCTTATCTTTTACTCTATGCATGCTAGTCTCTGCCCTATCTCCCTCAACCTCTATTCTTCCACCTATTTGCCTTTATTTCCATATTTCATGTGCCTGGAATCTTCTTCTTATAACTCTTGCCTATTGAATTTTTGTGCACCTTTTAAGGCCCAATGCAAATGCCACTTCTTCAGTGAAGATTTTCCTGATTCCCACAACCTATAATGACCTTGCCCTTCTTGGATCAGGGACAGTATCTTCCCTGAACCAATATCTTCCCTGTATTTCTCCCAATACCCCGCACTGTGATCTTCACACAGTAGCTGCACAATAAATCTTTAATTAATCAATAAATGAAAATCTAACAGATGAGGGTGTCCATATTTGAGTTTGGGAGTGATCCTTCAGACTAAGAGAACTAGGCAGGTGACATCTAGCTAATAATGATGAGTGTTTATGAAGACAATGGAGAACTTGTGGGTTTAGTCAACAGAATATCAAAGACATAAGATATCTCTACAAGACTGTCCCTGACCACAATAATGAAAGGTTTGATAATCTGTGAATGACCAAAAAGAATACACACTTTTGAGATTCCCTTCAAATTTCCACTTTTCCTAGGAAGAACTTTAATTCTTTTCAGGCCAAATTTAAACAGAATTGATTTCCTTGTTGAATCTTACGGTATTTGAATTGTTTTAATTCCATCTCTTCCTTCCATTATTATAAAAGACTTAAACTTAAGTCCAAAATTCCAATGGTTCTATGAAAATCTAATGATTTGGGACCCCATAAGAAGCAGGGGAGAATACCACCCCCTCTAATTTTCTTCAAATGTTAATGATTGATAGAACTGTCAATCAACCAAAATCTGTCCATTGGCAAGAAGTCTTTTTCAGTCCCCCATAATGCTAGTGGCTTCTCTCTGTTGATTATCTGGACATTCTCTAACCTATATCTTGATTATACTTAACTGGGTGTCTCCCTCATTAACTTGTGAGCTCCTTGATACCAGGAACTCTTTTGTCTTTCTTAGTATTCCTAGAATTGAACACATTGACTGATATATTTTTGATGTTACTCAATTGTGTCTGACTTTCCATGACTCTTTTTTAGAATTTTCTTGGCAAGGGTTTTGGAGTATCCAATCATGGAGATTTGTCATTTCCTTCTCTAACTCATTTGATAGATAAGGGACTGAGGCAAACAGGATTAAGTGATTTGCTCCAGGGTCACATGGCTAATAAATGTTTGAGGTTGGATTTGAACTCCTGAAGATCTATCTCTTCCTGATTCCAAGACCAGTGCTCTATTCACTACACCATTTATCTGTTCCCCTCTACTTAGTAGGTGATTAATAAATGCTTGTTGCCTATCCGAATAAATAAATAGCTCTAATTTAATTGGTTGGTATAACAAGTATATTAGACATGTCCCAATCACCACTATTACTACTTAGAAGTAGCTAGGTGGTACAAGGAATAGAAAGAAGTGAGGGCAAAACCAGCCTGACATTTACTAGCTGGGTAACTCTGAACAAGTCACTTAACCTTTCTCTATCTCAGTTTCTCTCCTGTAAAGTAATATAATAATAGTATCTACTTTCCAAGGCTGTTATGAGGATAAAATGAGATAACATTTTAAAAGTGCCCAGCAAAGTTACTGACATAATATGTATTAAACAAATACTCTTTCCTTCCTTCATATTTCTCCTCTTCCTTCATTTCTTTAGAAATCTGATTCAATCCTAAAGCTCTCCCATAGGAGTCTGAAACTAACTCATATTCCTGCATCACTTACAAACATTTTCCCCTCAGTAATACTATGTAATACTATACTATAAGGGATTGAAAGTGTGTGTGTGTATACACATATACATACATACATGCATATACAGACACACACATGCACACATATATCCATTCCTTACATGAAGCAATGGAAGATCAGAGAGGCTAAGGAACTATTGCAGAGTACAATCAGTAGGTGTCATAGTTAGATTAAAACTCACTTTTCTAATTCCAAGTCCAATGTTCTTTCCCATAATAATAAAGTGCTTCTTTACAAAGGCTATGCTTTTGCTTTTCCCTGGGTATCTCCCTTCTCACTTCTTCAGTGGTTTGTTGGACAGAGGTATTTTTGGATGGAACCTTAATATTCCCTAGTGGGGAAATGCCTACAAATGTCCAAGTGTGGGCCAACCCTCAAGGAGCATAGCAAGGTAAGGCAAAGGATATTATGATAACCTTCCCCCCCCCCCCTAAAAAAAAGCATCCAGATTACACGGGGGAGAAAGGCATAAGCAGAGAAAAAAATGGACTCAGACATTAAATTGAAGACAGGTAAGTTTAGTTAAGTGTTCTACAGGCACAAGTCTGCTTCAATCCAGAGCAACCCCAGGGGTTCTAGCCCTGCCCTAGTTTCTATATGATCTGGAGCAATACCTGAGCAAATAAGTAGGTCAAGGAAAATCCTGAGGGGCTCAGTCCTAACTGGGTGACCTCAGAACCACTGAAGTCTCTTAGGCAGAGAGTGACCTGGTGTCACATGAGACCTTCATATTGGAGACTGAAGCAGAAATTATGTGTGAGACTGCAAGGAAAGAATGGTATGACCCTGAATCTGCCTGTTGATTCATGGAGAAAATGTTTAAGAGTATAAAGTTTAAAAGTGAATATTTAATTCCAAAGTACAAAGTCGGGTGGTTTTCACCTCCTTGATCCCTAGGGGTTTGAAATATGACAAGAGAGTCTACTGAGGCTATTGGGGAAGAGGAAAGGGAGAGAGAAAAAAGAAGGGAAACAATTTCTTGTCATTGTATCTATCAGTTGTGGTGTATCCTGTCATTTCTGTATCATTAGAAAGGAAATTTTTCTTTCTTACCTCCTGTAAGGGAAATATGAAGAAGGAAAGCCAGCATCTATAGATCTGTGACAATTAATACCTCAAAGGAGATGACCTGCTTCAGCAACTTCCCTGTACCTGATTATTTTCCTATTTATATGCACAACTCACAATTCCTGGAATATTTGCAGATGTACATCAAGCACTTTGACCTTGGGAGATATATCCACTTTCAAGTAAGAAGAAACACTGTATATAATTATATGTTTGTGTGCTATATAAGACATGTACAAATGTATGTGAATGTATTTATAATATGTGTGTATAAATAGGCATTTGATTGCCTATATGTTGTATATATATGTATATATATACATATATGTGTGCATATAAACACATATATCTCTCTGGTTTGTTTTGATGATCACATGAGATATTTGTAAAGCATTTTCAAACTCTATATACATATATGTATATATATATAGAGAGAGAGACCTAATGTGTATTTATATATTATATATATATATATACATCTACTATATACTTATTATAAAAACAACCAAGTTCAAATACACACACACACACATACATAGTCCTACTTATTTTATGCATTAAGAAAAGCTAAGAAAACAAAGTATTCACTTTAGAGTTAGGAAAATTCAGCTGAGTTCAAATCCTCCCTTTGATTTATGTTAGCTGTGTGACTCTGTAATTTTCAGTGTCCCTGATAGCTCTCCAAGATGGATGTTTTCAGTAATCAATTAACATGGATATATTAAGTGGTCATTATGTTTCAAGCACTGTGCTAAGGCACTAAGGATACAAAAATCAAAATGAAACAGATAAGGAGATTACTTCTCTGGGGGAAACAATGTGTACACATATAAGTAGATACAATATCTGTAGCAAACAAACATAAGGGAATTTCAGGAAGGAGGCACTAATGGGCTGGGGAGGAGAGGGATGTTGATCTGTATTAGTGGAGGGATTTTTCACAGGGGACATTCCCTAGTCAATGGAAATAGAATCCCAAGGGGATAGATGTGAGTGTATCAAATATACTCTTTGTTAAATATATATACATACAGACATATATAAGATATGTAAGATATTATATATCATGTTTTAGACATATTTCCATATTATGTATAACACAATTATTTTTTTTTTTTTGCTTTTTTGCTGAGGCAATTGATGTTAAGTGACTTGTCCAGGGTCACACAGCTAGGAAGTATTAAATGTCTGAGACCAGATTTGAACTCAGGTCTTCCTGATTTCAGGACTGGTACTCTATCCACTGTGCCACCTAGCTGCCCCCTAAAACATAGTTATATGTTGGTTGCACATGCACATGTCACAGATAGAATATATTATGTGTTTATAAAATATATAGAATGAGTGTGCATATATGATATATAAAACATATATATCTATATCACATATATGTATGTACATACAGCATTTTAATTTGTGGTCAGAATTTTTGTTACTTGACATTTTATCATTTCCACAGATGTATACATTAACCCATGAGCATCCTGTAAAGCCAAAAATTATTTTCTTTGTGACTCAAGTTTATCTGTTTATTCTCAAACCAAGATGTGTAGTATAAGGAAGTGCCCAAATTTCTATTCCACTGGTCAGTGACAGGTTGTGGTGGAGACTGATGGAAACTTGAATCATTTGTCTTTGTTGGGGTCATGGTGTATACTGGCCATTACATTACCCTCATTTACCACTTCAGTCCTTTCAGTTACTAGGTTCAAAGGAATCCTTAGGGTAGATTAATATTTCATAATCTTTGCAAAGAAAGAAATAAAACAACTAAGGGTACTTATCAAAACATATGAATAAGAAATTATTTTGACAAACATATGAGTTTATGATCTTATGTAGAAATCAGCATACATATAGGCAACTAGATGGCATATGGTTAGAAGGATCTGGAATAAAAAAATCCAAGTTCAGACACAGCCACAGACATTTATTGACTGTGAAATCTTGGGCAAATCTGTCTCAGCTTCCTTATCTGCAAAATGCAACTAATAATAGCACCTATGTCTCAGGGTCATTGCAAGGTTCAAATGAGATAATGTTTAAAAAGTGTTTTGAAATCTTAAAGAGTTCTAATAAAGGCACAGTATTATTATCTATATATGCATACAATATTTATTATATACATACTCATACACAAATATATGTGGGAGTAATTATATTAAAAGCATTCTAATGATGGTCAAATTCCATTATAACCAAAACTTTAATGTGAAAGAAATCCCAGCTAAAGCCAGTGACTAATCGATTTCAAATGGCTAGGCAATATAATTTTTGTATAATAAAAGAATCATAACATCACTTACCAGTATATTTGTGCTATAACTATAGACACCCCCCCCCCAAAAAAAAGAAAGATAGAATGCTTTTCTTAATGACAGGAAGAATTGGGTGCAGTTCCTATTAACTGTGTGACTGCAGCCAAAGTACTTAATCTTTTTTGAGTTCTCTTTATCTGTTCATTAGTCAGTAAATATTTATGAAATTCCTACTGTGTGCAAGGTACTATGTTAAGCATTAAGGATATAAAGAAAGATTAAAGATAGTCCCTTCTTTCAATGAACTCCTGGTTTAATAGAAGAGACACCATGCAAACAATTGTGAACCAACAAACTATATAATTTAAATTGGAGATAATTAGCAAAGGGAAGACACAAGAATTAAAGGATTGGGAAATGGCTTAGTGTAGAAGGTACAATTTTATCTGAGACTTGAAGGAATTCAGGCAAGCTAGGAGGCAGAAATGAGGAAGGAAAATGTTTCAGACATGAGAAAGAGGCAATGAAAATGTCTGAGGTCAGAAGATAAGACTATTAGATTCAAGGGATATGGAGGAGGCCATATTTTATTCCTCACAACTGTAAGGATAACATGAGATAAAGTATGTAAATTACTTTATATAAATCTTAATTATTATTCTTTTGGAATAATGTTTCAAAGCTTAGAAAATATTTTATGTACACTACCCAATATGATAGCACAGTCTCATGTGATAGATGTTATTATCCTCAATTCACAGATGAAGAAACTGAGGCTGAATAATAAACACAATTTGTATTTTGTTCGGTCTTATAACTATAATTATCAACATATGGTGATTCCTTAAAGGACCAGGAAATGAAGGATTAAATGAAGTGTTAATGAATTTTATTTGATTACAAGACTAAACTTTTCCTTTCCCAGAATTAATGGATTAGAGTTAAAGTAAATATTTCATTTCTAAGATGTCAAAACTACTTTAATTCCTTTTTTTTTTTAAAATAGGTAGTGAGAAGTTCAAAGGAAGTAAGGAACATAAAAGTCCTGAAGGATTTCTAGGGAAGAAAGTCATTGTGATTGGCATCAGAAATTCTGGAGCAGACATTGCAGTGAAACTCAGACATACTCAGACATATCCAAGCAGGTGTGTTTGTGTGTGTGTGTGTGTGTGTGTGTGTGTGTGTGTGTGTGATTTTATAAAGCTATTCAGCAAACACTTCACCCCTAATGATCTAAATTCCCAGTGTTAAATGTCTGCTCCATAAGATGAAGCAATTCATTACTTGGTACTTTCTATTAAGCAGAAGCCTAGTCCTTTCTCCAAAGCCCAAGTGATATAAAGAGAAGAATTAACTAATGAATTTGAGTGGTGCAAATAGATAATAGCTAAGAGAGCACAGAACATTGGAGCTAGAAGAAGCCCTATTGCTACCTAGTCCAATCTGGACATGACTGCAAATCCTTTCCACAAAATATCCAGCAAATTGTCATCAGCCTTGCTCTCATGGGGCCAAACCACTCACAAGAAGCATTTATTGTTTACTGTTTTAGCAAAGCAAAATAGGGAGTTGAAATAATTAGCTGGATAATTCAAGACAGAGAAAAAAAGAATATGAGAGCAGCTGTAGAATAATTTAGGAGAAACACTCTCATCCTGAACCCTCTGTAAACCAATGTCATTATAACCTGCTATGGATATCTTAACAGTTCTAAATTCAACCCTCCACTTGGCTTTGGCTATGCAGACAAGATCTGAGAACAACTTAGGAAAATGTGTATTTTTCTGCACTACAAACAGTTAGCAAGATGCATACCAATTACCTCAAGGGCATGTGCTAATCAATTGCATGGTAAGGTTTGCTAATGAACCAAGGGAACTATTAACAATAGCTACCCTCTGAAGCCTATAAATGGAGGAGTTTGGTGGCTAAGCCCTCCCTCTTCTGGCCAATCTAAGTATAACAGAGCAGAAATTCTAAATTACTTGAGAACTGCCCAGTCAAAAAGTACCCAGTGTGCTATTGATTTTTTAAAAATACATATACACACATATGCATATGTATGTATGTGTATATATATATATATACACATATATACACACATATATGTGTGCAACATTGCATTTTAGGAAGAAAGTGTAAATAACTAAATCAATTGTTTTGGCCAGTTAAGGCAAAGAAAGATATATGACTACATGTATAATTTATGTATATATGTGCAGTATGTGTATGTATGTTATCTATGTAAAACTACAGATCACACTGATAGGGATAAATATTAGACTTAAAATTTCATTAACAAAGGGAGTTCTTAGGTGAAGGACCTGCATTCTCCTATATAATTTGGTACCTTCACTGAAATTCATGGCTCAGAGTTGACTGAGACTTTAAAGTTAGTATATATCAAAGGAGCAAGTTGAACTCAGTTCTTCCTGGTCACAGAATCAGCTCTTATCAACTCTGCTGCACTATCATGTTAATCATATATTAATATATAATTTATTAGTCATACATAGATACTTTATTAACTATATTTCTATTAAATTTATATAATATATAAAATCATGAATTTTTGAAGGTAAAAATCACCTCAAAACCCATCTAATCAAACCCATTAATTTGACAGTTGAAGTTCCTATGAGAATACAAAAACAAAAAAATATAATTATCCCTATCCTCAAGTAGTTTACTTTTTACTGGTAAATAGAAAGAAACAACATGAAAAGAAAAGCATATACAGATCCAGATGTCACACAGCTAGTTAATAATAGAGCCAAAACTAAATTCCAAGTCTTTGGTTTCTCACTTCAGTGTTTTTCAATCATATTATAACTATCTGGTACATTTCCAAATTTCCAGGAATTTTATCTACCAGTGATCCCTAATTTGTCAGAAATAATTTCATTTATCATCTGACCTATACTATGAGCGAGCTATAGTGCTATTATCACAAAATATGACTGATATGCACTGATTTTTCATCCAAGGAATCTAATGTAAAGTCATCTTTCCCACAAAGTTTTCTCTTGGAATAAGCCACTGAAACCTCACAAGAAGTTGAAGACATTGTTCTTTTTTTAGTCCTTTTAAAAACCTTTTTAAGAGTACAGATTGGGGATTCAGGATTATTACCATAGGAACCACTTAATCAGAAATGATGGGAGAATTTCATGGTACCTATGGTTAGAAAGGTTAACAGCTATATCAGGGTAGGAGAGAAAGCCAGATCTAATATTAGTAACAACTGTGTGAACTACCTAGCAAAGAATAGAAACAATAAAGCAGAAATCGTACTAAAAGTTTATGACAAAGATGGATTTCAAAAACAAGACATCTTTTGGATATGACCTTTCTTTCTTCCAGGGGTTCCTCAATACACAATATGTAGTGTGAATATGTAATCAGGTATGGGATGAAGGCTACTTCATGGACACTGTGCTCTTTACTCAGTTTAAAGAGATCATCAAGAGAACAATGACTATATCTATGTTGAACAGTTGAGTAGAGAATAAATTCAACTCAAGATTTATCATAAGAATGATGGCCTGAAGTCTCAAAAAAGGTATACATTCTTTACTTTAAGGTATAGTGTCTTAATCTCAGGCAAAATGGAATATCAGCTCCTGAAGGAATTAAAAAGGACTCTAACTATTATTCTCCACTGATCTCTGAAAACAGAATGTAAATTATACTATACTTTTTTTTTCTCCAATGATATGCATAGTATCCAATTGGATTTTCATCAACTTAAGTCCATAGTTTCCACTTGAAGACTGATTGATAATAATATATGCTCTAATTGACCTCTCATCTTGATGTCAATCATTTCATTTTAGCTCTTTCAAGTGTTTTTTTAATCCAGCACCTCCTTAAACAATTTTATAAGTAGAATAATTTGAGGTTTATATGGCAACATCATTTGACTTAGAGCCAGCTTAAAATAGTGAAAAGCAGAATGGACTTGAAATCAGGAGGACCCATCTCACCTAAGAAATTTACTACCTATGGGATTCTGGATGAGTTGCTAATTTTCTCACCCTCAGTTTCTTCACCAAAATGGGGGCTATAGTGGCACCTAGAAGTTGTAATGATTATATATATTAATAGGTAGGTAATATGTATAAAATATTTTGGAAACATTAAAATGATAAATAGATGTCAAATATTATTACTTCTTATTGAATACTTTGGGGAGTTTAAGGTCACCTTTAAAAGGGTTAGTTTGCGTTGTGATTGATTCTTCAGTCTGAAGACTAAATTTAACAGATTGAGTCCTTCTCTGGCAATTATAGAATCATCGAATAATAGATTTAGAGCAGAACAGGACCTAAGAGGTCATTTAATCCAATACTCTCATTGTACAAATGAGAAAACTAAAACTGGGAGATGGTGACTTGCCCAAGTCACATAGCTATGAGCCTTAAAATACCCATCATAAAGTCCACATACTAAAGTTCACACTTTTTTTGATAAGAAAATTTCTCAAACCATTATTTGGATCTCCCTGACTTTTACTTTATTTATATTCAAGTCTAATAACTATTGTCACCTCATTTCTTTGACAATAAGGATTAGCATCAACACATTAGGGTTAGGGTTAGGGTTAGGAAAATCTGGTGACAATAAGAAAGGAAATAAAAATTACTAGATTACAATCATTGAATGATAATATTTGTAATGATGACAACTGGGTTGTCAGGAAGAGGTTGCACTATATTCAGTATACTATGTTTAAGAAATTTTGGAAGGATAGCAGACATTTTATAGTTATTTTCATCAAAATGGTTGTTATTTTTTTCTTTTGGGGGATTAAAGAAGTAAAGTTCTTTTCTATCACTTATTTCTAGTTTATATTGAGAAAATGAAAGACTACTCTTTCTAGATACTTATCAGCATTTCTGTGAATTTCAACCAAATACATCAAACTGGAGTGCACATTTCAATTAATTAATTCCCATAACAACTGTAAGAACTGTTTAGGTAGCAAATGGGAACTGTTTAGGTAGCAAATGGAACTATCACTGTGATAATAGAGAAAATCACTACACAAATAGCTTAAGGGCTATGCTGGAATTCACACAGAAAGTTAATGACAAGCTCAAGAATAGGAAATGAGAATTTTGATTCCTTTGTATTCCCCTTAGATGTTTCAGTTTTGCATAATTGTGGCTATATCATTTATAGATGTCAGACGTAGCAAACCTATGTGAGCTCTTCCTTTACACTGGAGTATTTGCATGCCTCTTTTTATTTCCCATATTCTTTTTTTTTCCTTTTTGGAGATTATATCTCCGTATTCCATTTAGGTCTAAAATGCAGTGACCCTTTATAGGCCCAATTTCATTTTTCCAACATAAGCCAGTTTACTCTACTTTTAGTCAGCCTAGTGACCATCTGCTCTTGGATTTCATCAACATTTGATTCAAAGCAGACTCCCCATTGCTTTAGCCCTAGTGCAGTTTAGAACTCTCAAAGTTAAGAGATCCCTAAGTCTTAAGCTTCCCTCATCCCAGTGGCAGACATTACAGACAAGCATCAGCCCATCTCATTCCATTCACATTTCTAAGAATTAAACAAAAGGAACAGCAAGTGATAAGGACAAGTGATGCTACTGACATCCCTATCCATCCATCAAAGGTTGTATCCAAGAAGAGAAAAGAGAAGAGAAAAGAGCCAGAATGATCCCATGGTTCTTATCAATACTCAAAAGTCATTGGGATAAATGAATATTTTGCAGAAAGAAGGAAATAATAGATGAGTGAAATAATGTGCCATCTTCTTTTGTCTAAGCTCTGAAGTGAGCATCAGTGACAACTATCCCAGTCACATCCTTTTTGGAAGAATAATGAAACCTAATGTGAAGGAGTTCACAGAGATGGCAGCCATTTTTGAAGATGGCAACATTGTGGAGACCATTGATGTAGTCATCTTTGCCACAAAATATAACCTGTCTTTCCCATTCTTGAGAGACTCTATTAATATCACCAACAATCAAATCTCCTTTATAATCAAGTGTTCCTCCTTAGCTGGAGCAACCAACATTGGTCTTTTTTGGCCTGGTGCAGCCAATAGGAGCGCTATTGGTAATTAGAAAATCCAGAGATGTTACATGATTTTTCTTTCTTTTATTTTTTTCATTTTTATTTTCAAAACATATGCAAGGTTAATTTTTCAATATTGATCCTTGCAAAACCTTGTGTTCCAGTTTTCTCCCCTTCTTCCCATCCCCTCCCCTAGATGGCAAGTAATCCAATAGATGTTAAACATGATAAAAATATATTAGATGATTTTTCTAATGTTTCTCTCATTACTACCTACCTCAGAACTTGAGTCATTGAGTCATTCAGAAATTCAGGGGTAAGTGGGTTAAAGGAAAAGAGATTTCAACTTTATTTGATTTGGAGTCAGAAGACCATAGCTCAAAGTCCAAATTTGCTGCTTACTACCTTGCAATCTTGACAAAGTTACATTATATGTTTAGGCTTTAATTTCTTTGCAAAATGAAGTTGTTGGACTAGATGGCATCTAAGATCCCTTCAAGTTGTAAATATGTGATCTTATGACTCTTCCCAAGTGTTTTTATGTTCTATGATTAATGCTAGGTACCATATTGCTTACCTAAAGTAAAACAGATTGCTCAATTTGGAGTCAGAAAGGGATGAGTTTGAATCCTGACTTTCATCCATGGCTAGCTGTGTAAGTCACTTATCTTCTTTTTCTCAGTTTCCTCTCTTGTCATAAATGCCCCTTTAGGGCTGGTATAAGAAACAAATAAAATGAGGCATGTAAAATGACTTGCTAACATTAAAATATTAAATAAATTTTAACTCAGTCTGAATTTTACCAACTTTGAATTAATAAACTCACCAATCAAAATCTCTATGCCCTAATCTCTTTGTAAAGTAGCTTCTATTGTTTTAACAATTATTTTTATCTAAGTAAAGTTGTATGGCCTTAGGCAAGTCACTTCAACCTGTTTGCCTCAGTTTCTTCATCTGTAAAATGAGCTGGAGAAGAAAATGGTAAACCACTTCAGTATCTTTGCCAAGAAAACCCTAAATGGGGTCATGAAGAGTTGGTCACTACTGACACTTGATTAACAACAAATTAAAAGGAAATGTTAGAAAACAGATTTTCTCTTTATACTAAAGGATAGCTCAGGCAAGGCCCACACCATCAACTTAGGGAAAAGGAAAAAAAGTTGAAAAAAATTAAATAGTCCATAAAAGTTTAAAACAAAAACTAGAATTTTTTTTCCTTTCTTTGTTTCTTTTCTAAAACACTTGGTGATAAAATATCTATTGCTGTCCCAATCAGGAACCTAGAGAAATACAACACTGGGTTGTCTCCAGGTATCATTAAAACTTTTACCACTCAAATCAATTTCCTTTAGATTCTTATTTAGCCTGTTGGCCCATTTTATTACTCCAACAGTAGTGAGGATTTCAGAAAAGTGAAATAATATTTTGTTCATCCATCTTGGACACTGGTAGAAATAGTAATTTTAGTTTATATATATATATGTATATATATATATATATTTAGAGGTTTAAAGTTGCCAAACACTTTACATATATATTGTCTTGTTTTATTATCACAACCCTAGGAAGCAGATTTCAATATTATCACTACTTTACAGATAAATAGTATAATTTAAGTCATTCAGGATCATAAAAGAGGCAGGATTCAAACTTGTGTTCTTGGCTGCAAGTTTAGAGGTCTTTCTGTTATGTCACTAAGCTGCTTCAGAAGTGGCATTCTCCTTCTCCCTTACTAATTAGACAGGGAAATTCTAGTGTAACCTAATCTAGAATCTCTTATCTCCCAATTCAGTAATCATCTTGTAAATCTTTACAATTTATGCTGAGCCCACTCATTATTCTCCTTGGAAAGTTTCTGTAATTCCATGTAACATTCCTCATTTTTTCTTGTGTAGGTCTGAACAAATTACCTTCCACAAAGGATATTATGGCAGATATCACATGGAGTAAAGAGACAATAGGCAAACAGTAGGACATTTGGTTTTTAAACAATTTTGAAAATTTAGATCTAGGACTCTGTTGGAGAAAGAGTGATTCAAAGGATAGTTTGATTGAGTATAATCATAAAACCTCAAGTCAGGGTAAAAATCCAGGGCAAATCTCACAAGGAAGACCACCTATTCAGCATCAGAAGTACTTGCCTTTTTCCCTAAGTCCTTACTCAGACTGAGGTGCAGTTTGATTATCCTATAGATAATTTTTTTTATCATAAAGAAATGAATAAATAAAAGCAAAGAAGGTGACACGATACTGTAGAAGAATTGCTGGATTTGGAGTCAAAGCACCAAGATTTTAATCCTGTCTTTCTTTTCTTACTACTTTGCTTACTTATTACTTGTGTGACTTGAGAAAATGATGTAACATCCCTGGAGTTTCTAATGTTTCCTCTTCTTTAAAATGAAGAAGTAGGATCAGTCAGTCAATGAGCATTTATTAAGTACCAACTATGGGATGGGCACTGAGCTAAGTACTGGGGATACAAAAAGGGGCAAAGGGCAATCCTTGCACTTACAGAGCTTATCATCTAATGGCATAGAAGGGGAACAACATAAAAATACATACAAATAAGTGATATACAGAATAAAATAGAAAATAATTTACAAAGGAAAGGCACTAGAATTAAGAAGAATTGAGAAATGTTTCCAGTAAAAGGTGAGACTTTATCTGGGATTTGAAAGAAGCCAGAAGACAGAGAAGAGGAGAGAGAAGACTCCAGCAATAAGGGGAAACTAGAGAAAATACCTGGAGTCTGGAAAAGCATTGTCTTGTTTGAGGAACAGCAAAAATATTGACTCAAAGGATATTGGAAGGGGCAGTGAAGAGGAGAGGGAGTAAATGTATAAGAAGGCTGGAAGGTTAAGAAGAGATTAAGTTGTAAAGTGCTTTGAATTTCAGAATATTTCATATTTGATCAGGGGAGGGGTAGTGGTGATAGGGAGTCACTAGTTTAGGGAGTAAGGGGGTTGGACCTGTGCTTTAGAAAAATAACTTTATCTGTTAAATGCAGATTGGCTTGGAGTGAGAAGTCACTTCTAGCAGAAGAACCCATTAGCAGGCTATTGCAAGAGTTCAGACATTGAGTTTATGAAAGCCTGAATCAGAGGGCTAGCATTATCATAGGAGAGAAGAAGGTATATTTGAGAGATGTAACAAAGGTAAAATCAATAACCTTTGGCAACAGATTATATGGGAAAGTGAGCAGAAAAATACAATACACAATCTGTAAGCCTGGGGAATGAGAGAATGAAGGTGTTTTTTGATAGTAATAAGGAAGTTCAGAAGTGGAAAAGGTTTAAGGACAAAAGCTGAGCTGAAGATATCTATTGTACATCTAGTTTGAGATGTCAAACTGTAAATATGTGACTGCAGGTCAGCAGAGAAATTAGGAATGGATAAGAAGATTTAAGAATCATCAGCATGGAGATGATAATTAAATCTATTGGAGCTGATGAGATCACCAAGTGGAAGTTCAGGTAACTTCTGTCTTTCCCTTCCAGCTCTGTAGCATGATCCTAAAATGATTATAAATGTGCTTACAATCTCAAAGAAATGATAAAAGTAATTCTAGAAGATACTGAATCAGAGTTAAATCTAATAGCCCAAGGCAACTCCTTTGAACTTCTATGACAAACTTTAGATATCTCTTTAGACCCCTATAGACATGTGCAGCATGGTTGAAAAGAAGTATGACTGTGTTCTTTAGATATAGAACCAGTAAAGTTTTTCTTGAGTTCTCTCCAAGAAAAGGAGTGCCTGGCACATAATAGCTATTTAATAATTCCTTGTTGATTGCTTGGTTGGTTGAGGACAAAAAACATTCCTATATTTAGAGCTGTTAAATTCCATTTTCTGGAGCTGAGGTGGAAAACTTTACATTTTGTTACTTATTAGTCAATGCCTACTGAATGCCAAACACTGTGTTAAAGGCTGTAGGGGATACCAAAAGAACTTCCTTCCCTCCATAAACTTATATGAGTTGGAGGGACAATATGTAGGTATATACAGAAAGAAGGGATCTTCATATAACACTCTGAGATACAAACAGGAAGTGGTATTGTAGGGCAGGAAGGGCAGAGGAAAAAAAAGAGAGCTTTCTGCTGAGTCTCTAGGGGAAAAGTGAGTAAGATTTAGATAGACAGAATGGACGGGGAAGGAAGAGGAGGTAGAGGAATAATTGAATGTCAGACAAGAAATTTAATAATCAATTATTAAGTCAATCACTTTTCCATCTCCTCACAGCAATCAATAATGTTTTATTTTGTTTATTTTATTCTTGGACACAGTTATACCAACAATTCCCAATAGACTACAAGAGGATTACATCAACTATATCAATCAACTAGCATCTTTGGCAGGGATGAAATACAGCTTTCTGCCTCTCTTGTTCACAGATTCCAAGGTGGCTCTGGAAGTGTTTTCGGTCCCTATACCTCTGGAAGTATTTTTGGTCCCCTTACAAGGACCAGCAAATAGAATGGGTCCTAAAGAGCTACCCTGACCCAGAGGGAACAGATCCTCAAACTGATGCAGATTCCAATAGTCAATGAGGAAATCCATCAGTCTCGCAAACCATCTTGGTTCAGGTTGCTTTGTGTTGATATTGCTTTCTCCAACTTCATGCTATCCTGCTTTTGAATATTCACCTTCCACTGGCAAAGAAATAGAGTAGTTGATCAGTGGAACAGGATAGGATCACAAAACAAACTAGGCAATAACTATAGCAGTCTAGTGTTTGATAAACCCAAAGACCCCAGCTCTTGGGATAAGTACTCACTATTTGACAAAAACTGCTGGGAAAATTGAAAACTACTGGGGAAGAAATTAGGGCTTGACCCACACCTAACACCACATACCAAGATAAGATCTACATGGGTTCATGATATTATAAGCAAATTAGAGGAACATAGGATAGTTTACCTCTCAGACCTGTGGAGAAGGAAGGAATTTGTGTCCAAAGAAGAACTAGAACTCTTAATTGAACACCAGATAGATAATTTTGATTATGTTAATTTAAAAAGATTTTGTACAAACAAAACTAATGCAGATAAGATTAGGAGGGAAGCAATAAATTGGGAAATCATCTTTACCTTTAAGGGTTCTGATAAAGGCCTCATTTCTAAAATATATAGAGAATTGTCTCATATTTATAAGAATTCAAGCCACTCTCCAATCAATAAATGGTCAAAGGATATGAACAATTTTCAGATGATGAAATTAAAACTATTTCTAGTCATATGAAAAGGTGCTCCAAATCTCTATTGATCAGAGAAATGCAAATTAAGACAACTCTGAGATACCACTACATACCTGTCAGATTGGCTAAGATGACAGGAAAAGATAATGACAAATGTTGGAGGGGACGTGGGAAAACTGGGACTGATACATTGTTGGTGGAACTGTGAACGGATCCAACCATTCTGGAGAGCAATTTGGAACTATGCTCAAAAAGTTATCAAACTGTGCATACCCTTTGACTCAGCAGTGTTTCTATGGGGCCAATATCCCAAAGAGATCTTAAAGGAAGGAAAGGGTCCCACATGTGCAAAAATGTTTGTGGCAGCCCTTTTTCTAGTGGCAAGAAGCTGGAAACTGAATGGAAGTCCATCAATTGGAGAATGGCTGAATAAATTATGGTATATGAATGTTATGGAATATTATTGTTCTATAAGAAATGACCAGCAGGATGATTTAAGAGAGGCCTGGAGTGACTTTCATGAACTGATGCTAAATGAAATGAGCAGAACCAAGAGATCACTGTACACAACAACAATAAGACTATACGATGATCTATTCTGATGGACATGGTTCTCTCCAACAATGAGATGTTTCAAACCAGTTCCAGCTGTTCAGTGATGAACAAAGCCATATACATCCAGGGAGAGGCCTGCGGGATTTGAGTCTGGACCACAACATAGCATTTGCACACTCTCTATTGATATTTGCTTGCATTATGTTTTCCTTCTCAGGTTTTTTTTTTTCCTTTCCTGTACAGCAAGGTAACTGTATAAATATGTATACACATATTTGATTGTCAAATATTTTAACATAATTAACATGTATTAGACTTCCTGCCATCTAGGGGAGGGGGTGGGAATAGGAGGGAAAAATTTGTAACAGAAAGCTTTGCAAGGGTCAATGTTGAAAAATTATGCGTATGTTTTCAAATAGAAAGCTTTAACCAAATAAATAAATATTCGCCTTCCTCAGAACCAACAGAATGGAGAAAAAGTCAACATCCAAGTAGCTTCGTCTATTTTCAATATGTGATCACTTGGGGCTTTTGGAAAATTTAGTTCAAATATAGGTAACTCCAAAATAGAGGCCATACTGTAAAACATGATTCCTTTGAAAGCAAATAAATAAATAAATAAATAAATCACATGCTGGTACTCATTAAATGATGATTATTATAGGATGCAGTTTTTAAAAAAAGATTTAGGTGCAAAGTGGAAGGGTGACAAAGGAATACAATTTATACTGGAACCAATAAATGAGTCATTTCAGGTCACACAGAGAATTGATCTTCATAATCTTCTTGAGCATTCCTTATTTGCTTGGCAGGATGTGCTAAGTTATTAACATTTATATAGATCCGTTAAGTATTATCAATGTGCTATGTACCTAACTGACCTTGTTCATCACCATAATATAGTGAAGCCTCTAGGCCCTTAAATGCCAGATAGAGCACTCTTTGAGACAGAGCTCAATTAATTTATTATATCACAAAACTGTCTCAGATCCCAACCTCATAAATATGTTCAATGGATAATTTTCAAGAACTTGCATTGATAATATTTATTTCTCTTATTAGTCTGATATTTTATCTATTTTTGATCATTGCTTACTTACTATAGTGAGAAAATATTTATATTGTACATAAAGGAAGGAAAGTATTTATCTGAATTTATAATTTATAACAGAATGCCTTGTCTAAATTCTTACTCATCTTCTAATTTATAGTTACCTCTTACAGCTATCTAAAAACTAGTCCTTGTTAAAAATCACACTGTGTTTTATATTAAAAAAGAAATGGCATCAGCCCATAGGTAAAGTTTAAATAAAATGTGTGCATACTTAAACAACCTCTAGCTTCAGTGCTTTTTTGGTAAAAGGTTAATCTAGCTTCAGTGCTTTTTTGGTAAAAGGTTAATAGATACTGTCAAGCCTCAATTAATCATCCAAAAGGAACAATAATCTGAAATAGGAAATAATTTCCAAATCATTAATATTTAAGATTTGGAATATACTTTTCTGATTACTTTTGTACATGGGTATGTCTAATCTGGAAATTGATTACATAGGAAAAAACTGCCTAGAGAACAAGTAGGAAGCCCTCAAACTTCTCCAGTCTGTGCCTCTACTCTGCATGAAGCAAATGGCAGAGTAGGAAAAATGCCAGATTTGAGGACAGGAGACCTAGCTGTGCTTCTTAGAATTTATATGGCCTTTGGCAATCAATAAATGAATCAATCAACAAATATTTATTAAGCATATGCCAAGCATTGTACTGGGTGCTATGAACACAAGACAAAGAATGGAACAATCTCTGTTCTCAAAGAGTTTACAAGGGAGACAAGCACAGAGCAAGCAGCAATAGGATGAACACAGTCTCAACATAATTAAATGCAAGTTGTAGTTAGGGAAGGACATTGGCAGTTGTGGTGAATCAAGAAAGACTTGATAGAAAAGTTGTTGCTTTAGTTGTTAGCTAGGTGATTGTTGTGTTGTTTGTCTTTCATTCTCAAAGAGGAACATCCCTTTAGGGAAGTGATGCTATGAGACACAAATGAATTCAATATAAGTGAAGGAGGGCTATGCAAAGCCCCCAGCCTCATTTTCTCCTCCAGAGCCATTTGGGTCCATAGTAGATGGGAAGAAAGAAAACATGAATTTATTAATTAGCTACTAAGTGCCAGGCGCCCAAACCTTTTTGGCAACTCTATGGAGAATAGATTGGACATGGGGAAAGACTGATCATGAGGCTATTCTGCAGGCAAGGGGAAATGAGAAGCTAAATAGGAGGTGACTGAGAGAAACAAAAGGCTCATATATGAAACATGTTGGATTAGATTCAATAACACTTGTCAATTGAATAAGGGAGATGAGATATAGAGAAAAGCTGGAAATGATTGCAATGTTTTGAACCTAAATGAATAGAAGAATAGTGGTATCCTCAACAGAAAGGGGGATTTTTGGAAGACGGGTGGTGGGCACAGGGGGATAAATAAAGACAGTTTAGTTTGAAATGGTTATAGCCATCCAAGTAGAGCTGCCTAGTAATTGTTTACTGTTATAAGACATGAACTTAGAGGAAAATTTGGCAGGATATGAATATTTGGAAGTTATTTACATAGAGATGATTTGCCTGAGAGCAAGAGCATAGATAGGGAAGAAAAAGAAGGAAAAGAACAGAGCCCTAAGGGATATATATGGAAAGGGTCTCTAACACATGGATGGTGATAGGAAACTCAGAGTTTAGAGGAAAGGGTTTCATACCACCTACAACAAAGACAGGGTATTGTTATTTTGTATCCTACTTTTTTAAAGAGTTTTTCTCATAATATCAGATTTAGAGAGAGAAAATAAATGTTTTTGACTCGATTTAGAGAAGTGATCACAGAGAGTCAAATGATAAATGGAGGGTAGTTTTAAAAATTATTTTTCCAATTAACAAGCATTTGTTTTTGCTTGCTTTCCACTCCCTCACCAATTGAACAATTTGAAAATAGATTAAATTGTCATAACAAATTTATATATATATATATATAATCAAACAAAACAAATTAGTCATATACAAAAATACATCTCTCATTCTACACTAAGTCCATCATGTCTCTAGCAAGAGGTGAGTAGCATGTTTCATCTTTGGCCTTCTGATAGAATTCATTGTCATCTTATTGATTAGACCTCTCAAAAATGTTTCCTTTATATTATTGTCAATGAATAAATTGTTCTGCTAGTTCACTTCACTCTGCCTCAATTCATAGAAATCTTCCCATTCTCCCTTCTGAAACTATTTCATCATTGCTTATTACAAAATAATGTAACATTTTTATTCATATACCACAATTTGTTCAGACATTCCCCAAAAGGCAGGTACCCCTTTAGTTTTCAGTTTTGAACTACTATGAAAAAGTATGCTATAAATATTTTGTGTATGCATATATGTATAAACACACACATATGCATGATATCTTTGAGGTAGAGGTTTAGCATTGATATTATGATTTGGGGGAACATAGTTCCAAATTACTTTCCAGAATATCTGGACCGATGCATAGTTCTATCAACAAATGTATTGTGGCATTTTTTCTCACAGCCCCTCGACATTTGTTATTTTCCTTTTTTGTCATTTTTGCCAATCTGATGAATGGACAGTGAAATCTCAGGATTGCTTTAATTAGCATTTCTCTAATTAGTGATTTGGAACATCTTTTTTTCATCTGGTTGTTGATAATATGGGTTTCTTCTTTGGAAGACTACTGTTTTGTATCCTTTGACCAGTTATCTATTAGGAAATGTTTCAATCTTATAAATTTGAATCATTTCTTTGTATATCTTTGAATATCTATGAATCTTTGTCAGAAAAAGTTGTTGCAGAGTTGTTGGGTTTTTCCCCAGTTACCTGTTTTCCTTCAAATTTTAACTGCATAGATTTTGCTTTGGGGCAAAAAAAACCCTTTTAAATTAAAACTGTCCATTTTATCTTCTGTGAGCATCTCTATCCTTTGTCTAGTCGTGAATTCTTCCGCCATTCATAGATTTGAAATATGTTTTTTCCTTGTTCCTCTACTTTTTGTCACTTTTTGGGCCTAAATCAAGTAAGAATTTGAAGTTTACCTTGACATTTTAGGACAGATGTTGGTCTATATCTAATTTCTTCTAGAATACCATCTGGTTTTCCAAGAAGTTTTTGCCAATAACAAGTCTTTATCTCTATAAATGAAGTCTCTGGGTTCATTTGATATGTCTGTTTCATGTATAGGTCTTTCTATTTTTCAAACATACACTAAATTATTTTGATGACTATAGTATAGTTTGAAATTTGCTACTTCTAGGCAGACTTGCTTTCCAATTTTTTTTATTGTTTCATTTGAGATTCTTGAACCTTTAATCATTCATATGAATTTTGTTAATATTTTTTCTAATTCAATAAAATAATCCTTTAGCAGCATGATTAATTCAGCACTCAATAAATAAGCTAGTGTTGTCATTTTTATTATATTAGAACTATCTACCTATAAGCAATAGATATTTCTCCAGTTATTTCAGTCTTTATTTCTGAAAGTGTTTTGTAGTCAAATTTACAAAGTACACAGGTGTATCTTGGTGATAGATTTTCATGTATTTTATATGTTTATAAGTTATTTTGAATGAATTTCTAATGAATTTCTCTTTCTATCTCTTTCTTTTGGGCTTTTTAAAAAATAACATACAAAATACAATACTGATGCACCTGTCAGATTGGCTAAAATGACAGGAAAAGTTAATGATGAATGTTGGAGGGGATGTGGGAGGGCTGGGACACTGATGCATTGTTGGTGGAGCTGTGAACGGATACAGCCATTCTGGAGAACAATTTGGAGCTATGCTCAAAAAGTTATCAAACTGTGCATACCCTTTGACCCAGCAGCATTTCTATTGGGCTTATATCCCAAAGAAATCATAAAGGAAGGAAAAGGCCCCACATGTGCAAGAATGTTTGTGGCAGCCCTTTTTGTAGTGGCTAGAAACTGGAAATTGAATAGATGCCCTTCAATTGGAGAATGGCTGAATAAATTATTGTATATGAATATTATGGAATATTATTGTTCTGTAAGAAATGACCAGCAAGATGATTTCAGAGAGGCCTGGAGAGACTTACATGAACTGATGCTGAGTGAAATGAGCAGAACCAGGAGATCATTATACACGGCAACAACAGTACTATATGACGATCAATTCTGATGGACATGGGTCTCTTCAACAATGAAATGTTTCAAACCACCTCCAATTGTTCACTGAAGAAAGCCATATACACCCAGACAGAGGGATGTGAAATGTGGACCACAACATAACATTCTCATACTCCTTGATTGATGTTTGCTTACATTGTGTTTCCTTTATCTGATATATCGTTTGTGTAGATAAGATTTTTCTTGCACAACAATAAGTTTGGAAATATGTATACATATATTCGATTTGCCAATATTTTAACATAATTAACATGTAGTGGATATCCTGCCATCTAGGGGAGGGGTGGGGAGTTGGGGGGAAAAATTTGTAACGGAAAGCTATGTAAGGGTTATTGTTGAAGAATTACCCACACATATGTTATGCAAATAAAATAAAATATAAAAAATTGCTGATGGATCTATTTTATATCCTTCAATTTTGCTAAATTTATTGTTTCAATTAATTTTCAGTTGAGCCTTTAGGGTTCCCTAAGTAAATCATCTTCCAAAAAAGGGAATAATTGTGTTTCTTCTTCACCTCTGCCTAATCCCTCTATTTTCCATTTGCCTTATTGTTATAACTAGCATTTCTAATAATGTTATATAATAATACTGATAATATATTTCCTTTCCTTCTTTTATCCCACTTTTCTCCATTTGTTTTCTAAGACCATCAGAACAGAATACCACCACCCCTGGGGCCTGTCTTATTTGTCTGTCATATTTACCCTTATCTATCACCCTGTAAAGTATTACCATCCCAAGAAAACATCTGTTTTTTTTATCATTCCCCTAATAATATATAAAGAATTTATCTACACAAAGTCACTTCCAATTGAACTTTCAAATGTGTGTACATTTCTATTTCTCTGGATTCCTTTGACCTTCTTTGGATTCTTTAACCATGATCTTCAAATAGTATAATGATTTTTATATTATCTTTTCTTAAACTGTTTTCTAGGTCGATTGTTTTTTTTAATATAATCTTCCTTACATTTTTGTTGTTGTTGTTAATTATGTTTTAGCACTTTATTTTTTCTTCATTGAATCATTGTTTTAAGTTTGGTCCATTATGATTTTAAGAGCCCTTAGTTATTGGGCCATAATTTGTTCTAAGGTATAAATTCTGCTTGTCATTCTTTCCTCTGTAGTTATTTTATTTTATATCTCTTGTTTCATTTTTTTCAGGTACTTTTATAATTCTTGTGGCCAAGTTGAAATTTCCCTCTGAGGATCTTCTTATACTTTCTGGCTTCTTCAGAGAGTCCTTTTGGGTATTGCACTGTCCAAAGTATGTCTTCATAATATTTGGTGTTTTATTTAATTTGATCATATTATAATTCTGTGTGTGGGTAGGATACTTGTACTTGAATCAAACTTCTCTCTAATATGCAGAAATTATGTGGGTAAGTTATGCATTTCCTGATTGTTAGGCTAAGAATAGGTTTTATTTTTTACAGAAAATGTTTGATCTTGTATTCTCCTGTGATTCTGCACCAGGCTGCTTGGACTCTCCTCAAGGCCTTTCTTAGGCTGTAACCAAGTCTACATCTTGGATCTACCCTGACACTAAGCAATTTATGTGTATTTATTTTTCATCCAACAAAGTTGTCAAGTTCATTGTTTCAATTAATTTTAGTTGATCCTTTAGTGTTTTTAAAGTAAATCATATCATCTGCAAAAACAAAAAAGGCATGTTTTTCTTTCCTTTTTGTCTATATGTACTCCTCCCAGAAAATCATAGCTTATAACTAAAAAAAATTTCTTTCTAAAAAATGGAAGGAAAAAACCTAAACTAATCAATATTTTTAAAATTCTGAAACTTTTTTTTCAGTGTTCCAAAGCTGCATATCCCTGTTCCCTCTCAATCATTGTAAAGGCGTCTTCTCATATTAGTTTTGAGAGGGCAGTTTTTACAGTAATTTTATTAAGCAATCATTAAATGCCAGACATAGATCTTAATGCTCTAAAAGGGACTGAGAATTCAAAGATGAAAATGAGCAGTGTTTACCTTCACGAAGCTTATATTCTATTGGGGTTGGAAGGAAGAGACAACATGTACATAACTAAATAAGTGCAAAATAAATATTTAATAAATATAAAGATCACATATAGATTTATCAGCAGAACTTCTAGTTAAATAACTAGAACTCTGAGGAACTGAAGTGTTTTTTCTCCAGTACTTTTGGCTTGAGCCCCCATTACTAGCATCCCAATCCCATGTAACCAATTAGCATCATTAGCTTTTACAAAAGAATATATTCATTAAAAATTAGGAAGGATGAAAGTACAAACATTTGCCATCTAATACCTTGAGGGCACACTCAATTTTATCCCACATCAGTCCCTGGGGAGAGTGATCTCATACTTAGAGTTTTAACATAGCATGGGTCCCACCAAGTTCATATGAAATGTGGTATCAGGGCATCAATCCTAAGTGAATCCTCATTTCAGCTACAATTGGGCTGAGTCTCAAAGGTTGCTATTTGTTCCTCAAGTCATCAATGTTTGTAAGATTGCAAAACCTGGAATGGACTCAACTCAGACTCTTGGACCAACTCATTCTCTTAACATTTTGAGGTCATAGCTTCCAGATTAATCTCATTCATCTAAAAGTAAAAAAAAAAAAAAATGTCAAGGCAAAAAAGTGAGACCTGTATTCACAGGCTCCATGGGGAGTGCCTGAGGCCTTTTCATTAGAATATTATCTCTCTTTTCTCATCAGAATCTTATTGTTGGTTTGTTCTTCATTTTGGAAGAGGACCAATGACATCACAAAACTGATGTCTTGACTTGTGAATGAAGAGAATAACATCAGGCCAGAAGTCAAATCTAAGAAAGAGAAGTTGAGCCTCTGCAAAGCTAGTGTCTTTTGAATGTACCTTCATTCAATTAAAAAAGCTCTTTCTCATTATGTGGTCAGCAGAACAGAGCAAATAATTGAATGTCTAGTGTGTTTAATATCCCTTCATTTCACTGGCATTATGATATCACTACTAACAAAAGCAGTTACTCTAGCTTCTTCAAAGGAAGTGCATTAGTGCCATTCAGCAAATGCTGATAGGGATTATCTCCATGCCAGACCTCTGTTAAATAGATTTTATTATCACAACTTGATAGATGAGGAAACTGTGGTCCAGAGGTGAAGTGACATGACTGGTCAATCCCATTGACATTCAATGTCAATGCTAGAATTTAGATGTATGTCATTTGATTACAAGTCTGGTATTCTTTCCTCTGCTCCTGGTAGAAAGAATACCAGATTTGGAATCAAATTTGGAATAAAAGCTGATTCATTTTTGCCTTATAACCAGACAGAATGATTTAAGCACATATAAAGCAGATTTTCTTTTTCTTTTGCATATTACTTATAAAAGTATTGAAAGTATTTTTTAAAATAACTTAATGATTGCTTTGTATAAACTGCAAAATTATTTTTTTTACCCCATAATATGTATCCACTTGTATGTGTTTTTTGTCTGCTGGGGTTTTTTCTGTCATTTTTTATGATTAAACCTACTTTCCCTTATATTTGTTGTTTTCATTTTACTTTACATGGCACATTAAAGGGAGCTGGACTTGGGCACAAAATTTATTGTTCTCTTATTAGAAATGCCTGACGTGCATTTGCTGCAATGCAAGCTGAGACTGACCACTAGGTGGCAGTAAATGAAGGATTAATGATTGAGGAAGTTCCAAGAAATCTTCCAGCAAGTGGGCACTGATTATTAGAAACCATAAGCACCCAATCTTCTGTCCCATCTTCTCCATCCCTCTTAATTCTAGTCTTTTGCCTCTCCATTATTTCTTAGTTATTCTTTGCACTTGTAGTTGGCTTGTATTGGTTCCTTGTCTTATCCCCTATTAAATTGTGAGTTCTTTGAAAGCAAAGGTTGGTTTTGTTTTATTTTGGGTTTTTTGCCTCTTTTTAGATATTCAATGTTTGCCACTAATATTTAATACATAGTAGACATTTAATAAATGTTTATTCACTGACTATTGACTTACTGATAAGCAGAGACCTGAGACATTAGGTGGACCCAAGGTAAGAAAGCCATAGAGGGAATCATCATGCCCAAAACTCATCTGAAGAATCCATCAAGTCAACAAACATTTATTAAGTGTCTGCTAAGTGGCAGTACCTGTGCTAAGTATCAGAGATACAAAGAAAAGGGGAAAACAGTCCTTCTTTTCAAGGAGCTCACAGTCTAATGAGGGAGACAACATGCAAACAACTATGTGACAAACAAGCTATATACAGGATAAACAGGGAAACAAAGTGAAAGCACTAGAATTAAAGAAGGTTATGAGAAACTTCTTGTAAAAGACTGAATTTTAACTGGGATTTAAAAGAACATTGGAGAGTTTCAATCCCAGGTCATAATGCTGGAATAAATGATGAATTGTGTTACTTTGAGGTAGGGGATCCAGAGTTGATCCCAGATCTCTTATTTATAAGCCATGTGACCTTGAACAAATCACATGATACCTTTGAACTTTAGGTGTCTTGTTTGGAAGATTAAGGAGGTTGACTAAGTACCTTTAAAGTGTCTTTTAGAGTTTGGAAGAATGTAAAAAGTCATAAATGAACCAAGATTTAAAATAGAAAAAAAAGAAAAAGGAGAGAAAAGAAAAAGAAACACTAAAAATTATTGAGAAAAATCAGCAAATTGGATAATTTAGTATGTTTCTGTTCTCAAGCCTTTTAACAAAGGGTCTAAGCATCACAGTTATGTCTATCTAATTCTGTACCATAAAGAGGTAGTCAGGACAGCTAGATGGCACAATGAATAGAACATCCACCCTGGATTCAGAAGATCTGAGTTCAAATCAGACCTCAGACACTTAACATTTCCTAATTGTGTGACCCTAGACAAGTTACAACTCCAATTGCATTACAAAAACAAAAACAAAATAAAACAACAACAAAAAAGGGTAGTCCTAGATCTGAATACCAAAAGCTATCCAAAGATGGATATAAATATACATTTGGATAAAATGTGTTTACAGCTATGTTGTTGTTCAGTCATTTCAGTTGTGTCCAATGACCCAATTTGAGTTTTCTAAATTAGATTGCTATTTCTTTCTCTAGCTCATTTTATAGATGAGCAAACTGATGCAAATAGGATTAATTGACTTGGATTAAGGAAAACATGGATAATAAGTGTCTGAACCAGATTTGAACTGAAGTCTTCCTGACTCCAAGTCAGGAACTCCATCCACTGTGTTATCTATCTACCCTGTGGATATAACCCTAACTATAAATATAGATATGGACATATAAAAAGATGGCTAGATAGATAAGGATATATAGAAACTTGAATCTAGATATGGACATACTAATTTCCAGTTTTCCTGAAGTTTTTGTCAAATAGTGAGTTCTTATCCCAAAAGCTGGAGTTTTGAGGTTTATTCAACACTATATGGCACTGAGTAAGTAAATTAGTTTAAGCAGAGTTGTCATTTTTATTTTATTGTCTCAGCTTACCCATGGACAATTGATATTTTTCCCATTGTTTGGATCTGTCTTTGTGTTAAAAATGTTTTATAGTTTCTGGATTTGTCTTCATAGGCAGATTATTAAGTATTTTATATTGTTTTATAGTTTAAATGGAATGTTTCTTTCTAGCTTTTGCTTTTTTTGTTGGTCATATAAAGAAATGATGATGATTAATATGGATTTATCTTATATCCTATAACTTTGTTAACTTTAATTATTTTGAGTCATTTTTAGTTGATGCTTTTGGATTCTCTAACATTTCTAGTACTATAGGTAGTACTAGGACATCCTTACTTTAATCCTAATTTTGTTTGGAAAGCTTCTAGTTTATCCCCATCGCATACAATATTTGATGACATTTTATATAAGTACTACTTATAATTTTAAGAGATGCTTCCTTTCTTCTTATGCTCTCTAGTGCTTTTAATAGGAATGGGTGCCATATTTTGTCTAAGGCTTTTCAGCATCTATTGAGATAATATATAATTTCTGTTGGTTAGGTTATTGATATGATATGTGATAGTTTTCCTAATATTGAACCAATTCTGCATTCCCAATGTAAATCCCACCTGGTAATAATATATAATCCTTGTGATATATTGCTATTATCAGCTTGCTAGTATTTTGTTCAAAATTTTTGAATCAATATTCATTAGGGAAATTTGTCTATAATTTTCTTTGTCTATTTTAGCTCTCCCTGGTTTAGGTATGAGCACCATATTTGAGTTATAAAAAGAGTTTGGTAGATTTCCTTCTTAGCCTATTTTTCCAAATAATTAATGAAGTATTAGAACTAATTGTTCTTTAAATTTTTGGTAGAATTCACTCATGAACACATCTGGCCCTGGGGATTTTTTTTCCTAGGAAGTTCATTAAAGAATTGTTCAATTCCTTTTTCTAAGATGGGATTATTTAGGGTTTTATTTCCTGATCTATTCATCTAGGTGATTCATTTTTTCAAATATTCATTAATTGTATTCAGATTGTCAGACTTATCGGCATATGCTTGGACAAAATATTTTCTAATGATTGTAATTTCTTCTTTATTGGTGATGATTTCACACTTTTTATTTTTTATTACTGAATATTTTACTGAATATTTTTCCTCTGTTTTTAAAAATCAAATTAACAAGTGATTAATCTATCTTATGAGTTTTTTCATAAAGCCACTCCTAGATTTATTTATTAGCTCAGTATTTTTTTATTTTAAATTTTATCAATCTCTTCTTTAATTTTTAGGATTTCCAATTTGGTGCTCAATGGGGAATATTTAATTTGTTCTTTTTCAAGTTTTTTAGTTGCATGCCCACTTCATTGATCTGTTCTGTTTTCACTTTGTTGATGTAAGAATTTAGAGCACTGTTTTGTCAGCACCCCATAAATTCCATAATGTTATCTCACTGTTGTCATTCTTCTTGATGAAATTGTTTGTTTCTATGATTTGTTGTTTGACTCACTTATTCTTTAGAAGTAGATTATTTAGTTTGTAATTATTTTTAATCTATCTTTCCGCTTCCTTTTGCTGAATGTAATTTTTATTGCATTGTGATACAAAAACAATACCTTTAATATTTTTGTCTTATTCCAATTGTTTTTTTAGGTTTTTACCTATCGTTGAGTCTACTTTTGAGTAGCTACCATGTGCTGCTGAGAAAAAGGTATATTCTTTTTTATTCCCATTCAGTTTGCTCCAAAACTGTCATATCTAACATCCCTAATATTTAATTTATTTCCTTAATTTCTTTCTTGTTTATTTTTTGGTTGGATGTATCAAGTTCTGAGAAGGTACAGTTGAGGTCCTTCAGGAGTATAGTTTTGCTGTCTATTTCTTCCTAT
The DNA here is from genome assembly GCA_023553655.1 of Myrmecobius fasciatus. Classification (NCBI taxonomy): domain Eukaryota; kingdom Metazoa; phylum Chordata; class Mammalia; order Dasyuromorphia; family Myrmecobiidae; genus Myrmecobius; species Myrmecobius fasciatus. The sequence continues at coordinate 269,676 of JAJPUD010002287.1, read as the reverse complement.
AACTCACTTAACTTCTCTTTTAAGAATTTGGATGCTATACCACTTGATGCATATAAATTTATAATGATATTGCTTTGTTGCCTATGGTTCCTTTTAGCAAGATATACTTTCCTTCATTGTATCTTTTAAATTAGATTTACTTTTACTTTGTCTGAGAGCAGGATTGCTACCCCTGCTTTATTTTTTTACTTAAGTTAAAACAGAAAGGACTCTGCTCTAATCTCTTACCTTTACTCTGTATATGCCATTCTGCTTCAGATATATTACTTCTAAACAAGATATTATAGAATTCTAGTTTTTGATCAACTCTTGCTATCCACTTCTGTTTTTTGTGAGAGTTCGTCCTATATACATTCACAATTATGAGTACAACCTTTGTATTTCCCTCCATCCTATTCTTCCTGCTGTTTGTCCTCTCTCCTTTCACTCTTTCCCTCCTCCCTAATGTTTCACTTCTGTCTACCACCTCCCCGGATTTGCCCTCCATTTTTGTCAGTCCCTGTTGCTTGTCCTTCATTCTCAAAGAGGATCATGACATCAGGAAAGTAATGCTTTAGCATGCTAGTGGATGGAATATGGAGGGCTGTGCAAGATCAACAGCCTCATTTTCCCCTCCAGAGCCATCTGTGTCCAGTGACAAGATATAAATCAAGATGTATGGACCTGGATGAAATGAGAGACCTTGACCTCTTTAAGCTAAGGTCTTCAACAGGTCTCAATTTGACTTAGGTTGCACCCATTCAGTGACAGTCCCTACCCCTAATCCCCTCTCCTTTTACTTCCTTGTCAAGTAAGACAGATCCCTGAGCTCAACTCAATGCATATATTATTCCTGCTTTGAGCTAAAACTGATGAGAGTATGATTCAAATGATACTCATCAGTCACCCTCTCATCTTCCTATCCACTGTAATAGGTCATTTTTGCCTTTTTATGTGAAATAATTTATACCATTCTACCTCTCTCTTCCTTCTGCACTCATGCACTCAGATTTCAAAGGGAAAAAGACAGGGGGCCAGATCATCGAAATGAAAACTAAAAGTCCACTTTGATGACCTCAGAACTTCTCCCAGAACAAATGTCCATTTTCTTAATACCAATATTCTATTGGTTCCTTTGTGTTATTATCAGTCACAGAATACAACAATTTACAAGAAACCAAAGGTGAATGTTACATAGAGGATGATGGAGAAGTAGATAGCAAGCTTATACAGGCTACAGCATACAAACAATGAGACACTTTGAAGAGAGAAGAGGAGTAAACTATATGATTATATAGATATCATAATAAGAGATAATGGACTGATAATATGTTAAATGTGAAGAATGAGAGTAAAGATCTTGAATGTTCCACTATAATCCTGCCTGGGTCTGAGGAAAGTAAAGATGGCACTTAGTAACATTAGGCAAAATCCTTGTGGTCAATTTATAGAAGGATAGAGATAAGAGACACACAGGAGGGGCGGGAGTTATAAAAGTTCATCAGATTTATCTTCCTCAATGTAGTTATGAAATATATTGAAAGACAACAGTATGTCTAGTACCAAAAACTTGTATAGAGATTCTTTTAATCATTTTATTTTCTAATGTTGAATAAATATAATTTCTTATTCTAATAAATATGTTATCAAGTTTAAAAGAAAAACACAGTTGAGGAAACAGTTAAGTGGCTTGTTCGATGTACATAATTGGAAGGAACTTTTAAAATGATGAAGTCACAAATTCATCTGAGTTTCTAGGTAACTTTTTAAAATTATGTGTTGTCTGTTGTTTACCCCCCCCAAAAAAATATAAGCTTCTTCCAGATGTGACTGTTTTGTTTTTATTTTTGTATTTTCAGCACAATGCTAGACATAACATTATGTTTAATAAATATTTTTGTAGATAGAATAATTGAGTGATGATTATTCAGTCCATTCCATATGTTAGAAAGAATCCCTTATAAAGATTATCTGGCAGGTAGTCTGTAAGCTTATGTTTAACGTCTTTAAAGACAAAGAAGCCACAATCCCCTAAAGGTATTACATCCTACTTTGGAATAACTCTAATTATTAGGAAGGTTTTTTAATGTCAAGACTAAATTTATCTCTTTTCAATTTCTATCCACTTTTTCTTAATTAATCATTAAGCATCAAGCAATACAAGGCTGATTTCTCTTTCAGATGACAGTGCTTAAAATCCTTAAATACAACTCTCAAACCTCACTAAAGCTCCTCTTAGCTGAATTTAAATTCCCTTATTCATTCAAATAATCCATATATGACATGAAATCAAGGTCTATTTGCCCTCCTCTAGACTTTACCCAGAATGGTTGGACTAGTTCACAGTTTTACCAGCAGTACATTAGAGTGCCTATTTTTCCATATTTCCATTCATGACCCCTTTTTGCCCAAGAAATTTTTACCTTATCTCAGGTGTGTAGGTATATAAAATAGGTGTACAAATTAAAGATTTACTGATAATAAATTGTAATTTTGCAACCCCCGCTTTCAGTTATGAGACCTCATATATAGGGTCATGAACCACAGGTTAAGAGGTTGGGATTTAGAACATTTCGTCTTATGATTACTGATGACTTTTTTTTTCCTCTGAAAAATGCCTATTCATATCTGTAGATAGATCATTTGTCATTTGGTACATATCTCTTGTTCTTATAAATTTGATTCATTTCCTTATATATTGATAAATAATACCCCCAGTTTGATGCTTTGCTTTCTTCTCATTTTAGCTGCATTGGTTTTGTCTATGCAGAAACTTTTTACTTTTATGTAATCAAAAATGATCTATTTTACTTCATATGAACTTTTCTCTCTCTTGTCTGATCATGAACTTTTCACCTATTCATAGATATAATTGATGATTTCTTCCATACTTTACTAATTTGCTTAGCTATCATCCTTCATGTCCTAATCATGGTACCATTTTGAACTTATCCTGACATACAGTGTGAGGTTTTGTCCTGTGCCTAGCTTCTACTTTCTGGTAGTAAGCTTATAGTATTTACTAGACAATGTTCCAGTTTTCTCAGAAGTTTTTTTCAAATAGTGAGCTCTTGTTCCAATAGCTGGGTTTATTAGACACTAGGCTATTATGCTCATGTGCTTCCGCATTTTGTATATTAAGTCTGTTCCACTGATTAATCATTATATTTCTTATTCAATATCAAACTGATTTAATCATTGTAGCTTCAAAGTATAATTTAAGATCTGGTACTATTAGTTCTCTCTTCTTTGCTTTTTTTCCCATTAATTCTCTTAATATTCTTAATCTTTTGTTTCTGAAAATAAATTTTGTTATTTTTCTAGCTCTGTGAAGTAATCATTTTGTAATTTGATTGATATCACACTAAGCAAATCAATTTAGATAGCATCATTTTTATCATATTGACTCACCCTACCCATAAGTAATTAATATTTCTCTGATTATTTAGAGCTGTCTTTGTTTCTATGAATAGATGTTGATATAATTCCTATGTGTGTCTAGGCTTCCAATTATTTTATTGTTCATGGTTGTTTTATTTTATTTTATTTTTGCTGAGGCAATTGGGGTTAAGTGATTTGCCCAGGGTCATACAACTAGGAAGTGTTAAGTGTCTGAGACCAGATTTGAACTCAGTCCTCCTAACTTCAGGGCTGGTACTCTATCCAGTGCACTACCTAGCTGTCCCATTTATAGTTATTTTAAATAGCATTTCTATCTTCTCCAGTTGGATTTTGTTGGTTATCTAGAAAAATGCCAGTGGTTTGCATAATTTTTTTTCTATCTTGCAACTTTGCTGAAATTGTCATTGTAATTGCTGAAATTTAGTTTCTTTAATTGACTTTTCTAGAGTTCTCTAAGTAAGCCTATCATCTGCATCATCTGTTTAAAAAAAAGTAATTGTTTTGTTTCCCTATATCTTATGCTTATTCCTTTCATTTATTTTCCTTGTCCTATTGTATAGAATACTAATCATGATAATAAACATCCTTACTTTATCTTTGCTTTCCTAATCAACAATATGAAGTATTTTAACTAGATGACTTCTAAAATACATCTTACCTATGAAATGAGTGTCACATGATCCTATAAAATGAGCAAAAGTGATAAAAAGCCTGCCTTATGTCAAAAATACATAATAACAGGAGGTGAAGGAGACTGGTTCCTTGGAAAATGCAAATCTAAAAATAAGAGAAAGCTTAAGACCACTTAAAGGTATATAGAGTAGAGAGTTTGGGGCTTTTGAACTTTTTCATAAACCACTAGCATGCTGTTCTCTACAGTCATAATTTGGGCATATGTTCATAGATATGTGAAATAATGTTTAGCTTATTTATTAAATTCTATCTCCTATGACTCTCTGAGCATCTCAACCAGGATTTTTCCTGAAATAGAGTTATTTTCTGTGGTATATCATTTGGTTCCCTTGAACAGATGAAAACTAGAAGGACAAATGTCAAAAGTTTTAAAAGAAATGAGAAAAATGGGGGGACTAGGACAGGGAGAAAATGATAGGTTCTGAAAACTAAAGGTTAATGTGACCTTGGCTTAAATTCCTGTGAAAATTCTAGTATGAGTTGATTCATAGGCATTATGAGCATTTACAAAGAGAAAAAGTGACCATCCTTTCCTTTTCAGCTTAAAGTCCTTTTAATTATATATGTAAAACACAAGGCAATTACATTCTTAGAAGACTTTGTTAAATATACTTCATCCCTGGCCAAAAACATCATTCGCTTATTTTAAACCTTAGTCCAGATATCTAAATCCCATTTTGCAACACCATGTTTTTTTAATCACCAGGGACTACCTAAATCTGTTTGTTTTTTTTCCTAAATCCCTTATTTTTATAGTACTGGCAAAAACACATTTGTATCCATAAGGTTTTCAATTTCTCACCCAAGATTTCATAATCTTTGGCAAAGCTTTCTGTGTTATATTAGCAATATTATTTGTGCCCATATGAGTCAACAGAAGTGGGTAATCATCATCTGTTTTGACAAGTCTTGGGAGATTTTCAGCTACATCTGAAATACCCGCCCTGGCAAGTCAGCAGATCTCTTTGTTATCTGATTGGGGAGGAGGGAATAGCTGTGTTCATGACCCTCAGTAAAGGCTCTAACTGCCACTGCTCTTCTCTCCTCCTTGGAAGATTTATTGACCATTGTCCCACTTAGATGCATCCATGAATCTTTTTCTTCATTTCCTGGAGGTGAATCCTAATTAGAACATTCATGTTCTCCCTCTTTAGGAAAAACTTCAGTGCTTATGATCATACTTCCCTCTTTTGTGACATTGTTCTTCCTGCTAGTCTCCTACTTTTGCCTCTTTACTAGGGATGGGTGATGTCTGACCTGTGGGTCATATAAGAACCACTGAATCATTTGCTAAGGCAACTTCAGGCAATGATGAGTTGAAAGCTAAGTGCAACAATCTCCCACTGCTTGAGTTTTATAAATTGATAGCTTTGTATGGCCTGCAAATAATGTTATAAATATTCAAATGACCCTTGACAGAAAAATAATCCCCACCCCTGCTTTAGACCCTGCTCTTAAGGAGTTCACATTCTAATGAAAGATAAAACGGGCAAATAAATATAGATACAAAATACATACAGTACAAATGGAAGGCAATCTCAATGATCAGGCATTAGTCCGGAGGAATTAGGTGAGAAAGACAGAACTCCAGAAGTTGAAATTTGAAATGAGTCTAGAAAGAAGCCAGGAAAGCCAGGAGGCAGAAGTGAGAAAAGGAAAAGAATTAAAAACACAGGGGCTTCAAGTTAAAATATAGTAGAGTAGGGAGATGTAGTATTATATGCAAGAAATAGCAAATGATAGCTGGGTCATGGAATATGAAGAGGGAGTAAAGTAAGAGAATATTGGAAAAGTAGGAAGATGTCATATTGTGAAGGGTTTTTAATTGAAGCAAAACATTTTATATTTGATTCTAGAGATAATAGGGTGTCATTGGCATCTATCAACAGAAGATGTAAATCAGACTTAGAAATTTAAGAAAATCACTTGGACATCCAAATGAAGGATAGAATGGAATAGAGGTAGAGACAAAATAAAAGGATTATTGCAGTTATCTAGACGTGAAGTAATGAGAGCCTTCACCAGAGTACAGTGTATATGAGGGATGTTGTGAAGGTAAAAACCGCAAAATATTGCAACAGACTGGATATATGAGATGAGAGCAAGTGAGGAGTTAAGGATGACATCAAGGTTGCTGGCCTGGATAACTAGAAATATAGTGGTGTTTTCATCTGTAATTGGTTGTTATTCTTCATACTCAAAAAAGACCAAAATGACATTGTCATCTAGGTTAAAGTACAGTATGTCCAACTGTGCCTGATCAGATCATTACAAGCTCAGAAGGCTCTACCATAAGTTGGGCTACGTAGTTCATATCAGCATTTGGAGTGATGTTTCTAAATTCACACATTTTATATTTCTTTTGAGTTTCTGAAATTCTTTACTCATAGAGTACAGCACCTTCTTTGATACAAACATGCTGTCCTGGGTGATCCTGTGTCAGTGTCTTTCATGTCTTACAATTGATTCCAAAGCTATTGAGAGAAAACTTGAGAGTATGCTTGTATCCCTTCTTCTAATTTCCATGCAAGTGCTTGCCTTTTGCATGTGAATTATCTATAAAATAATCTTTTAACAAATTACTTTTGGCATTTGAATTTGGTCAGTTGGAGTTGAACTCCAAACTATGCAAAGATACAGAAATGAGAGATAATGTCCCAGGTGTGAGAAAAAGCAAGAAAGATTAGTTTGGCTGCCACAGAGTGAATGAAGGTGAGTGCTGTATAACAAAGCCAGAAAGGGAGTTTGGAGCCAGTTTGTAAAAGACTTTTATATGTCTCCAGTATCTAAATCAATGTAATTATTGATACACTAAAGAGATGGATTTCCATTTGATTCTAAAAGTAGCAGGGAGTTGATGAAATTTAATGAGCAGACAGTGACATGGTCAGATCTGGGCTTTATGAAAATTGATTTGACAGTAAAAAATTAATAAAAAATAATTTGGTGAAACAAGAGTCTTGAGCTACAGAGACCAATTAGAAGGCTATCACAAATGGTCTAGGCAGAGGCAATGAGCTAAAATGATGGCCACATGAGTGAAGGAAAAGAGATGGATTTAAGAGATTTATAGAGGCAGAATCAGCAAAACTTCATAAATGATTCCTAAATGAGATTAGAGATTGAGAACAATGTCAAGGTTATCAACATAGGTAAATGAATAAGCAGTGATACCTTTGGCAGAAATAAGGAGTTTCCTGATGGACTTGGCTCTTTTCAACAATTAGGTGATTCAGACCAGAATGAGGACTGTGGGGATTGAATGTGGTTCACAACATAATATTTTCACCTTTTTTGTTGTTTGCTTGCTTTTTTTCTTTTGTTCTCATTTTTTCCCTTTTTGATCTGATTGTTTTTTGTGCAGCATGATAAATGTGGAAATATATATAGAAGCATTGCACATGTTTAATATATTTTGGATTACGTGCTGTCTAGGGGAAGGGAAAGGAAGAAGGGAGGGAGAAAATTTTGAAACACTAGGTTTTGCAAGAGTAAATGTTGAAAACTATCTTTGCATGCGTTTTGAAAATAAAAAGATATTATTTAAAAAGAGGGGTTGAAATAAGGAGGTATGATATAAGGATGATATGCCCATGGGACAGTAAGCAGTAATGTGCAATATTCAGATGGTAATGTGGGATTGGAAATTATGAACAAGACAAGGGTTAAATCTATAGATTGGGTAATCAACTGCATAATCAGTAAGCTAGTTGGTCAATAAATAATTATTAAGCACCTACTATATGCCAGACACTGAAAATACAAAAAAGATAAAAGACAATCCCTGTCTTCAAGAATCCCTCAGACTACTGGGAAAGATAATATCTAAAGAGCTTTGTACAAGTATATTATATACCAGAGAAATGGGAAGTAATAAATAGAGGGAAGGCACTAGAATTAAGTAGGATTGGGAAATCCTTTTTGTAGAAGATTGGATTTTAGCTTGGATTCATGGAAGCCAGGAAGTAGAAATGATAATTAAATACATGGAAGTTGATAGAGTCAACGAGTAAAGAAGCAAAGAAAGAGAAGGAAAGGGAAGATAAAATAAGGAAAAGAGGAAAAGGTTCCATGTAAAGCCTGGGGTTATACCCATAATTAAAAGGCTGTATGTAGATGCTGATACAAGAAAGGATACAGAGAAGGAGCAATCAGGTAAGAGAAGAATGAAGGGAAAATAGTGTCATGAAAACTCAGAAAGAAGAGGATATTCAAAGGGGAGAGATAACCAATTTGACTAATGGCTACAGATAAGTCAAAAAGGATAAGGATCAAGAAAAGAACATGAGATTTCACAATCAAAAGATCATCCATAAGTCAACAGAGAGAATAGCTTCAGTTGAGAGAAGAGGTTGAAAACCACCTTGCAGACAGTTAAGAAATGAATAGTTGCCTATAAGAATAGGCAGCTTTTTCTAGAATGTTGACTCTGAAAAGGAGAGAAAGATATCAGATGATAACTTGAGGGCAGAGTACAATCAAGTGAGGGTTTTTTTTTAAAGACTAAGAGAATTTAGGACATCAAGGTGCTGTATTGGATAGCACACAGTTCTGGAATCAGAAAGACCTTAATTTTAATCTGGCCTCGGGTACTTATTAGCAATGTGACCCAGAGCAAGTCACTTTACCTCTTTTTGCCTCAGTACCTCATCTCTAAAATGAGAACACACTGGAAAAGGAAATGACAAGCCACTTCTATACCTTTGTTATCAAGTTGGACACAACTGAGCAATGTCAACACTGAGTATTTGATATCTACAGAAAGGAACCAATAGAAAGCAGTGCACAGAATCTCTCTTTATACATTATAGTTTTTATGAGATTCTCTTTCTCCTTATTATCAAACCCTGGTCATATGTCTTTTACTGGTAATCAGTCATGCCATATACCATGGATCATCCTCAGGTTCCATTCCCCACATCAAATCTTATTAACATATTCTTTTCAATTTTCTATGTTGTTTAATGGAAGCACTATCCTGTTTATATTAAAAATCAATACACAGTTGGGTGATAAATATTAAGTTCCCCATCAATGAAATTCTTTTTTATTTTTTAATAAATTTTACTTATGTATTTTGGGTTTTTTAACATCACTAGAGTTTTCCTTCACAGAATCTCTTCCCTTACTCCTGCCATCTAACAAAAAAGAAAATTGTGAACTTCTTATTCTGCAAAGCAAGTATCTTCTTGTATCTCTTCTCCTAAGCCATGTTTGTTTATAATTTTACAACATCCACTTTTGATTTATATCTATAGTTGTCCTTTCTATTTACATTATTAATTGTTGCATATATTATTTTCTTGACTGTCACTCTACATCAGTTAATGTAAGTCTTTCTCTGCTTCTCCAAATTCATTACATTTATTATTTCTTACAGCACAGTAATATTTCATTTTATATTCCTGTAATATAATTTGTTTACACTGAAGTTCCTTAAGCAAATGCTGATGGTCACATTGTGAAGAATGTTGTACATGTGACATAAATAGAAACTTAACTGAATTTTACTATCTCAGTGGCTCTTTCTAATTCTTTGATTTTATTCTGTGATTCAGTCTACTGTGGAAGAATCATAGATTTGGTCAAAATAAACAGGGAGGTAGATTTGGCTCAGTATCTAGATCTCCACAATATTCTGTGGCTTGATGCAAGCAATACAAGAGCATACCCTAACAGGAGTATCTAAAAGATTTCACCATGAGGAAGCCTCCTCAGAAGTCCTAGATCTCCTCCATAACATTGGCAAACAAATTTGGTGACCCTACATATATATCACACATCATATGATGATTGAAGTCTTTCAATAAGGAGCTATTAAGCAATTCCTGTGTTAATGCTAATTAATTTATAATATATATATATATATATATATATATATATAATATATAATATAATAATAATATGAATAATAATACTAAGTTAATACTAAGTATTAGTGGGACAAAGAAAGGCAGAAGATAATACCTGTTTTCAAAGAGCTCACTCAGTTCAAAATGGAAGACAACATGAAAACAACAATATATAACAAGCTATATTCAAGATAAATTGGAAATAATAGAGAGAAAACATTAGAATTAAGAGAGAAAGGATGGATAGGAGGTAGGATTTTAGTTGTACTTGAAGTTTGTCACGAAAGCCAGGAGGTAGAGATGAGAAGAAAGAGAAATTGAAATATGAGAAAAATCAGTGAAAATGCCCAGTGTTGGAAGATGGAGTGTCTTGTCTGAAGAAAAGCAAGAAGACCAATGTCACTGGATTGCAGACTATATGGTAGGGGGAGGGCGGAGTGGTGGAATAAAGTACAAGAAGACAGGAAGGTTGTATGGCAAGTTTGAAGAGTTCTGAAGGCAAAACAAAATTTGATATTTGATCTTGGAGGAGGCAGTAACAAAATTCAAACATGTTTAAATAAAAAGAATCAGTATAAAGAATGTCAACAAAGAAAAATGTTTGATAGAAAAATAAGATAGGTTGGTCACATGACAAGAAGAAGCAAAAAACAAGAAAGAACCAAAACACATTGGATGGACTCCCTTTGATGAATTTATTTCACAGAGTAGGGTGTGTTAAAGCCAACTTGTAATATGTTAAGTGTGAGCATTTTATTTGGAAATCATCAAATGGTAAAACAAGAACAGGGCTTTATTTATTTTGTGGCTCATTAGAATTAAAAAGGGAATAGAGAAAATTTGAATTGAAACTGCAAATTAAACTTAAAATTTTTAAAACTCCCCTTAGAAGATCTTAGAGGAAGTAAAGGGCCCCACATGTGCAAGAATGTTTGTGGCAGCCCTTTTTGTAGTGGCTAGAAACTGGAAACCGAATGGATGCCCATCAATTGGAGAGTGGTTGAATAAATTATGGTATATGAATGTTATGGAATATTATTGTTCTGTAAGAAATGACCAGCAAGATGATTTCAGAGAGGCCTGGAGAGACTTGCATGAACTGATGCTTAGTGAAACGAGCAGAACCAGGAGATCATTATACACGGCAACAACAATATTACATGATGATCAATTCTGATGGACATGGCTCTCTGCAACAAAGAAATGTCTCAAACCAGTTTCAATTGTTCAGTGAAGAAAGCCATATACACCCAGAGAGAGGGATATGAAATGTGGACTACAACATAACATTTTCATGCTCTTTATTGATGTTTGCTTGCAGTGTGTTTCCTCTCTGATTTTTTTTTCTTGTAGATAGAATTTTTCTTGCACAACTTGTCCAGTATTTTATCATTATTAACATGTAATGGACTTCCTGCTATCTAGGGTAGGGGAGAGGACTGGGGGTAAAATTTGTAATGGGAAGCTTTGTAAACATCAATGCTGAGGAACTACCCATACATATGTTATGCAAACAAAAAGCTTTAATAAAAAAATATATAATTAAAAAAAACTCCCCTTAGAGAATTAGTTGTTAAACATTTAATATTTGATCTTGGAAGAGGCAGCAACAAAATTCAAATATATTTAAGTATAAAGAAGAAGCAGTATAAAGAATGTCATAAAAGAAAAATGTAAAAAAATCTAAAAATTTTTTTAAAAAGAAAAGAAAAATGTTTTATAGTAAAATAAGATAGATTGGTCACATGATAAAAAGAAGCAAAAAGCAATGGTTGGCCTCCATTAGTATCTTCATAATGTAATCCCTAGTTACAGGATGCACTGACAAGATCTGATATAGAACATTTTTTAATAGGCTAAAAGATAAGGGAGGAAGAAGCATGTGTCTGCATTATCGAACCAATTCTAAAGTATACATTTATTATAATCATGACCGAGTAATGACTCCACCTCACCCCACCCCATCTGAGAAGTACTTTTCAGGGTCAAATCTTTTTTGTTTATAAAGACTTTTCTAAAGTAGAAAGGTATGGGAATGATATCTAGGAAAAGATTTTAATAAGCCCACATCCTATCCCCTACACAGCACTCTTCATAGATCTCTCTGTTTGTTTCAGCCATTTTAATGTGTGACTAGAGAGACCACCAAGGACAAAAAATTTAAATGGATCTGTATTTTCACCAATTTTGGATTTCCCTCCAATGACACACAAATCTGCAAGGCTACTTCAGCCTGATATTGAGGGAATATGAGGATTTTGGTCCCTTCCCTGAGTAAGCTCCATGTCACAATTTATCCATCCCAAACAGTGGAGACCTTTTCTATTTTCTTTCAACCTCACAAGGGTAACAGTGGAACCCTCTGGCTATCCACATATCTTTTTTTGCTCTTGGTACATGAATAGCTTTCTTCTTGTCCTTTGGAATTCATTGATCATATGTTGCAATCTGCTCACTCTCATGAGCCACTCATCATTCCATTGCCAGAGTTCTTTATAATACTCATCTTTAATACTTTAGAAGCAATAGTGTTCTATATCTCACTTCAATAGCATCTTTATAAACTTTTTAAAAGAAAAGGTAGACTTTTGCTTCCATGGGAAGCATGGGGATAGTAAAAAAGCAATTCAACTTCCTGAAGAAAAAACTGTAGCCTATACTCCACCTCCTTTCCAACTTTGGGCTCAGTTCATTATCTGTCAGTGGTCTTTCTCAAATTATGCATACTTTGGGAAAACTTCTAGTAGGTGTCCACTCAAATATGTGGAAGAAATTTGGACAATAGACATTATTTATTCACTTGATGTTTTTGTGTGGATGGATAGACCAACTTCTTTGAGTGATTACAAATATCCTTTTGTTTTAAAATGTTCATGTTATGAAGACATAAGGTTCTTTACAATACACAAATCTTAGCCTTTTATTTATTTCTCCTTAATGATATTTTCCCATATATATTTCCCCATCATCATGTTTTTCCTCTTTTTCATTGAAGTCAAATTTGAATTCAAGTATTGTCAGGCTAAAAATAGCCTGACTCCCCAATATCCACCGTCTTTTACTTGATGCTGTTGATGTATGTGACTTTTTTCTGGGAAATCCAAGGTCTTTAAGATATATCTGCTAATCTTATTTTCAAGGTTATTTGATTCTATATGTATGTGTAGATATATATGTATACATACACACACACACACACACACATATATGCAATGTGTTTTTAAACACTCTTGTTTATCCCTTTGTTTCTGCCATATTTTTCTCCAGTTTAGCTTTTTCTTGTGATTCAAATATGGTATTCTCTCTCATACCGGGTCTACTTCTTTGAAGAAATTCTCTACACATATTTGTTTTATTTTCAGGCTAATTACAATTTCATCTATTACTGTGCTAAGATCTGTGATTCTGCTGTTTTATGAGTCCTAATGTCAGACTTAAGTTCATCCCTAACTTTTTTATGATTTTTTTTCACCCCTTGAAACATTCTGGAATTCTTTGCTGTTGTTCCATGATTCTTGAGTTTTCTATAACAAAAGTGTCAAGCACAGAGCCTACCAAAGCACCTTTGAGTACAGTTGAATCATATTAAACTACAACTAAAAAATAGTTAACAAAATAAAAATAAAATAAGGCATAGATAATATACTTTAAATTAATTTATGGGACCACAGGGACATTTCTGTATGCCCCAGTAATCTGTTATATTTGAGTTTGACACCACTGATCAATAATATTCTTTCATCATGCTCACATTTTATTGTTTCCTTTATAACATTGGTTTAACAGGTTTGAATTTTTTTTAAGTAAATGTCAATAATCTTGCAGTCAGGGACTTTTGCTTCTTTTTATATTTCTAGAACTTAGCAAAGTGCTTGGCAAATAGTAGGCATTTAATAAATGTTTATTGATTGATTAGTTGAGTTTAGACATACTTCTTTCTGTTTTAAGAGCCTCTCTTGATTTATTTGGTTGTATGATACTCTTTGGTAACAACCCTCCACTGGAGCACAAATTTCCTATGCTGCTTCAGCCTCCTGGTGCTGAAGGATATGAGGATCCTTGCCTTCCCTGAGTAAACTTTAAGAAGAAGAGATTGGACCCAATTGAGTTTTTAATCCCCATTCTTGTCAAACCTCATATGCTATTCCCTCAGCAGATCTGTATAATCATATAACAGAGGCAAACTTCAAATATTAAACTAAAATTCTCTATAATTATTTCATAAGGTTTTTGACTTATGTGTATGTATGTGTATTAAGAGAGTGCTGAGAAGGGAGTGCATCTTTTTATATTGCTGAATCCATTGTGATTATTTAATATTCCTTTCTCTTTAAGTTGCAGGGTTGAAGAGATGTATAGAAAATGCCTTTTTTGTCCTTGGGCTAGTAACAGGTAAATATGTCATTTGTAACCAAGATTCTTCCTAAGTTTCTCAAGTTCTGTAGGTATTTCACATTCTATTTTGTTAATTCATTTAACTATAGTATTTTTCTAAAACAGTTTTCATGGTGCTTTTTGCTGTCCATTGCCCCTCATATACCAACACCTTGTCCTTCCCTTCCCTTATAATGAGCCTTCTCTTGTAATACAGAAAAAATGGTTAAAGCCTATCCAACTGATATAATATCCATGTCTTACAACATTATATTTCAATGGTTCTTTACCTCTTCATGGGAAGAAGAGCAGGACATTTTCTCATCCCTTCTCTTCCTTTTGGCCAAGATTGTTGATTACAAATGAAATTCCCCCTTTTTTAGCATTGTTTTCATTTACATTATCATAATCATTTTGAAAATTTTCCCCCCTGGCTTAGTGACTTTTCTCATGTGATTCCAAATAGCTTTAACACTTGGACATCTTCAAGCAGAAGCTAGACAGCCACTTGTAGGGAATAATACATTGGGGATTCTTTTTGAACATGAGTCAGATGAGATGGCCTTCAAGGGCCTTTCTAATTCTCAAATGTTGTGATTTTCTTTTCCAGAATGGGTGGACCAATAACAGTTTTATCTATATTGTTTTAGTGTGTTTTTCTTTCCATATCCCCTCCAACATGATTTACATCTTTTATCATCTTTACCAATCCCTTTCCTCTCCTACCCACTGAGAGAAGAAAAAAGAAGAGGAGACCTGGCTTCAAATACTCTGAGTTGAAACACCCCATTTATCCTCGTCATCAACTTTTGGCTTTTCACCAAACTATGGAAAATACTTTTCACATAATGTGTATAATCTGCTAAAAGTAGAACATTGGCATGGACTTTAGCTTGCCAATGAGATTAAGCAATGGTACATGATGTCCTGTATGAAACATCAAAGTTTTACAAAACAAAATATTGCTGACCTTACAATTTAGTTACTTATATATGTCCTGCCAACATAATTCACTATTTTGCCTCTTAAGATGGAAAGTTATGAAACCTATGTTTCACTAATTCTTGGTCATCCAAATTGCCCTCTAGACTTCATTAGCTATGCTATTTACACTCTTTTGTCACCACCCAAAAGGCAGGGTTGGCCAAGAGTTGACTGAATTAAGAAATAATCACTGAACTATTGACATTATTTTTACTCATCAATCTTCATAAATCTCAGAGTAGGGCCAACATTGTCATTGTTCATTAAATAGACTGTAGGAAGGATGCTGGCAAATTCACAGAGAGAATTCACATTGTCAGCTTTCCATGTTAAGAACAAGAGACTGGGTGCATGCATAGGTGACTTAATTTGAGAGCTTCTCAAATCAAATTCATGGAAAAGCAAGACATTTTATAAGTGTAGGAGGATTATGGTGTTACCAATGATTATGGTGTAGCACATATAAAGTTCATTAACATTTCTTATAGAAAAATAGCAAGACAAAAAATGTGTAGTGGCTTCAAGATTGAGCTTAAAATCAGAAAGAATGAGTTCAAGTATTGCCTTGGACACATCAACTATGTGACCATAAACAAATTGTTTAGTTTCTAAGTACATCCCAGAAAATGCTCTGAAACCAGCACTTGTAAAGGAGATGTCTGTGTACATCAGTAGAGGAAATTTTCAAAAGAATATTTTATATACACTGATGAAAAAAGAAAAATAAAAAAGAATCAGTATAAGATCTAAAATTTTTATTAACGATCTATTTTTGAAATTACTGTTTGGCTTATTGTCATTTTTGTCCAAAAAAGCACAAATAAGTATAAAATATATAATTTTTACTAGAAGCCCATTAAAAAATCATTGTTTGCTTTATTTTTTTTGGTATATATCAGAAATAAAGTAGCCAAATGCATATTTGTTCCAAGAGTTTTCCTTTTCTTTTTTTTTCAAATTGGGGATTTGGACAGGTGAAATAGACTGGCTATAGATAAAGGAAAAGAAAAATAAGTAGAATAAAAGAGGGCGACTGAGACATTTTTTAAAAAGCTGGATATAGAAAGAAAGCCAGAAAGAAATACAGATAAAACAGCTAGTTTTGAAGCTGTGGGTTGAATTTATTATATGATTTTAAAAAGTAAGCTATATGCAATAGAGAGCTTTATTTTCATATACAATCCATTTTTCCTATTCTACTATACGTGAAGAAATTTTTTTTGTTGATGATAGTCATCAAATTCATGTAAAAAAGAAAGTTAAAAAATATATAGTCATATTACTGTTCTTACCTAGTTTGAGGTAAATCAGTTTGTCCCACGGGGCACTATTTCTTTCACATATAAACTGATGACTGCTAGATTCCTCCCATTTCTAAAAATCCTCTACAGTGTGATATGAATTTATGGCTCTAATTCTACAAATGAGTCTTGCTTGGTACTTTGTGAGTACTGGACTAACAATTACAAATTCTATGTTTGAATCTCAGCTCTAATGTTCTTATCTTTGGGACTCTGAGCAGGTAATATAATCTCTTATCTTGTTTCCTTATCTGTTTTAATAGAAGCACATAACATGATAGGAATACTAATAAATATTTACCAATTGCTTACATAAATGTCTAATTTATTTTAATATTCTTGTCCTATTATGAACTTCTACCATAATAGTAGTATTCCCTTGCAATCATGTACTACAGCTTGTTTAACCATTCCCTAATTGATGAATATTACCTCAACTTCAAATTCTTTGCCACCACAAAAAGAACTGTTATAAATATTATTGTACATAAAGGGTTTTTTCTTTTTTTTTATCTCTCTGGGATACAGACCTAGTAGTAATATTGCTGAGTCAAAGGATATGTGTAGTTTTATACCCTTTGGGTATAATTCCAAATTGTTCTTCAGAATTTTTGGGCCATTCACAACTTTACAAATAGTGCATTAGTGTGCTATTTTTCTCTTTTTTCCAAACATTTGTCAGTTTTCTTTTTCTATTGTATTATCCAGTTTCATAAGTATGAGATGACACCTCAGTTATTTTAATTTCCAATTCTCAAGTTATTAGGGATTTAGAGTATTTTTTCATATGGTTTGATAGCATTGAGTTCTTTTTCTGAAAACAACTTTATCATATCCTTTGACCATTTATCAGTTATTTTTTTACAAATTTGGCTCAATTACCTGCTTATTTGAGAAATGAAGTCTTTATAAGAAAAACTTTCTGTAAAAGTTTTTTTTCCCAGTTTCCTATTTTCTTTCTAATTTTGACATTGGTTTTGTTTGTGCAAAACTTTTTAATTCCATGTAATCAACTTTAGGGGTTAACCTAATTTCATAATTCTCTAATTTTACAAATAAGGAAACTGAAAAACTGAGATCCAAAAAGATGAAGTGATTCAGCTGAGTTAATGCAGATAGTAAGTAGAAGAGTAGAGATGTGAACCTTGATCACTGTGTTTAAATTCAGAACTCTTTTAACGACACGATGGTTACAGAAATAAGATTCACAGAGTTAGTAAGAATCCCAAAAGCCATTTAAAATAATATTGTCCTAGACCAAACTTAACTCTAGCCAGCCTGATGGTTCAGACTTGGGACTGAGACACTCACAAGCCAGAATAACATTTAACAAAAGTAATCAATTTCACAATAACACAAAGAGGACATTCAACAAGGATATAGCATTGAATCATGTGGACATAAATTTCATTATCTTCATAAGAACATTTAGGGTCTTCAAGTCTAAAGATCCCCAGTTCTTCATGCATTGAACTTTTTATGCCTTGGACCAGTGGTCTTCAAACTTTTTTGATTATGAATTTCTGTCCACAAAAATTTTTAAACATATATCCCATATAAACTTATGAAAGTATGTACTGCTGAACTGATAGTTATGTATATTATAAAACTTAGACAAAAATGGAAATTGAAAATAATAAGATAAAAAATAAAGTATTTGATCCTACAGTCAATAAGCATCCAGTGGCATTCATCAAATAGTGAAGTGACATGGTCAGATTTATTCATTAAGAAACTCACTTTGGCAGTTTTGTGGAGGATAAATAGGAGAGGGTAGAGACTTGAGGAAGGGAGAAAAATTAGCAGATCATTGCAATATTCAGGAGATATGTGGTGAAGAGCCAAACTAGGGTTATGGCTCTGTGACTAGAGAAGAGAGTTGATGCAATCAATATTGTGGGGGAAGAATGGAACCTTTTGACAACTCATTATATGTAACTGATTGTAAGTGTGGGGTGGAAAAAAATGAGGAATTGAAGATGACCCTGATATTGCATTAAAGATCATAGTGAACATGAAATAAATGATGAAGAAATGATGACAATGCCTTCAAGAGAAATTTAAAAGGTCATTCAGAAAAGGGATAGGGCAAGAGGTTGTTAATGTAAGAAGATGGATTGCATATTACAGTGTAACCATGTTGGTTCATCCTGTGTCACTCACTAGCCTACCTAAAATTAATAGGAGGAGATGGACTTTTACTGATCACTTCTCTAGAACCATAACCTGTTCTCTTATTTCTACATGATTTGGATGGAGGAGGCAGGGAAGGGGTTGTGGTTCTGGCATAAACTACTAATGTGATTTTGGAAAAATCACTTAAATTCTTTTCTTGCCTCAGTTTTCTCTTCTATACAATGGGTATAACACATATTTACTAACCTTACCAATAAAGATCAAATAAGATGGTTCAATGAGATAAGATTTGTATAACTGATTTGTAATCCTTAAGTACTGCATAATCATCATCATTATTATTATTATAAGATCAATCATTGACTTTCTTTCGATATATCTGTTGCAGCACACCAACAAATTTGTAGTGATAAATGGATTAAGAAATCTGCTTCATATCCTTTAGCAAGTCTAATGGACTTGCTAAATGGTTTCTTAGCAACATGTAAAAATGCATGCTTTGTGTGGTCTAGACATATCTATTACTGGGTTCTTGATCCTTGCTTCATTTTCTAGTAATACTTGTTTTTTCATTATGCAAGATGTTATTTCTGAGCCAAAAATTAAACTGATTTCTTTAGGGCACTCTTAACAATACTTTGCAGAAATTCTGATGTTTCTGTACTGTTACCTAAGAGCTGATTCCCCTACTATTGTAATCCCATTCCCTTTAGACACAATTTGACAGACTAATAGAGATTACACTTGGAACGATTTCCTAATGCTCTGCCTAGATTTTTACTCTTCAATTCTGTCCTGTTCAACTCTTCGTGACCCCATTTGGAGTTTCCTTGGCAAAGATACTAGGATGGCTTGTCATTTCCTTCTCCAGCTCATTTTACAGATGAGGAACTAAGATCAACAGGGTTAAGTGATTTACCCATGGTTACACAGCTAGTAAGTATCTGAGACCAGATTTGAACTCATGATTGAGTCTTCCTGACTTCAGACCTAGTATTCTATCCACCACAGTGCCATCTAGCTGCCCTAGATAAATAGAGATTGGAAATGGGAATTGTTTCCTACTCTTTTGTATATATTCTTACTCTATTTTATTGTATTACTTCCTTTGGTGTTTAAATCTGGTTAAAACAGTCTTAAGAGGGGACTTTTGCTGTCATATTTAAAGCCCTGTTTTAGTGTTGCCCTTTATTCATTCAGTTTTTAGTCAAGAAGCATTTTTGAAAACCTAATATGAATGTAAGCTCTTTGAGAAAAGGGAATGTCTCACTTTTGCATTTGTATTCCCAATACCTAGTATACTGGTGATGCTTGATAGGCATTTAGAAAAATGCTTAGTGATTGTGTGCATAGTGCTGGCTAGATGATACAAAGCATACAAATAATTCATTTTAAGTCGTCCTATAGCAACACTGTTAAGTTAGCTAGGGCAACCATGATCCTATTTTACAAGTAAGGAAACTAGGACATATAGAGGAAAAGGAACTTCCAGCCTGTTTGAAATTCTCCAATGATAATAATCCACAAACTCATCAGGTAGTCCATTATTCTTTTGGTCATTTTAACTGTTAGAATGGGGTTTTTTGTCTACTGTTGTATTTATTACCATATAAATTTGTTATTCCAATGGAATTAATTTTGAAGGACATGTTCACAAACATATTGAACAAGTTCTTTTATCTTCTGCTTTTTTTAGCCAACTAGAAAAATCTGCACTTCTCCCTCACCTTTCCTAAAAATCTACTACTGACCATATGCATTTATGTGTGTATTTGTGCCTACATACGTGTATATATATATACATATATATACATCAAAATATGTACATATATGTTAAAATGTATAAGTATGTCTACATGTATAGCAAAAATATTCATCTTCTCTAAGCTAAGGTCTAAACTTCAGTTGATTTGTTTTCTATATCTTGTGTAGTTTGTTGTATGACTATTATCTACTGAAGTCATGATTTCATTCCTGACTTCTTTCTTGGATTTTGCATCCTCTGAATTTCCAGATGTCTCTACTGCTATCTACTTTCTATGCTAGTTGAAGTATTGTGTTTAGTTCTTAGTACTATATTTGAGAAAGGATATTGATTAACCATATAATGCTCAAAGGGAGGCAATCAATAGGATTAAGGTACTTGGAGATCATGCCATATGAAAGTTAACTGAAGAAACTAAAGAACTGGAATTTTTTTATTAAAGCTTTTTATTTGTATAACTTATGTATGGGTAGTTCCCCAGCATTGATATTTACAAAGCTTTCCATTACAACTTTTACCCCCAGTCCCCTCCCCTCCCCTAGATGGCAGGAAGTCCACTACATGTTAATAATGTTGAAATACTTGACAAGTTGTGCAAGAAAAATCCTATCTACCAGAAAAAAAATCAGAGAAAGAAAACAAAATGCAAGCAAACCTCAATAGAGAGCATGAAAATGTTATGTTGCGGTCCATATTTCATTTTTTATTAAAGCTTTTTATTTGTATAACATATGTATGGGTAGTTCCCCAGCATTGATCTTTACAAAGCTTTCCATTACAAATTTTACCCCCAGTCCCCTCCCCTCCCCTAGATGGCAGGAAGTCCACTACATGTTAATAATGTTGAAATACTTGACAAGTTATGCAAGAAAAACCCTATCTATAAGAAAAAAAAAAGAAAATCAGAGAAAGGCAACACAATGCAAGCAAATATGAATAGAGAGCATGAAATGTTATGTTGTGGTCCATATTTCATATCCCTCTCTCTAGGTGTATATGGTTTTCTTTAGTGAACAACTGGAACTGGTTTGAGACAATTCTTTGTTGCAGAGAGCCATGTCTATCAGAATTGATCATCATATATATAGTCTTGTTGTTGCTGTGTAAAATGATGTCCTGGTTCTGCTCATTTCACTCAGCATCAGTTCATAAAAGTCTCTTCAGGCCTCTCTGAAATCATCCTGCTGGTTGTTTCTTACAGAACAATAATATTCCATAACATTCATATACCATAATTTATTCAGCCACTCTCCAATTTATGGGCATCCACTCAATTTCCAGTTTCTAGCCACTACAAAAAGGGCTGCCACAAATATTTTTGCACATGTGGGTCCCTTTCCCTCCTTTAAGATCTCTTTGGGATATAGACTCAGGAGAAACACTGCTGGGTCAAAGGGTATGCACAGTTTGATAACTTTTTGAGCATTGTTCCAAACTGCTCACCAGAATGGTTGGATACATTCACAGTGCCAGCAGCAATGTATGTGTGTCCCAGTTTTCCCACATCCCCTCCAATGTTCGTCATTATCTTTTCCTGCCATCTTAGCCAATCTGACAGGTGTGTAGTGGTACCTCAGAGTTGTCTTAATTTGCATTTCTCTGATCAATAGTGATTTGGAGCAACTTTTCATATGACTAGAGATGGTTTTAATTTCATCATCTGAAAATTGTCTGTTCATATCCCTTGACCACTTATCTATTGAAGAGTGGCCTGAATTCTTATATACATGAGACAATTCTCTATATATTTTAGAAATGAGACCTTTATCAGAAACATTAAATGTAAAGATGATTTCCCAATT
>JAJPUD010002287.1:215198-242388 GCA_023553655.1 Myrmecobius fasciatus | reverse complement strand
TTCAGAATATCTGGTTCCAGGCCCTCCAATCCTTCAATGTGGAGGCTGACAGATCATGTGTGATTCTAATTATTCATCCTCATTATTTGAATTGTTTCTAGCTCCTAGCAGAATCTTTTCCTTGGTGTGATAGTCCTGAACTTTAGCCATGATATTCCTTGGGGTTTTAATTTTGGGGTCTCTTTCAGGAGGTGATCGGTGAATTCTTTCAATGGTGATTTTGCCTTCTGATTCTACAATCTCAGGGCAGTTTTCTTTCAGGATTTCCTGGAAGATAGTGTTTAGATTCTTTTTTTCATCATGGCTTTCAGGAAATCCAATAATCTTTAGATTGTCTGTCCTAGATCTATTTTCCAAGTCAGTTGTTTTTCCTAAGAGATATTTCATATTTTCTTCTAATTTTTCATTTTTTTGTTTTTGTTTGACTGATTCTTGAAGTCTTATTGAGTCATTCACTTGCATTTGTTCAATTCTTATTTTTAAAGTGTTGTTTTCTTCAGTTACCTTTTTAAGTTCCTTTTGTAACTGGCCAATTGAATTTTTTTGTTCATTGCACTCTTTTTCCACTACACTAATTTTATTTTTCAGTGCATTATTGTCTTTTTCCCCTTCACTAATTTTATTTTTCAATAAATTGGTGTCTTTTTCATATCTCTTTTGCAGGGCATCATATTCTTCTTGCAAGATATTGTACCCTTCTTGCACTGATTTCAATTTATTTTGCCATTTATCCTCCAGCTCTTTTATTAGGTTCTTTAAACAATCTTCCAGAAAAGTCTTTTGAAAAGGGGACCAGTGATGGTCCTTAAAAACCTGCTCTGGGGTTTTGTCTAAAGAAACCTCAGGTTCTGGGGTCATCCCTTCTTTCTCTTGATAAAAGCTGTCTATGGTGAGAGCTCTCTTTTGCTTCTTCATTTTTTTAGACAATGTGGATGTCTCTTTAAGGCTTGGAAAAAAAAAACCAGTGGCTGAAGTTCTTTGCCCTGGGGCAATTCAGTGAATTAACTTAAGGTGCTGGGCTGGTGGGGATAGGACTAAGACCGAATTACTCCTTAAACAAGGCAAGTCTGCCAGAACACCTGCTCCCAATCAGGGCAGAGGGTCCCGAGTGCCTCAGATAAACTCCAGGTGTTTGGAGTTTGGAGTTTGGAGTTTCTGCCAGGATGAGCTGAGTCCCACCCTCACTCAGGCCTACAACTGAGTAAACTGTTTATCCCTCTGACCGAGTTAAACATACCTGATATGAAGTTCTTCAGAAAGCAGTGTCCAAATATTTCTGGATTTGTTGACTTGAAGATCAGTTCAGAGGCTTATTTTATTGTTGATTTGAGAGAAGATCGGAGGGGGACGCAGAGAGTCACATTTTCACTCTGCCATCTTGGCTCCACCCCCCCAAGAACTGGAATTATTAAGCCTGGAAAATTAAAGGCTAATGGAGGCTATGGCAGCTATCTCCAGGGGTTGTCATTTAGAAGAGTATTTGGATTTGTTTTATTTGTCCTCAAAGGATGTAAGTAAAGCCATGAGTAGAAGATTCAGAAAAGCCAGTGCTTCTCTGGATTAAAAAAAAAAAAAACAAAAAAACAACTTCTCAACAATTAAAGTTATCATAAAACAGGATAGGCAACCTTAAACGATGGTTCTCTTACTTCTTTAGAAGGCATCAAGAAAAATTTGGATGGCCATATAGGGGGGATACCATGAAGAGAATTCCTATAGAGGTGTGAATTGGAAAATATGGACTCTGAGGTTCTTTGTAAGTCCAAGACTCTTGATTCTAGAAAATACCTAAGGATAGGGTCTGCTGTTAATTAGATAAGAGGAAGTGACAAGTCTATTGTCTTCGCCTCCTGAGAGAACATGAGAACTGCAGAACATGGGAAACAGTAAAATGGTGACATCTTAAGATGTGAAAGGACACAAGTGAGTTACAACCAAGGCTGGTTGTAGGGAAAGATATTCCAGACATAGAGACATGAAAAATTATATAGAAGTAGATTATGTAACTGATTAACCAGCATCTGTAGAATATTAGCTAAAGGTATTATGTCATCCCAGAAAAGTGGTTTTCTTTTATGATTCTTTATTCCACCCCATTCTGTTCAACAGATTTATCATTTATGATAGAAATATCGTATCAATGATATTTTCATGTCAATTATGAAAATATGAGAATTGAGATACATTTTCAAATTATAGGAATCTGGAAAGGATACATTAGCTTGCAGAAGAACCATGTAAAATCTCCTGATAGATCTGATGGAGGAACAAGCCAACTCTGATAAGACAACACTAACTTGAAATGAATGCAAAATCTGGCATCTAAATTTAAGAAAACCAGTTGCATAAGCACAGGATAAAAAACGTGTGATTAGGTATTAATACATAAAATAATGGTGCCTTTAGTCAAGTGAAAATTCATTCTGGGTCAAAAGTATAATATGTCACTCCCAGAAGCTAAGGAATTTTTAGGCTAAAAATAGTATCCAAAGTTATACCACTGTGTTCTGAACTGCTCAGACCACACTTCATGTTCTGTGTTCAGATAGGAGTCCTATATTTTAGGAGAAACATTAATAAACTAGAATTACTGAAAAGAACAACTGGTTGATAAGGGACTTTGCAACCCTGTACATGGAGCATATAGAATGATGGATTATATAAATGGATGAAAAAAATGAGGTTGTTGGTATAGTTTGAAGAAGTAAGGATAGAGATGAAACATTATTATTTTAAGCAACATCTATATAGTTCTTTAATAGTTTCAAAGTTCTTTATAAATATCTTACTTAAGTTTTTTGATGACCCAGCTAGGAAGGTCCTATATGAATTATCTCCATTTTACAGATGAAAAAATTGGGATTTGGAGGATTAATGATTTGCCCATGATCATACAGCTAATATATGAGATGATACTTGAACCCAAATCTTCCTGACTCCAAATTCAAAAATCTACGCACTGCACTATGCTACTTATTACATTTTTCTTAAGAAAGAATGTTCATTATTTTCATTTTTTCTCTTCTTTTTTCTTTTTTTTATTAAATCTTTTTATTTACAAAACATATGCATGGGTAATTTTTCAACATTGGCCCTTTCAAAGCTTTTTGTTCCAAAATTTTCCCTCCTTACTCCTACCTCTTCCTCCAGATGGCAGGTAGTCCAATACATGTTAAATATGTTAAAAAATATATGATGAATCCAATATAAGTATACATAGTTATACAGTTATCTTGCTGCACTGGAAAAATCGAATCTAGAAAGAAAAAAACCTGAGAAGGAAAACAAAATGAAAGCAAACATCAACAAAAAGTGTGAAAATGCTATGTTGTGGTCCACACTCAGTTTCCAAAGCCTCTCTCTGACTGAACAATTGGAACAATCTTATTGTTGGAAAGAGCCATGTCCATCAGAATTGATCATCATATAGTCTTGTTGCTGTGTATAATGATCTCCTGGTTCTGCTCATTTCACTTAACATCAGTTCATGTAAGTCTTTCCAGGCCTCGCTGAAATCATCCTATTGGTCATTTCTTACAGAACAATAATATTCCATGATATTCATATACTATAATTTATTCAACCATTCTTCAACCACTCGGTTTCCAGTTTCTAGCCACTACAAAAAGGGTTGCCACAAACATTTTTGCACATATGGGTCCCTTTCCCTCCTTTAAGCTCTCTTTGGGATATAAGCCCAGTAGAAATACTGCTGGGTCAAAGGGTATGCACAGTTTGATAACTTTTTGAGCATAGTTCCAAATTACTCTCCAGAATGATTGAATCCGATCATAGTTCCACCAACAATGTATCAGTTTCCCAGTTTTCCCACATTCCCCTCCAACATTCATCATTATCTTTTCCTGTCATCTTAGCCAATCTGACAGGTGTGTTCACTATTTTCATAGATGTTAAAATGTTTGAGGATGAAAATGTGTTTATTTATTCAACGTGACTCCAGAGGACATGAGTTTAAAAGAAGTATTTTTCAGTTCAATAATGAAAGAATTTTCTAAGACTGTGAGCTCACTAAGAATAGGTATTATGTTTTTGTTTTTATATCTCTAATTCTTAGTGTAGTGTCTTACATATAGTACCTAATAAATGTTAGTGAATTGATTGGTGTAACCCCTGATTCAAAGGGCTAATTCTATAAATCCCTCTCCTCATTGGTGAAGATTGATTACTCAATGCCCCTTGTCTTCATGAGGAGTAGTGTTCAAGAGAAGACCCCACCAAAAATAAAACAAAATGACCAATCAACAAATATTTATTAAGAACAATGATTGATTAAAAAAAGCAAAGAAAAAGAACAATGATTGTTAAGGATACATGATGCTAAGGATACAAAAAAAAGGTAGAAATAATCCATATTTTCAAGGAGCTCACATTCTAGGGAAGAAAACAACAAATACATATATAAATATTAAAGGGTAAATATAATGTAACTCTAGGCTCAAAGAGCAAGTTGTATTACATGCTCTTTATTATCTTATAATATGCATCTGTATGAGGCACAGAGAAGTTGGTGAGATTTGGAGAGAAGAAAAGTCTGTACCTAGAAAGACACTTCTATTGTCAAGAGAGAAGATGCACTGTTCCAACCTTTCTTCAAATCACTAAAAAGAGAAAAAGGCCATGAGAAAAAGCCAAGTTGAGAGGAGTTGAAAGTTCATCTTACACTAGTCTTTTACACTAAAGATTTCAGGAAATTTCCATTGGGTTGAGATCTGAAACTCTGTCTTGTTTCCAGTGGAAGAACTCATTTATTTTTGTAATGTCTATTTTATATTTTAATTTTTTCAAGATAGTTTTATCTTGAAGGAGTCAGTCTCTTATTCCATCAGATCTATCAGGAGATTTAAGATGATAATTCTGTGACCTAATGTGTCCTTTCCAACTTCCTATAATTTGAAAATGTTATCTGCATGTCATATATTTCTTCATTCAATTGGTAATTGATAAAAGATTAAATCTTTTCATTTCCATTTGGTTATTTTGATAAATGGATTTCTTTGCTATATGCTATATGTATTTATTGCAAAATTGTAACCTTTCTCAAAAGGTTAATAATAATGAGTTATTATTAATATAATGGGAAAGGGAATATATAAGGGAAAAATAATAAAGAGATTAGCTTGAACTTTAAAATTACTTCCTTTAGACTACCAACATATAATTTAACACTAAATATATATTAATATTTTAATTAAGATAAATATTATTATAGTCTATTTCTGGGGAGAGTCAAGTGACTAATTTATGACCCCAACCTCCTTTCTCTCCTGGCAGGAATCAATCTCCCCTGAAGAAGAGTGGCAAGGAATTGTTTTTAGCGATGTCTATTCTTGCCTACCTGACAGTCCCATCTTTACAGGGACTCATGAACATATATAATCTACATGAGCTAAAAGGGTCTCAGACAATATCCTCATACACTAACAACTGGAATGTGTTGCTTTATGAAATAGTAAGTTCTGTATTACTAGTGTACTTCAAACTGATGCTTGATTACTTCTAAGGGATGCTTCAGAAGGGAATTTATGTATCAGGAAGAAGGTTAAACTGAATTGCTTCCCAAGCCTTACTAAATTCATTGGTTTCTGTTTCTCTGGATGCCCTGCTGGGCATTTAAACTTAGAATGTCAAACTGAACCCATCATTTTCTCTCCCCCTCAAGAAAAAATATTTCTACTCTATAAGTTCTATTTTCTATTAGTGATGGGAGCATTTTCTCAGTCTCCAGGCTTGAAACTTCATACTTATTTTTCTCTGAAGTAGAGGGATAAATTAATACTGACTGTAGTAGGAAAATTTTATGATCCTTAAACTATTTTTAATTTATAAAGAAATTTGACAAACCATAAGCAAATACAAATATTTCCTTTTATCAAGAAGTAAAGAAAAAAGAGGACTGCATATAAAACTATGAAATTCCACTAAGTACAGCTTGGGTTTTGCTTTTTTTTTTTTTACTCTTCAAAGAACATGATGGTTTCAATATTTTCCTAATTGATTTTGACCCCTTCTGAGCTTTCTTCTTCTCTTTTCTGCATATAAATTCATTCAAACTCTTTTCTTTATTTTTTCCTGTTCAAGATCATCATCACTGTTCCACATTCCCTTCCTGACTTTCTTACAAATAAAATAAAAATAAAAGTCCTTCCTTGTCCCAATTAAGTATAGTCAAACAACACAATTTTCCTTTGTTTTTCATAATCATATCTTTGTAGTAAGTTATATTGTTTTATCAAAGATTTACTTCAGATCAAAATGAAAGCCTTCCCTCATTTAGAGGGTAGTTTCTTCTTGTTCATGATATACCCAGAGCTTAGTATACAAATGGATATTAAGAAAGGAGAAAAAAGTAGCCTGAACTTGGAAATGAGAGGGTGAAAAATGCTGCCATCTGATTGGCTAGTATCATTATCTTTGGAAAAACTTGGGTTACTTACCTAATAGTCTTGATTTTTTAAATACATCTTTGAAGTTTGTCTAGTTACACCATATTAAAAAATATGCTCACTTCTGGGTAAAGGTAGACACAACCTATTTGCAGCCTTTGTTTTAAAACTATTGACCTTTTGATCCTCTATCTCAGCCAAGCCATTCTCATAATTTGGCATTTCATCTTAATCCTGTGTGCGTTGGGTTAAGTATGCTCTCTCCTATATTTCATTGCAGTCTCCTTATCTTCCCCTCTTAAAATCAAATAGTTTCCTTCAAAACTCAATTCTGATGTCATGTTGTAGGGGAAACTTTGCTTGATTCCGCTTTTGTTTTTTTTTCCCTACACAAGTTTTTATATACTTAACAGATTCTCAGAATATAAGACTTGTAAGGGACTTCAGAAGCCAACCTTTAATTAGGTCAACTCTATTCAGTCCAGATTTATTTGCTTATGTATAATTTTCCCAAGAGCCTTGAAGGCAAGAACTGGATGATATTATCTAATTCAGTATGTACAAATCTGAATTCATTACCCCTGCCTACAATCTGTCCCCTTCTTCTATTTTATTCTTCTAGTCTCTCAAGTTTCTGACCTTGTGTTAAACTCAAACCACTCTTCACCATCTTACATATCTATTTAGTTGCAGTCTTGTTATCCTGTCTCCATGGTATCAGTCCTTTCTCTCTACTCACAAAACCACCATCTTGATTCAGACTACTATTGCCTCTTGCTTCAATTCTCTCCTCACTTTAATTCTTCTTGCACACAGTTGCCAAAATGATTTTCCATAAGCTCAGATCTGATCACATCATTCAATAAACTCTAGTAGCTCCATATTGCCTCAAAAATAGCAAATAAACATTTTCTTTAAAATCCTTGACAACATGACCTCAGCTTTTCTTTCCAATTTCATCATATATTACTTCCCTTTCCATACTCCAGAGTCCAGCTAAAATGATTTTTACTCATCTTCATACATGACATTTCATCTCCTTGTTCCATGCCTTTGCATTGCCTTCTCCCACCCCTAGAATAGTCTCTCTTCTATGTAATGGTATCCCTCATGTCCTTATATATTTAGTTTAAACATAGCCTTATATATGATGACTTTTCTAGTCCCCAATCAACTTCTTGTCTTGGTGTTTACAAAGACTTGTCTTAACCCAGAAATAATAGAGAAAAGAAAATAGAAAAAAAAAATCATCCTACTTCCCTCAGAGGAAAAAAAAAATCTATTCACAACAATCTTGTCTCACAACAAGACTCTCAATAGGGATAATAGACCTGAGATTGACTAGACTCACCCTATCATCTTCAGGTGAGAAACCCAGGTATACCCAGAAGAAACTTCTCTGGGTCCCTGTATATAGGGTATTCTATCTGGAGGTCTGACCTAATTTCTCACCAGGACCAGCAGAAAAGCTTTAAAAAGCCAAACAAACTTAGGATATCTCCCAAGGAGGTATAATAACTTATAAAATGGAGTAAACACCTTTAATTGATTACACAGGACTTCTGGGTCATTAAGCAGATCTTAAGCCATGGGTATGCAGTCAATAAGGATCATAGACAAGCTACCTGGACTCATGACATAATAAGCAATGAAGTTTAAATCTTCTCCAAAAATATGAATGCCCATAGTATAATCTGGGCAAATTGCTAGACACTAGTTTTTAGGGAGGTACCATGTAGTGCCTATATGTATATGTGTATGTATCCATCTTTGCAATAGATAAAATAATATAACAGATATCAGTGGTTGAACATGAAACAATTCAGAAGTTATCTCAGAGAAACTGATCTGACAAAAAATAAACACATTGGGGAAATAACTGTTCAATGACAATCTAAAAGAAAAGAAGAAAACAATGTCATTTTTTTTCTAATGAATCTTGGGCATTCAAGACAGGGTGTCTACTCTCACAGGTACAAGGGTTACTTCATACTTCCCTTCTGATACAACTATAGTTCATGAATTCCTGTTAATGAGTTTACTTTTAACAGTCACATAGTAGTTTCCATTAACTGAAGGCAAAGCATTTACTAAGATGACATAGTAAGAATGATCATTTTGCAAAATATCCCTACTCTTCCTCATAAACTTGTACAGATTCTCCCACATATTCTCATAGTGTCCATAAGAAGAGTAGACACAAGCTTGGTTTGTGAGGTACATATATAAGAAACACATATAGCCAATGAAACTCTAGCCTCCACTGCTGTAGAATCCTACTGTCCTTTCTCTTCTTAAGCTATCATCAATTACTTTCTTTCACCTAATCATGCAGGATCTCTCCTGGGCAGATTGCACAACTGAGTTTCTTGAGTCTACTCCTTTTCTCAAGTAAGCTCTCAACTGTCAGGGCTAATTGTCCCTTATATCCATAATTAACTTTCTTTTCATTTCTTGAGTCACCTTACTTTAAGCTGCTTCCTGCTTTGAATATCTGTGGAACAGTGGTGTCAAAATCAAATAGAATGAATGGGGGCAGCTAGGTGGCGCAGTGGATAGAGCACCAGCCCTGAAGTCAGGAGGACCTGAGTTCAAATCTGGTCTTAGACACTTAACATTCCCTAGCTGTGTGACCCTGGGCAAAGTCACTTAACCCCAATTGCCTCAGCAAAAAGCAAAAACAAAAACAAAACAAAATCAAATAGAATGGGTATCACTAAACCATACATAAGGATTCCTATGAGTATAGATTGAGTGAGAATACCAATAAACTTAATTTAGGAAGTTTCTTTTCCCAAGACATGTTTTTCTTCTGTGAGAGATGGAGACATGCATGACAGAGACATTTTTTACTTATTTGTCCATTGTCTATTTGAATTTTGATCTAGCTTTTGAAGGAGGGGTAACAATCCAGGGAAAAATCTTCTAGTAAAGTTTTGTGTGGGGGTGAGAAAGTTTGTGTGAGAAATGGATGGGCATTTTGGTTTCCATGGTTATAAAAATAAAATTGGAGAAATGAAATTTAAATTAGAAAACTGAAGCTCACAAGGTCATCAAAGAATAATCAAGGATGGAGGTTATCTTCTACCAAAAGAATCTGAGCTCCTTGGAGGAAAGAACTGGCTCAGGGGTGTTCAGGGATGGTGGCCTAAGATTTGAAAAGATTCTTTTGTTCTTTGCCCTTAGCCCTCCTCTGTTACCTTCTGGCTTGTAGAAAAGAAGCTCCTGTGTGACAGGGACTAACTATGTAATGAGGGATGGAGATTCATGTCATATAACTTCTATAACATCCAATTAATTAGAAATCAGGGGAATGGAATTGTGCTTTAGGATAGGAAATAAATTGCTGTTTTTGGAGTTTCAAAAGTGTGTCTAATCACCTAGGCACCCATTCTTGCAAGAATGTAAAATAAATCTTTCCTGCAATCATCAGTGAGTCAGTAGAGTTCTTGGTAAGATATTATGTTTCTTATAAATGGGGGCTCATCCAGGATCTAAACATTGTGAGTTAAGGGTAGCCCTGTTGAAGCCCAAAGAGATGTGTTCCATTGATTTCAATGGCTTCATGGCTCAGCTCAGGCTTTCCCCTCCTCATAGACTGTCAAAGATCCCAGTACCATGTTGGTAAGTAAGGTCTCCTGATGAACCCAGGAATCAGGAAGGGAACTAAAGTAGGTTCTACGGCAACCATGCAACTCTACGTACAGACCAAAGGTAACAATATGGATTATCACTGCCTTTGATAGCTGGAGGCATCTTATGGGGTCTGAGATGTCAAAGAGGTTAATAAAATGAGAGATTTAATGGCACAAAGGAGTGGAAACTCCTGGAATATATATCTCATATAGTACTGGAAGAGAGAGCATGTCAGGAAATCTAGAGTTGAGTAATATTAGTGATGTGGGATCACTGGAATGTGGAGGTCTCCATTCTGGGATGCAATAAGGATCTACCCAAGAGAAAATTACAAGGAATTCTAGTAAACAAAGAAGTGAGTTTCCAGAAGGGAAGAGGTTCCTCTCCAGGGAGTAGGGAAGGAACAACTCTGTACTAGACAAAAAGAACAGGAATTTAAAAGTAGTTTATGTTGGAATGTGTATGAATGTGTCTGTCTTCCACGTTTCTTTCAGTCACCTAAGTTGCAAAGGAAAAAATGTGACCATTTTGAGATTTAAAAGTGCTTGTAAAGCATCTTTATGCAAATTAACCTGAAATTTTCTTTAATTTTCAAGCTTCTCTCCTTAGAAAGGATTAGAAATGATCAGGGCCTTTGTGTGTGCAGTTATATTCAGTCCAGCCTCTCAAATAATGGTAGGTTCCCCCAAAAACCCTATATTTCTGGAGTCAGCCTCAGTTTCTCTCTAGATGTGGCCCCATGTTCCCCAAGCCCCCAGAGTTTCAAAACTCTTCTCTGGTGACTTTGAATTCTGTAAAAAGAATGGGGACGATCTCCACATGGCGTGGGGAAATCTAGGGAAATTCACTTTACACTTTAAAATCTTTCCCCTTTCCCAATATAGGAATCTACATAGGGAAGAGTAGAAAATTTACAGGGGAAAGCTAGAAGCCATAGCCATTTTGCTACTAGGGATCTGTGTCACCATGTCAGATCTTAAATAGTTTACTGCCATTTCAAAGATTTTGGGAAGTCTAGGAGAATGGAGTTTTTGAAGTGGAAGAAGACTTTTTTCCAAAAAAAAAAAAAAAATACCTAAATTAGTGTGCTTAAATGTATATTTTATATGATAGAATTACTTTAAATTAATGCATTTGGGAATAAGATTTTTAAAATATGTGTGCATTAATATTGAAGTACTGCTAGTAGAAGTTTAAATTTAGGGGCAGCTAGGTGGCTCAGTGGATAGCACAGAGTCTTGAAGTCAGGAGGACCTGAGTTCAAATCTGGCTTCAGACACTTAACACTTCCAAGCTGTGTGGTCCTGGACAAGTTATTTAACCCATTTGCCTCAGCAAAAACAAACAAACAAACAAACAAAAGTTTAATCTATTTGATTGGATTGTAATAAAAAAAAAGATTATCAAAGTTCTCTGGTAATTTATTTAAGAGGTCACATGTTTATATCTCCTAATACAATGAAATATGTTGCTTTCTAAATTGTATATTGGGCAGTTTCTAAAAATTATATGAGCCATGCTTTACAATTTTGTCAGCTCTGCTGAACATGATATAAATTTTGTGAAATTTGATCTAAAGCTATTTAGATATTACCTATATTCTGAATCTTAAGGCTTGCCTTACTTTCCCCAGAGGGTAGAATTAATAAAATTTGATAGAAAGTTTTAAAAAGGTAGCTTTAAAACAAGGGACAGGAAAATTTTATTTGCAAAAGCAATTGATAAGGAAATGGGGGGGGGGCCGGAGCCAAGATGGCAGAGTGAAAATGTGACTCTCTGCGTCCCCCTCCGATCTTCTCTCAAATCAACAATAAAATAAGCCTCTGAACTGATCTTCAAGTCAACGAATTCAGAAATACTTGGACACTGCTTGCAGATATCTCTGAAGAACTTCATATCAGGTTTGTCTAACTCAGACAGAGGGATAAACAGTGGACTCCTTGCAGGCCGGAAGTGAGGGTGGGATTCAGCTCATCCTGGCAGAAACTCCAGATTCCAAACTCCAAACACCTGGAGTTTATCTGAGGCATTCCAGACACTCTGCCCTGATTGGGAGCAGGTGTTCTGGCAGACTTGCCTTGTTTAAGGAGTAATTCGGTCTTAGTCCTATCCCCACCAGCCCAGCACCTTAAATTAATTGGCCAAATTGCCCCAGGGCAAAGAACTTCAGCCACCGTTTTTTTTTTCCGAGCCTTAAAGAGACATCCACACTGTCTAAAAAAATGAAGAAGCAAAAGAGAGCTCTCACCATAGACAGCTTCTATCGAGACAAAGAAGGGCTGACCCCAGATCCTGAGGTTCCTTTACACAAAACCCCAAAGGAAGTTATTAAGGACCATCACTGGTCCCCTTTTCAAAAGGCCTTTCTGGAAGATTGCATACAGAATCTCAAAAGAGAGCTGGAGGATAAATGGGAAAATAAACTGAAATCAGTGCAAGAAGCCCTCCAAAAGAGATATGATAAAGACACCAATTTATTGAAAAATAAAATTAGTGAAGTGGAAAAAGAGGGCAATGAACAAATCAGCCAGTTACAAAAGGAGCTTAAAAAGGCAACTGAAGAAAACAACACTTTAAAAATAAGAATTGAACAAATGCAAGTGAATGACTCAATAAGACTTCAAGAATCAGTCAAACAAAAACAAAAAAATGAAAAATTAGAAGAAAATATGAAATATCTCCTAGGAAAAACAACTGACTTGGAAAATAGATCTAGGACAGACAATCTAAAGATTATTGGATTTCCTGAAAGCCATGATGAAAAAAAGAATCTAAACACTATCTTCCAGGAAATCCTGAAAGAAAACTGCCCTGAGATTGTAGAATCAGAAGGCAAAATCACCATTGAAAGAATTCACCGATCACCTCCTGAAAGAGACCCCAGAATTAAAACCCCAAGGAATATCATGGCTAAAGTTCAGGACTATCACACCAAGGAAAAGATTCTGCTAGGAGCTAGAAAGAAACAATTCAAATAATGAGGATGAATAATTAGAATCACACATGATCTGTCAGCCTCCACATTGAAGGATTGGAGGGCCTGGAACCAGATATTCTGAAAGGCAGAGGAACTTGGATTACAGCCAAGAAGAACCTATCCAGCTAGAATGAGCATCATCCTCCAGGGAAGAAGATGGTCATTCAATGATATAGGTGAATTTCACCTATTTCTAATGAAAAGACCAAATCTGAACAAAAAATTCAACCTCCAAACACAGAACTCAAGAGAAGCATAAAAAGGTAAAAAGGAAAGGATTTTTGAGAATATTATTTCTACTATGGGGATACTTAAAGTTTGGGGGTATGATTAACTAGATATTACTTAGATAATATGAAAAAGAAAACTAAAGGGGGAAAGGTTGGCATACTGGGGAAAAGAGGGGAAAAGTGGTAAAATAAGATCTAAAAAAAAGGAGGTTAAAAACAAGGTAAAATCTCTTGAAGAGGCAAAGAAAACCTAATATAATTGAGAGAAAGAGGGGAGGGAGATGAGCATTGTGTAAAACTTACTCTCATCAGGTTGGGCTCTAAAAGTGTATATCAGACACTTGATTTCACATAGAAACTTGTCTGTTGTTAGAGGGAGGTGGGAGGGAAAGGAGGAAAAGAAAGGGATAACTAATAGAAGGGAAAATAGAAAAATCAGGGGAAAGGAGTAAAAAAGGGGGAGGGGATGTAAAGGGTGGAGTATTGTTTGGGGGAGGGGGTCATCAAAAGCAAAGTACTGAGGAGGGGGGAAGGGAGAAAGGGGAAAGGAAAGGGAACAACATAACTTGGGTAAATAAGATGGCAGGAAATAAAGAATTAGTTATTCTATCTGTGAATGTGAATGGGATGAACTCTCCCATAAAGCGGAAGCAGATAGCAGACTGGATTAAAAACCAGAATCCCACAATATGTTGTCTACAAGAAACACATCTAAAACATAGTGACACATATAGGATGAAGGTAAAAGGCTGGGGCAGAACCTATTATGCTTCAGGTGAACAAAAAAAAGCAAGGGTAGCAATCCTTATCTCAGATCAAGTAAAAGCCAAGATAGATCTAATCAAAAGAGATAAGGAAGGAAACTATATTTTATTAAAGGGTACCATAGATAATGTGCCAATATCATTACTAAATATATATGCACCAAGTGCAATAGCACACAAATTCCTAGGGGAGAAATTAAGAGAGATACAAGAAGAAATAGATAGCCAAACTATACTAGTGGGGGATCTCAACCTTGTTCTCTCAGACTCAGATAAATCAAACCACAAAATAAACAAGAAAGAAACTAGGGAGATAAACCAATTGTTAGAAAAGTTAGGTATGATAGATCTATGGAGAAAATTGAATGGAGACAGTAGGGAGTTTACTTTTTTCTCAGCAGTCCATGGAACCTATACAAAAATTGGCCATGTGTTAGGGCATAAAATCCTCAAAATCAAATGCAGAAGGGCAGAAATAGTAAATGCATCTTTTTCAGATCATGATGCAATAAAAATCACATGCAATATAAGGCCAGGAGAAAATAAATCAAAAGTTAATTGGAAATTAAATAATCTAATCCTGAAGAATGAATGGGTGAAACAGCAAATCATAGACACAATCAATAATTTCATCCAGGAGAATGACAATAAGGAGACAACATACCAAAATTTGTGGGATACGGCCAAAGCAGTTATAAGGGGCAATTTTATATCTCTGTATGCTTACTTGCATAAAATAGAGAAAGAAAAGATCAATGAATTGGGCTTATTATTAAAAAAAAAACTAGAAAAAGAACAAATTAAAAACCTTCAATTAAATACCAAATTGGAAATTCTAAAAATAAAAGGAGAAATTAATAAAATTGAAAATAAGAAAACTATTGAATTAATAAATAAAACTAAGAGTTGGTTCTATGAAAAAACCAACAAAATAGATAAGCCTTTAGTTAATTTGATAAGAAAAGGGAAAGAGGAAAATCAAATTGTTAGTCTCAAGAATGATAAGGGAGAACTTTCCTCCAATGAAGAGGAAATTAGAGCAATAATTAGGAGTTACTTTGCCCAACTTTATGCCAGTAAGTTTGATAATCTAAATGAAATGGAGGAATATCTACAAAAATATAGATTGCCCAAGTTAACAGAAGAGGATATAAATTATTTAAATAGCCCCATATTAGAAAAATAAATAGAACAAGCTATTAACCAACTCCCTAAGAAAAAATCTCCAGGGCCAGATGGATTTACATGTGAATTCTACCAAACATTCAAAGAACAATTAATTCCAATATTATACAAACTATTTGAGAAAATAGGGACAGAAGGTATACTGCCAAATTCCTTCTATGAGACTGATATGGTGCTGATAGCTAAACCAGGTAGGGTGAAAGCAGAGAAAGAAAACTATAAACCAATTTCCCTAATGAAAATTGATGCAAAAATTTTAAATAAGATATTGGCAATGAGATTACAGAAAGTCATCCCTAGGATAGTACACTATGACCAAGTAGGATTTATACCAGGGATGCAGGGCTGGTTCAATATTAGGAAAACTATCAGCATAATTAATTATATTAATAACCAAACTAACAAAAACCATATGATTATCTCAATAGATGCAGAAAAGGCATTCGATAAAATCCAACATCCTTTCCTATTAAAAACACTAGAGAGTATAGGAATAAATGGGCTATTCCTTAAAATGATCAGTAGCATCTATTTCAAACCATCAGCAAGCATCATATGTAATGGAAACAAACTAGAACCATTCCCAATAAGATCAGGAGTGAAACAAGGCTGCCCACTGTCACCATTACTATTTAATATTGTATTAGAAATGTTAGCTTTAGCAATAAGAGAAGAAAAAGAGATAAAAGGAATCAGAGTAGGTAATGAAGAAACCAAATTATCACTCTTTGCAGATGACATGATGGTATACTTAGAGAACCCTAGAGACTCAACTAAAAAACTACTAGAAACAATTCACAACTTTAGCAAAGTGGCAGGATTCAAAATTAATCCACATAAATCATCAACTTTTTTATATATTACCAACAAAATTCAGCAGCAAGAGATACAAAAAGAAATTCCATTCCAAATAACGGATGATAAGATAAAATATTTGGGAATCTATCTGCCAAGGAAAAGTCAGAAACTATATGAACTAAACTACAAAACATTTTCCACACAAATAAAATCAGACCTAATCAATTGGAAAAACATTAAGTGCTCATGGGTAGGCACAGCGAATATAATAAAAATGACAATACTACCCAAACTAATCTACTTATTTAGTGCCATACCAAACAAACTCCCAAGAAATTAGTTTACAGATCTAGAAAAAAATAGTAGCAAAGTTCATTTGGAAGAAAAAAAGGTCAAGGATTTCAAGGGGATTAATGAAAAAAAAAAGGCAGATGAAGGTGGCCTTGCTGTACCAGATCTAAAACTATATTATAAAGCAGCGGTGATCAAAACCATTTGGCACTGGCTAAGAAATAGAGCAGTGGATCAGTGGCATAGGATAGGTTATCAGGACAATCTAAGCAATAACTTTAACAATTTAATGTTTGATAAACCCAAAGACCGCAGCTTTTGGGATAAGTACTCACTATTCGGCAAAAACTGCTGGGAAAATTGGAAACTGGTGTGGAAGAAATTAGGGCTTCACCCATATCTAACACCACATACCAAGATAAGATCTAAATGGGTTCATGATCTATATATAAAGAGTGATACTGTAAGCAAATGAGAGGATTGTAGTATAGTTTACCTCTCAGACCTGTGGAGATGGAATAAATTTATGTCCAAAGAAGATCTGGAACTCCTAATTGAACACTAGATAGATAATTTTGATTATATTAAGTTAAAAAGTTTCCGTCCAAATAAAACTAATGCAAACAAGATTAGGAGGGAAGCATCAAATTGGGAAATCATCTTTACATTTAATGGTTCTGATAAAGGCCTCATTTCTAAAATATATAGAGAATTGTCTCATGTATATAAGAATTCAAGCCACTCTTCAATAGATAAGTGGTCAAGGGATATGAACAGACAATTTTCAGATGATGAAATTTAAACCATCTCTAGTCATATGAAAAGTTGCTCCAAATCACTATTGATCAGAGAAATGCAAATTAAGACAACTCTGAGGAACCACTACACACCTGTCAGATTGGCTAAAATGACAGGAAAAGATAACGATGAATGTTGGAGGGGATGTGGGAAAACTGGGACACTAATACATTGTTGGTGGAACTGTGAATGTATCCAACCATTCTGGTGAGCAATTTGGAACTATGCTCAAAAAATTATCAAACTGTGCATTCCCTCTGATCCAGCAGTGTTTCTATTGGGCCTATATCCCAAAGAGATCTTAGAGGAGGGAAAGGGACCCACATGTGCAAGAATGTTTGTGGCAGCCCTTTTTGTAGTGGCTAGAAACTGGAAACTGAATGGATGCCCATCAATTGCAGAATGGCTGAATAAATTATGGTATATGAATATTATGGAATATTATTGCTCTGTAAGAAACGACCAGCAGGATGATTTCAGAGAGGCCTGGAGAGACTTGCATGAACTGATGCTGAGTGAAATGAGCAGAACCAGGAGATCATCATACACAGCAACAACAGTATTACATGATGATCAATTCTGATGGACATGGCTCTCTGAAACAAAGAATTGTCTCAAACCAGTTACAATCGTTCACTGAAGAAGACCATATACACCCAGAGAGAGGGAAATGAAATATGGACCACAACATAACATTTTCATGCTCTGTATTGAGGTTTGCTTGCATTGTGTTTCCTTTCTCTGATTTTCTTTTTTTTTTTTCTTGTAGATAGGATTTTTCTTGCACAACTTGTCAAGTATTTCAAAATTATTAACATGTAGTGGACTTCCTGCCATCTAGGGGAGGGGAGGGGACTGGGGGTAAAATTTGTAATGGAAAGCTTTGTAAAGATCAATGTTGGGGAACTACCCATACATATGTTATACAAATAAAAAGCTTTTATTTAAAAAAAAGGAAATTCAGGAAATGAAATGCAAAAAAAAAGCAATTCATATTTTGAATGGAACATCAAGGTGAGATAGAATCTCACATGACTAGGATTTCTGACTAGGCATGACAGCGTGAGATCTCTGCAGAGGGTGGGTCTTAGGAGTCTGACATAACTCGGATTTCAAACTGGACGACTTTCCCAAAGGGTGGAACTGTTAGGGCCTTGCTGAAGCCTTATTGAGGCTTAGTGTGAGAAAATGAAAACATACCAAGCTGGGTTAGTGCAGGGTCAGCCTATCAGATTGATGGATAGCAGCATTGAATAGAATGGGTACAAGCAGGACTGGTGTTGGTACTTCCAGACCCCATTGTGCATGTACTCAGGGCCTGTTTTCCATCAAACTGAGAATACGATCATTGACCATTGCTGAGGACTTCAGTGTTTGCTGTTATGCATGAGAATACCTTGAATGTGCAGGTGTGAGCACAAAGATCTGAGGAGACCCTCCCCAGCTTTAACTTGGCTATATTTCTTAATACCTATACGTAGCAGTGAGATATATAGGGTGTAAAAGGAGGCAGATGGAGAGGTAGAGGAGGAGTTCCTGAACATGTAATTGGCAATAAAGCTGTCTTCTCTTTTTTCCCCCGCTCCTTTTCCTGGCTAGCCATGTTCTTTATTACTCTGAAGACCAGTAATGGTAAAACCCCTGGCTGCCCCCAGTGTGGTACCTGAACCCAGGGGACTCTGTGAGTTAGCAGTGAATTTAGAGGGGACCCTTCAGTGAAGAAGGAAGGGGAGGAAGAGTACCCCATAGGTTAGTGAGCTCAAAACCAGACAGGAGGTTGGAAAATGCAATCCTGGTAATAAAACCGGAGGAGCAGGAAGTATGGGCTGGACAGCTCTATAAAGAAATAAAGAAACAAGGAGTACTTTGCCCCTAAAAGCGCTGAGAGGGTTTGTACAGAAAGTATGTTATTTCCCCTTGTATAGATGATACGGGATTGGATAAAGACAAATGGGAAGTGGTAGAAGAACAGATGACAATTTATGAAAGCACATACCAGAGTTTATAGGGGATAAGGATTTTATGATGTATCAGTTAGCGAAGGCTACTTTTCATGGACCTGATCGTCCTACACAGAGTTTTGCAGCAGAAATACAGAAAGATCAACAATTAGAAGGAAAGAAAGATACAAACTGAAAGAGAGAGGATGTATCCTCATGATATAAGTCCATGTATCCTGATCTTAATGGTCTGACTAAAAAAAAAATAAGAGATATATCTAAACAAGGATACCCCATAGAATTATTGTAATGATACAGATTGAGAACATGTCTGGGGATTTTGTTTTTATACCTAATGATTGGAAGGTTCTTGCACGTGCCTGTTTGACTCCCAGACAGTCTGTTATATGGATATCTGAATTTACTGAAATAAGTAAAGAAGAGGCTAAGAGAGTAGCAAGTATCAGTGGAGGCAAAGTTGATGCTGCTTTTGCACAAATGATAGATACAGGAGTTTATGATATTACTGCTACCCAATTTAACTACAAAGAGAACTACTTTCTCATAGCACAAAATGCCCTTAAAGCATGGAAAAGAGTAGTGTCTTTACAGGGGCCACAGATTCAGTAATACAAGTGAAACAAGGACATCAGGAATCTTTTACTGATTTTATAGTCCGCGTGCAGGAAGCTGTGGTGAGAAGTATGAGGGAAGCAGAGGGAGCAGGTATTGTCTTTAAAATGATGCTTAGGGAGAACGCCAATACTGACTGCAAAAAGGCAATGATAGGTCTCCCTCAAGAAGCATAGAAGATATGATTAAAAGATGTGAAAGGGTTGGATCACAGCTGTATAGTGCTGAGGTGTTAGTAGGAGGCCTAAAAGAAGGAAAGGCATTTCCCTCTGAAGGAAAGTGCTATAGATGTGGTAAAGCTGGATACTTCAGGAAGGATTGTAAGAATAACACCAATAAAAATGTAGGCAATTGCTTTAAGTGTGGAAAGCTGGGGCATTATGCCAAACAGTGTAGAAAGAAGTCGGGAAATGTGATGGGGAGCCCCATGAGGGCCCCACAAACTTTTCCTGTGCAGACAAATTGGACAGCAAGTACAAGACACTGTGGGCTCAGCAGTCACCAAAAGGGCAATTTTCAGCTTAGGGAACTTTCAAGTTCCCTCACACACACACCACAGTCAATCTGCCTGTGCAATCTATTCAGGAAAAAGTGTTAATTTTGAATAATCCTCAATATGTCCCTGGTATCATTCATACTATCATAGTAGATCAGGGAGAATCTCATCTAACCTTTACAAACCCCCATAATGAAATTACTTATGTTAGTAATCAACTCTAAAGTCTGTAGCTTTAGAGAAGATATTAGAAGAAAAAGGCATTGATTTAGGATTAGCACAGTATATAAATTTGGGGAAGCCCTGGTGTAATATTAGATTGAGGGGATGGACATTCAGAGGTATATTGGATACCCTAGCAGATCAAACCGTCATTAGGGCAGATGAATGGCCATCTTCCTGGGAACTCAAATAGGCTACCCAGGGAGTAAATGGGGTGGGTAGAAATCAAATGGCACATCAGACAAAAGAATGGTTAGAATGGGAAATAGATTGGATGCAAGATACTATTAAGCCTTTAATAATCCCTGGGTTTAGATTGAATCTATGGGGAAGAGACATTATGAAACACTTGAGATTAAGATTAACAAATGAGAATTTATTTTAGGGGCCACTGAGATGAGGAGTACTTGTCCCCCTTTGAACTGGAAAAACACCCAGCCTATCTGGGTGGATCAATGGCCCCTTACAGATCAAAAACTCCTTGCTTTAGAAACTTTAGTGAAAGAACAACTTCATTTAGGGCATATTAAGGAATCCTTTAGCCCATGGAATTCTCCTGGTTTTGTTATTTAAAAAAGTGAGGGAAACTTAGATTATTCACAGACTTAAGGCAGGTAAATACCCACTTTGTGTCTATGGTACGTGTTGTGAGCAATTGAACCAGTTGGGAAAAAATGGCTTGATGAATATATTATACATTATATGTATGATATTTTGGTGTTACATCCAGATAAACAGACACTGTATCAGGTTTCAGTACAGGTAGCTAAAAAATTAGAGAAACATGACCTACATATTGCACCAGAAAAAAATCGGAACTACTGCCCTATATTCATACTTAGGGTTTAGTATAAAAGGCCAAATTATTACTCAAAAGCCACCTATGATTGATTGCACGATTTAATTATAGGGTTAAGCACTGTGTTTCCTGTGCAATTGCTGGTGTCATCTTATTGATAGATGTAATTATGAGTTCTGTATCTTTGACTATGGCCCTCTCTATTACAAAAAATTGATAGGAATGCAGAAACAAGCCAAGTTAAATAAAGAAATCATGATATTGCTTAATATTTTGAAAAGCACCATTGTATCTATAGGTGATGAGTTAGATTAGTTAGAAATTCAAACTTGTTTATCCTGTGATTATCATTGTACATATTTTTGTGTGACAAAAGGACCTTATTTTGAATCCCAATGGGATTGGCTGCGGATACAAAGATACCTGAACAGTGTGTGGAACAATTCTACCCTGGCGATTGATGTAGATGACCTGTAGAAAATAGCTCAGGAAATTGCAGATGTAGAAAATGAAGACTTAATGCCGGATAAAACTGCCCAAAATATTATTGATCGGTTTCATAATCAGCGCTGGCTGCAAACATTGTTTTCTTTTGGCATGTTTCTTGGTGTTGGATTAATATGTCTTTTTATTTTAATGCTATGTATACCTTGTTTATGTAAGATGCTAAATGGAAAACTACATTCCTTTCGAGCCGAACGGCCTCACCCTCTTTTCCCTATGGCATGTGTTCCACACTAAAGAAGAAAAGGGGATATGTTAGGGC
This sequence comes from Myrmecobius fasciatus, assembly GCA_023553655.1. Classification (NCBI taxonomy): domain Eukaryota; kingdom Metazoa; phylum Chordata; class Mammalia; order Dasyuromorphia; family Myrmecobiidae; genus Myrmecobius; species Myrmecobius fasciatus. Next base: position 220,449 of record JAJPUD010002287.1, on the reverse strand, counting down.
CTTGCTGAGGCTTAATCTGAGAAAATGAGAAAATACCAAGCTGGGTTAGTGCAGGGTCAGCCTATCAGATTGATGGATGACAGCATTGAATAGAAGGGGTACCAGCAGGACTGGTGGTGTACTTCCAGACCCCATTGTGTATGTACTCAGGGCCATCAAATTGAGACTATGATTGTTGGCCATTGCTGAGGATCTCAAAGTGTTTGCTGTTATGCATGAGAATACCTTGAATGTGCAGGTGTGAGCACAAAGATCTGAGGAGACCCTCCTCAGCTTTAACTTGTCTATATTTCTTTTTACCTATCTGTGGCACTGAGATCTATGTGGTATAAAAGGAGGCAAGTGGAGAGGCAGAGAGGAGTTTCTGAGCATGTAAGTGATTGGCAATAAAAGCTGTCTTCTCTTTCCCCACTCCTCTGGCTCCTGACTCTTCTCAAGAACATGGCTAGTCATGTTCTTTAGTATTCTGAAGACTGGTAATGGTAAAAACCCTGGCTGCCCCCGGTGGTAGGATCCGGACATGGGACCATGGAGCTAAATTAATCTCTATCAGTCCCTCTCCCTAACTGCCTCAAGGACTCTAAAATAGGGTTGGACAGACATGAGAGGTGGACTCAGCCCCTACTCTGGGGTCCATTCCCCTAGTTCGTATACTTGCTGGGTTTGGAAAAAGCTTGATTCTTTGTGTAGAGTTTCAGTCTCTTCACTTATAGGTTTTTGATTGGGATTTTTGGTTATTAATCTGAAATTTTGGATTGAAAACTATATATTAATTATTTGCATAATCTGTTGGCTTGGGAAGATGAAGGTTTAGTCTACCCTTCCCTCAATGGATAAGCCCGCTCCTTAAAAGTGAGAAAACAAATCCACTCCCTGGAGCTCAACCTTTTTTGCCCCCCTTCTAGTTGGTTGCTTCTACTGTTTAAAGGAATAACTTATGTTTACATGGCATTAATAACTTGATATTTGTTTTATTTTTCAAGTCTGTAGTTGTTTTAAGGCAAAGTCATTTGTGATGCCATATCAAAGGTTCTACTGCTTAGCAATGCAAGGAACTGCTAAGAAAAATTTATTAGATTTCTAGTTAATGGCAAAATCCACTCAGCAAACTTTCTAATATTTATAAACTTCATCATGGTATCATTGTTTAATGAATATGATAGCAAATGTGCTTTCTTGAAGTAGCTAAAGCAGGATTTCAACGTCACAGTACTGCATCTAGTTTTGGCTGCTCTGCAGGCACATGGGATTGGGATCTAAAACCTCTGATTAGTGAAACTTGCTATCGAAATCTCTTGGAATTATAACTGATATTGTTTTGAGTTTTGAATTTGGAAATGATTATTTGAATTAAGTTAGTAAACCACCATTTGAGAGAAATATCCTTAAGTTACTCAAATAGAGTCCTGAATTGGCTATAAAGTTAGATTGTTAGCTATTATAACCAAGTCCCTGCTTTTTCCTCTTATAGCAAATTTCTATAATCAGAGTAAGTGGTCAATAGAAGCTATAAGCATAGTTCAAGCATAAAATATTTTGCTGCTTTTGATCTGAAAATATGTAGTCATTATCTTATAATTAGGTAAATAAATAATTTGGCTTAGTCATCTGTTTCTAGATGTATATGTCTGTAAGAAATAAGGCACTTAAAGGACCTTATGTAAATGTAAAAACAAATGCTACTACTGTCTGTGGGACCTGACTGTTATTTTATTGATTAGTGAAACTAAAGCTGAAACATCTTTAATATGGTCTAGAGAAGAGGATTTTAGTGTATTAAAGTTTTCTTAGAAGGATGTACTTTATGGAATATTTTATTACATCAATGGGAAAGTCACTTTTATTTATTTGTTACTAATGTGGGAATAACATTGGTTTGTATAATGAACTGTGACACAAACATGTTTTCTTTTGAATAATTTATATTGAAAAGCTGCTGGGCAATCTATTGGCTTTTCTCAGTTCATCCTACAACATATCATGGCAAAAGAGAGGGAATATCTTTAAAAAAAAATACCGGCAGAGAGGCTTTATACACATATGCTTCATGTAGAAGTTTGGATTAATCTCTCTACCTCAATATCCTGCTTTTGGCAAGTAAATGAGACCTTTTAATGAAGGATTTTGTGAATACCTCTGTTATTCTGATAGGCTTCACCCTTTCTTAAAATTGCTGTTGGGTATTTTATAGAATCTTCAGGGAAGATATAAGCACAACTCCCAAGAATAAGGGTTCTGCTTTTAGAGCTCTCTGACACTCTCTAGTTCTCTTAAGTTTATTTTCCTCTAGGCTTTGAGCAACTCACCTTCAAATGATCAGCACTAGAAAACTGTACTGACCAGCTTCAGAGGTCTAACAACCCACTGGATCTTCAATCAGCTCAAATGGGACTCTATAGGATGATCCAGCTCAATGCCCATTCTCAGTAAGTAGTTTTGGAAGATGAGATCATCACCCCATGCCCCAAAAGACTTTGGGCCTCATTTGTTTAGGAAAGAATTAGAACTGGCTGGTGAATGGACCCCAAACTATCCAGCATCTGAATGGGTTTCTTGTAAAGAGTCCATCAGTTCTGTGAAGGGGAAAGGTTATGTAAGATTAATGCTACTCCCCTGCTGCAATAAGTATTTTGGATTTAGGATGGGGACATCAGATTAAGATTTGGGTTAATGTTATTGAAAAAGGATATTCCATAAACAATTCAGTTTGATGCTTGTCAGATTATAGAATTGTAGAGGCTTGACTAGCCTTAGACAAGTACATTACAGTTATGTCCTAATCAAGAAGGGCTAGACATTTAGAAGATGCAAATCAAAGAGTAAGTTGATTGGTAAGATTTGGAATCAAGTTAAGAACTTAAGACAAGTGATAGACATCAGTGCCTAAGTGGAATTGGTAAAGAACTCTGTAAAGAATCTGAACAACAAGCAATTTCTAGGTTTGTACTACAGGTTATCCCATGCCCAAATAGTACCATTCCCTTTGGGTATGGAAAAACACAAGAGTGAATTCCTCCTGTTCCCAAAATAATATTCCTGGGGAGAATTGCAATGCTTTATACTAGTCCCTTAGCTCTGGAGATCAATCAGCTTGCCTATCATGGCACAGTAAAAGATTCCAAAATCTAGGAACTGTAGCAGCATGTACCCAAGTCTGGAAAGTAGCTGAGTGTAACTGGCAATTTCTCAGATGAGTATACTCCAAGCAAACCTTGGGTGGTATTGCAGAGGCAGCACTCTCCAACCTGCTTTGCCCAGGTACTAAAGGAGCACCTGTGCGCTGGTCCAATTGGCTGTTCCTTTTGCCTTGGCATTCAATGAAGTAAGAAAGACTGAATCAGGAAGTATTAAGACAAGGATAGTAACTGATGAAATCAAGGCTAGAAATCTATTTTGGATTTGGGTCATTCCTACTCTGGTGAATAACTATTATTGGATAAGTTACACCAGAGAAGCAGTGAAGGGAATAATAGAATAGTAGATGCCACTAACAGAATAGCATGGGAAAACATGACTCTAGAAAAGTTATTGGCAGGAAGAGGAGGAACATGCATTACAAATGGAAGGAGTTTCACTCCTAGTACAATCCTTTCAGAAGAATTAGCAGAGAATTCAAGAATTAATTATCCATCCTATGCAAGGAGATTTGTACAGACTTTTATAATAGACTTGTAATAGACTTTTATGAAGTGGGATGTAAAAATTAGCCAAATTTGAGGGGTTAGAAAAGGATATGGAAACCAAATTATTAAAAAGAAAAAAAGGGGGAAATTGTGAGGAATGGATAGGCATTTTGGTTTCCACAGCTATGAAAATCAAATGGGAGAAATGAAACAAATTAGAAAACTGAAACCCATAAGGACATCAAAGAATAATCAAGGGTAGAGTTTATCTTCCCCCCCCCCCAAAAAAAAAAGTAAGCTCCTTGAGGGTAGGGACTAACTTTTGTATTTGGGGTGGTGGCCTGAGATTTGAAAATAATCTTTTGTTCTTTGCCCTTAGCCCTCCTCTGTTACATTCCCCCTTCTAGGATGGAAGTTCCTTTGGGGTATGTAACGAGGGGTAGAGATTCTTGCTGTGGAACTTTTATAATATCTATAACATCCATTTAATGAGGAATGGGGAGGGGGATCTTGTGTTTCAGGATAGGAAATAAAATGCTGCCTCTGGAGTCTATTCATCTAGGTACCCTTTCTTTCAAGAATGTAAAATAGATCTTTCCTGCATTCATCAGTGAGTCAGAGGAGTTCTTGGTAATGATGTAAATTGTGTCCTTGATTGTGGGTCCCCTGATTGTGGGGGGGAGGGCTGGAGAGATCCCAAATATCAAAAACCCTCCGGTCCAGATAGGAGGGGCCCCACCCACCTATTCATTAGGAAACTTCAAGATCTCTACCTATTCAATCAGAAATCTTGGCCTAGGGCATAATCACCGCCCTTACCCTCCACAGAAACCAGCCCTTAATCTCCCTAATCTGAAGCCTTAGAAGGCAAAATAAAAGGATGGCTCTGAGCCCTAATCTTTGTTTATTCCTACATCTGGAAAAGCCCACTGAGTCCCTGCTCAGTGTAAACCATCTTTGCTGATTCTTACAAGAGAAAAGGTCCACAGAGCCATGCTCAGTGTTAATTAATTTTTGCCAATAACCCACCTTTACTTTTCCCCTTCTTATATTATTATTATATTATATACAACATCTATGTATAATATAGATATATAATATATGATGTATGTTATACTATGTATCTATTTTATATATAGATATCATATACTATATTATATAACATATAATATATATAGCATATCTATATATAATATATTATTATATTATATATTATTTTCCCCTTCTTATAGCAGCTTCTCTGTTATAATAAACCCATTTTGCCATAAACCTCTCCCCTTGTTCCTTGGGGTGTGTGGATTCCTCCACAAAGCCTGTGATTGACCAAAGGGGGTCCCCTCTCTCCTTATCTCTTACCTTATCATTTTTGGTGGTCCTGTACGGGGATCCCCAAAATTCTGGCAGAGGTAAGCTTTCTCTTGTTGTTGCCTGTTCTATAGTTAGGACACCCAAATACCTGGGAAGATTCAGGCTGTCGGAGTTTTCATGCTCAGCAGAATTCCTCAGCTGGGGACTCCTGGTCTTGGAATCCCTGCGTTCTTGAACAGAAAAAAACCCCTTAATCAGGGAATTTCTCTCTCCCTCTCTCTCTCTCTCTCTCTCTCTCTCTCTCTCTCTCTCTCTCTCTC
>JAJPUD010002287.1:131699-209809 GCA_023553655.1 Myrmecobius fasciatus | reverse complement strand
AAAAAAAAAGTTTTTGCAAAGGTCAATGTTGAAAAATCACTCATATGTTTTGTAAATAAAAAGTTTTATATATATATATATAAAAAAAAGAAATACAGCAATGGAAAAGCAGGCTTTGATAAAAATCCTTTGGGATTCAATTAGAGCAATTTGATCATGCCGTAACTATTCCTTTAAACCCAGTTCCCTCTGGTTTTCACTGATTGGCCAATAATAGGTCCCAGACCAAGCTTCACTTAGTTACTGTTTCGGTTCAGATGGTCTAGAGTGAATTAAAAAAATAATTGTTTCTGTTATGGCCAGAAACCCTGAGAGTCTTCCCCTTCCAAATTGTAGTTTTTGTGTTGTTGTTGATGTTTTTGATTAAATAAAAGAGGTCATTTTTTTTTTTTTGCCACATTTTAACCTAGCCTTAATAACTAATCTAAATTGCCTGAGACAAACCCAAATCTGGAAAAGGCCAAGATCTCCCACTGTATCCAGGTCATTGCCAATCACCCTTATCTATCTTGCTATTATACTCAGATGGCTCTGTGGGAGAGAACTTTAAAAAAAAAAAAAAAAAAAAAACTTTTAACATACCTAAGACATTTTAAAGTTTAACTTGAATTAACATTTTCTCCATCATTTTCTTACTCTAGAAAATAAGAAAATTAAGTAGTGATTTATAGTGTTTTCCAATTTCTAAAATATAAATGCTCACACTAAAAATTTAACAATTGATTCTCATATGCTACTTTGAGTTAGTGCCAACATATCCCTTTATGCCTCCCATCCTTACTATTTCATACCTCCATATAATCAACATTTTTGATCTTTTTCCTGAATTTTCATTCATTTCCTATTTTCATCCAGGTGACCTTTAGTATACTCTGGTAACAATAGTGCCTCTGTTTCTACTTCCTTTGATCTTCATTCCAATGTTCACCAGCAGAATATTTTCTTTTTTTAAATTTTATTTTATTCTGAACTTAAGAAATTAAACAAACATTTCCATAATGAAAATATAACTCTATCATATAAAACTTGCCGCCTCTTTTAATATATATATATATATATATATATATAATATTTTGTGGCACAGTGGATAGAATAAAGTCAGGAAGTCAGGAAGACCTGAGTTCAAATCTGGCCTCAGACATTTAACACTTCCTAGCTGTGTGACCTTTGGCAAGTCACTTAACCCAAACTGCCTCAGCAAAAAATAAAATTAAATTAAAAAATTCAATATATATATATATACATATATATGAATATATATATACATATGCATATGTATATATATATAATATTTCATCCAATCCCCCTACTAAAAAGTACATTTTATTCTTATTCCTTAGTCATAAGTCCCATCCTGCTAAATTTCAAATATTCATACTGTAAAATTTGTTTCCATAGATTAATATCTGTAGTTTACTCTGTTTGTTACCAATACTTTGTGTATTTGTTTATAGAAATCTCAGAGATGAAATTTTGTTTCTGGCTTCTTTTTTTTCCCCTTCCAATCTGAGAGTTTCTTTCTCTATTGCTGTTCTTCCTGTTGAGGTTCAAAGGGATACCCCAAAAGATTGGGGTCACAGTGTTGTGATTTGTCTCAAAAGAATTTGCAGGCTTGAACTCATCTTCAAGTCAAGGGACAAAGTTTATTGCAATTGTATCACCAATTGAAGTGGGCTAAGTTCCAAAAGAATTTAGCAGAGAATCCAGAGAAAGAAGATAAATTTATAGGACAAATTTAGAGAGACCAAAGCTTCATGTTACTTATTTTCTAATTTTATGGCTTACAGGTAGGTTTGAGGGGTGATCTATTCATAATTGTTTCAAGAACTTGATTATCATTGACCTGCAATTTATCTATTTGACAGCAATGCTTGTAAGACTATCCTAAGGCCAGAAGACTTTAGAATCATTGGCAAACAGATTGTTAGAACAACAGCACTCTGAGGTCAGGGAACCTTAGGATTACTGCTATATTTCCCTTAGAAGTGTACCCCCTTCATACCTACATGGTATTTACTAGCTTAGTAGCTATATAAGGACATTTTCTCCCTCTACTTTCTTTTCAGATAAAAAGTTCTTTTAAGTTAAGTATATAAAAAAGTCTAGGAAAGTGTATTTTCATTTTCCTTCTTGAAATGACAAAGATCTGCTTTTCTTATATATTAGCTATCTATAAACTGGCAAGAAATTCACCTTCTTAGAGCCTCTTTCCATTTCTTTACCCTTTGCTCCCTTGAAGTTCTTTTCTATGTCCTTTACTACCTACTAATCTCCATTTCTACCTCTCACCTACTGCCTTAATCTCACTTAACTAACACCCTGCTTCAGGTATCACAACTAATGATTTACAATCTGGGGAAATCCCCATTCCCACTATGGATAGCATCTCACATTTGCGTTTTGATAGTATTTTCCTATTTTTAAAAAATGGTACAAATGGATTTTTATTTTGTAGCTTATACTTGTGTTGGATATACCTTGGGGTTATATAGGTTTTAATGGGTTGGACTAGAAATATGTACCATGTATGTCCTGGTATGTTTCTATGGCAAAATCTAAGAATTTCAAGCACCTAATTCAGTTAGTCAAAAACAGTCTGTGCTATTTTCAAATGGTTGAGGAAACATTAGTAAGATCACTTGAATAAGAGATGATAGAATTGTAAAGTATAACTAATGGAGCTTCCTTTTCCATTTCTCATGAAACATCACTACTACAGAAAGCATTAAACTTGGTGGTTTGGCATCAAATATTTACACATATAACCAGAATCACACAGAGGTGTTCACAGTAATCTTCCTTTATTGTCTCTAAGAACTCGTTTTTTTATGAATCCATAGGAAGGTTTTGCTCAGCAGTTTTACTATTTGTTCATATAACACTTAATGCTTTTTTATAGATTGAAACTGAAAACTAGACATCCTCTTATTATTTCTTGGATCAGGGGTCTTTAATATTGAGTTTGTAAAACCTAAAAATGGGATCACAAAGAATTGGACATGACTGAAAAAGAACTGAATACACACTATAGTATAGGCTGTGTTTATGTAACCATGTCCAAGACAATTCCTCCAACTGACTGTTCAATGTACATAGCTTGTTTCTTCATTATTGTTTACATGTCATCTCTCCCATTAAACTGAGGGTACCTTGAGAGCAGAGAGCATTTTTGCTTTTCTTTCTATTTCCAGCACTAAGCACAGTGCCTGACACATAGTGGAGCATTTAATAAATGCTTTTGTGCAGGAAAAGAGAGATATTAGTCTGACTACCAAATTAAAGGTCTACAGTGCTGTTGGGCTGACCTCATTGTTTTATCCCTGTGAAACCTGAACAATATACCAGTGCCATGCCAGGAAACAGAATTGCTTCCATTTGAATTGTCTCAGGAAGATTCTGAAGATCATCTGACAGGATAAGATACCAGACACTGAGGTCCTTTCTCAAACAAAACTGCCAAACATTCCAACTCTCTACTGCAGAGAGCAAGACTTTGTTGGGCTGGCCACATCATTCAAATGCCAAATGTATGCTTGTCAAAAAGATTATTTTATGGAAAATTCACACGGGGCAAGCATTCACTTGGTGGTCAGAAAAAATGGTACAAGAACACTCTCAAAGTCTCTCTAAAGAATTTTAGAACTGATTGTATGACAGGGACACACTGGCACAGGACTGTCCAGCATGGCATGCCTTCATCAGAGAAAGTGCTGTGCTCTATGAACAAAGCAGAATTGAATTATCTCAGAAGAAACACAAGATGCACAAAGTTAGAGAGTCCACCTCAAATATTCATATAGACTATTTGTGTCTGACCTGTGGCAGAGCATTCTGGGCTCTTATTGGTCTTATCAACCACAATGGGACACATTGTAATTGGATTGTAACATAATGATGTCATTGAGAACAAAAGACAACAACCAACTATTGACTTAAAATGTTTATTAACTGACAGAGGTTATTTCCTACCCTTCCTCCTTTAGAGTGTGAGCTTTTTAGAAGTAGAAGTTGCTTTTTTTCCCTTGATATCCCGAGTGCTTAGCACAGTACCTAGCACATAGTAGGTGCTTAATGTTGTTCATCCCTCCTTTTCAAAGAAGACCAGTGACATCATGGATGAAGTCTTGACTTGTATGTGAATTGGATTTAAGTGAGGCAGAAAGCTCCACACTTTTCCATAGTCCAGTGATAGGACAAAAATCAAGACAACTGGCAATGGCCCAGAATGCAGTGGGTAACCTTGTTGTTTTTGATACCTGACCAAGTTCTAAATGTTCTCCAGCACCTGCTTCAACTGCCTTCATGATCTTTGAAACAAATTATTCTTATCTGACCATTCTCCAGGAGGAAAGTATTTAATAAATGTTTATTGGCTGACTGGCTCTGTTTACTGTTCTAGGGCTTACCTATGTAACTACAGTAATCCCTTCCACGTCATGGGGACTAAGGGTGCAGTGCCCCTCACAATCTGGAAAATCCAGGTAAAATTTTTTGGCCTTCCCTTTGTACCTGAAATAAAATCTGAATTTTTTCTTTTTATTTTATGGGGTGTTTATAGTACCTTAATGTAAAATTTGGATTAAATATTTGGTCATAGGCATATTTTATGCATTTATGAGCTTCTAAACTTTTTCTGTGTCAACTGTTGGCCTTCATGTGTTGTCTGTGGCTTCCACAAAATTCTTCAATTCTAATTTACAGTGATTTCATTTACCACCCCCACAATATATTGAAACTGTGATGGGGAAAGTGCAATGTAGAAGAGATAAAAATTTATGTCAGGAATATGGCAATACTACTCGCCACCTTTCATGCTATGCCTTTGGATGACCTTTGGATTTAAAAACCAATGCACTTTATTTCCCCTTAAGTACATAATAGCCAAGGCAAGGAGAAATACTATATTAGAATCATTATCACTTTTCTCATTATCCCTGAAACATTTCATGTAAGTAAGATAATCTTCTAGGTAGTGAGTGACTACTTGACTTTTCAACAATGAAGTGATTCAAGGCAATTCCAATGGAATTATGATGGAAAGTGCTGTCTGCATCTAGAGGGAGAATTATGGAAACTGAATGTGGATCAAAACAAAGTATAGTATTTTTACCTTTGTAATTTTTTCTTTCTCGTGGTTTTCCCCCTCTAATATGATTTTTCTTGTGCAGCATGATGAATATACAAATATGTTTAGAAGAACTGCATGTGTTTAATCTATATCTTTTTGCTTACTATCTTACAGAGGGGATGGGAGGAAAGAAGGAGAAAGATTTGGAGCATGAGGTTGCAGAGGTGAATGTTGAAAACTAATCTTTGCATGTATTTAGAAAAATAAAATACTATTACTTTTTTAAGTGATATCTTGGTCATGAGATTTCACTCATGAATGGCCAGACTTTTCTTAACTCTGGCTAACTGAGAGATTAGAAAGATACTTATCCACTTAATTATCCTTGAATTTTTAACACTACTTTCTTTTTTCTTAATTGAGATTATTTCTCCCTATTCCTAAGCAGGCTGAAAGTGCAGAGCCATTCATAGGCTTGACTCTACAGCTGATCGCTACAGAATTCTGATCTAGTCCATTTCCTACCAGCACCAGCACCACCCCAAGTCACAAGGGCTCAATATACTGGCTTTGAACTTAGCGCAGACATCTGATTGACACTTGCCCTGTTGCAGTTCAATGTTCCAGAACTTAAATGATCTTCCAGCCTCAACATCCCCAGTAGCAGAAGTGTATATAGGTAGATGCCAACACACCAAGTAAATATAACTTTATTAAACTACCAGGCAATGCCATTCTTAAAATGATGCAGACACTCCAAATCTTATCCTAGTTTTCCTGTTCTTATCAGATATTTCAAGCTATCTGTTCAATGCAGAGTTTGCCTTGTATTTTCATTCATTTACTAAAAGATCAGGTTATTCTTTGGGTCCATAAGTAACAAAGATCCACCTCACTCAGGCATTGTAAGTAGCAGCACCTAAGCAATAGAATAACCAATCCCAACTCATGATCTATAATGGAATTTTTTAAGTCCTACTTTTCCTGACAAATGTGATAAGTTGTAATTCTGAGATCTTGGTTTTCATGATCCTGCCAAAAACAACTGAAACTTCTAGAATGTAGCTAACTGATGCTCTAAGAATCAGAGATCCATTCAGTGCCATTGATAAAAAGGATATTCTTAGTACTCTAGTTATAACTCCTCATTTATAAAGATTCACAAAATAAGTATAAAGTAAAGACTTAGAGTTGGATGAGAAAGTTGACTTTCCCAAAACTGACACAGAAGGAATAGAGCTAGAACTAAATGAAGTTTTTCTGGATCTAATTTCACTAATTTAAATATATAATAGCACCACAAGATTATTACTTTTGTAGTTGGAAGCAAACCTGTAAATATAAATGATAAAAGCACCTGCCTCACTGGGTGATTGTGAGAATCAATGAGATAACATGTAAAGCACTTTGCAAATTTTAAAGCTCTACATTAGCACCAGCTATAATTACAATAGCAATTAGAATTATAATCATATAACTTCATCTTTGAATATCCTGGGGATTATGAAGACTGGTTGGGTTTCAGGTTGAGCTTTCTGACATTACATTTTTCTCCACTACTTTGTGTTCCTTTTTAAGGTAATACTGATCATGTTGTCCTGCCAAATTCAGAGTTTGACAAATGATTTTGTATTCTAAATGGATGCCGTACTTGACTTCCTTCTCTCTTTACTTTGGCAAAAAGATCAAGCATTGCCTAACTGATATTTCTATGCTCTATTGTTCTCAGTGTGGCAGTTATATCTGGATGGGACCCGAATTTTCACTGGTATAAGGAATTCCTTAACGAGGAAATATCCTCTACCATGGCATATGGGCACCTCCTCTGCAATTGATAAGTCTCAGAGGATTGCCTGGGGCAATCTGAGAGGTTAAGTAATTTGCCCAGGGTGACACAGAGAGTGTGTATCAGAGGCAGAACTTTGAAGTCAGGTCTTGTTGATCCAACTCTATCCATATGCCAGGTTACTTCTTAATAGCTTTTGGGAAAATAGATCAATTGATCATCCTCAGAGCAATTTCCCAATTTGATCCCATTCAACCTCCATTTAACCCACCTTGGAGCAAAACAAACAAATAAATAAATCATGAGTGATGATATATGCAACATTCTACTCCCATAGTCCTCCAACTTTTTGCCAAGAGGAGAAAAGCTTTTTATCTTCTGTTTTCCATAGGTTAAGCTTTATAGTAAGTGGCAATAATCAAGTTTATAGATTTCTCATGGGTGCAAGACTTCACCATTACTAAAATGACTCAGATCCACCCTCCCCTCCCCACCTTCTGCTGCTCTGCTCCAAACTCCAACTTAGGCCCAGCAACTCCACCAACTATCCTGGGTTCCTTGGCTTCTGAGTGGTGAATCTTAATTCTTTCTGGCCCAATCAAGATCCCCCACACTCTTTTTTCCTAAACATCTTCATATCAAGTCATTGAATCCTTTATTTTCTTCCTTTATCCCACTCCCCACCTCAATCTATAGGAACAATAATTAATTTAACACTATCATTCCTGGAAAGGACATGTTTATCAACTACTCTATGGATCTCTTCATTATCCTTATGATTTTCCCCAACAAAATGCTCTTCCCTAGCTACTAACCCTACATATATGTTGTCTACTATTAGAATGCAAGCTACTTGAGAGCAGGGACTTTCTTGTTTTGTTTTGTCTTGTTTTTCTTTTTGTTTCCCTATGACTCAGTGTCTGACACACGCTAAGAGCTTAATAAGTACCTCTTTGATTTTTCATTTTTCAATATTAACTCATTTGAATAAGTCAGATTGAAGGTATGTCAATTGTTTCCAATGCTTTTTAATCATCTTTAGATTTTCTTCTAATTCAATATTAATTTTTACCTTGTCTTTAACAAGGTAATGACTTGTTTATATATACAAGTTGAATTTGATACAATTCCCACATCAGTAATTAATCATTTCCTAATTGGAAATAATTGACTATGATTTCATATCTATGATAGTCAACATTTGCATAGCACTTTAAGGTTTGCAAGGACTTTACAAATAGCATCTTGTTTGTTCCTCATGATGACCTTTGGAGATAGATGTTATTATTACCCTCATTTTATAGATGAGGAAACTGAAAGGATTTGCCCAGGATCATTTTAGTAAGGATCTGAGAGCAGATTTGAAGGCTTCCTAAATGCATCTGGATCATAGAATCTTAAATCCACAGAATCTCATTGAGATAGGAAAAAATGAGTTGGTGCATTTAGAAAAATATGGGAAGACATAAAAAGGATACTATCCACCTTCAAAGAAATAGAGGACAAACATACTACAACCTTACATGGATGTATATGAAGGTAAATGTGTGTATATGTATGTGATTATAAATAGCTATGTATATGTCTGTGTGTATATATGTGCATATGTATATATGTATACATGTAGATGTTTATGTGTGCACACATACATGCATATACACATACATACTTAACTGTAGCCTGCTTGAGAAAGGTAGGAGGGATAAAAGAGGGGAAGATAAAGTGAAATGTGCACAACAAAGAACAAAAAACCTACAAGGAAGCAAAAAATGGACAATTTTGAATACAATGTACAGTATTTACAATATATGCTTTTTGAAATGGAAATTTATTGTTTCATATTAGAATCTCTTATATTCTGCCATGCACATGAGTGCTGTACACATGCATATTTATTTAGAAAAAAGAAAAAGAAATACATTGTTAAAAAATTTTAATCTCATTGAGAGTTAAAAACACTATAAAAGTCAGCTAATCCAATTCTCTTATTTTTCAGATGAGATCACAGAGGCTCAGAGAATTAAAATGACTTACGACATGACAAAATAAGTAAAACAGAAAAGCTAGAGTTTGTTGATACACAGACTAAAAACTGTTTGTATCTTGACACTTTCTTCTCATTTTCCACCTGTCTCTCTGGAGAAATAGTGTACTGAGGGCTAAAGATGATTTTTCATTTGGCTCTTTCTTGGATTATATGGCCTAGGATTAATTTTTTTTTATAAAGCTTTTTATTTACAAAACATGAGTGACCTTTCAACATTGACCTTTGCAAAAAAAAAAAAACAAACCTTTTTTCCCCCAAATTTTCCTTTCCTTCTCCCCACCCCTCACCCCTAGATGACAGGTAATCTAATACATGCTAGATAGGATAAATTATATGACAAATACAGTACATGTATACATATCTATATAGTCACCTTACTGCACAAGAAACATCAGATCTAGAAAGAGAAGAAGAAAAAAAACAACCTAAGAAGGAAAACAAAATGCATAGAAATATTCACAGAAAGCGTTAAAATGCTGTGTTGTGGTTCACTCTCAGCTCCCACAGGCCTCTCTCTGGATGCATATGACTATCTTCATCGCAGAACAACTGGTTTGAATCACATCATTGTTGAAGAGAACCATGTCCATCAAAATTGATCATCATATAGTCTTGTTGCTGTATATAATGTTCTCCTGGTTCTGCTGATTTCACTCAGCATCAGTTCATGCAATTCTCTCCAATCTTCTCTGAAATCCTCCTGTTGGTCATTTCTTACAGAACAATAATATTCCATAACATTCATATACAATAATTTATTCAGCCATTCTCCAATTGATGGGCATCTTTTCAATTTCCAGTTTCTTGCCACTACAAAAAGGGCTGCCACAAACATTTTTGCACATGTGGGTCCCTTTCCCTCCTTTAAAATCTCTTTGGGATATAGGCCCAGTAGAAACACTGCTGGGTCAAAGGGTATGCACTGTTTGATAACTTTTTGAGCATAGCTCCAAATTGCTCTCCAGAATGGTTGGATCCGTTCACAATGCCACCAACAATGTATCAGTGTCCCAGTTTTCCCACATCCCCTCCAACAGTTATCATTATCATTTCCTGTCATTTTAGCCAATCTGACAGGTGTGTAGTGGTATCTCAGAGTTGTCTTAATTTTCATTTCTCTGATCAATAGTGACTTGGAGCACCTTTTCATGTGACCGGAAATAGTTTCGATTTCTTCGTCTGAAAATTGTCTGTTCATATCTTTTGACCATTTGTCAATTGGAGAATGGCTTGAATTCTTATATATTTGAGTCAATTCTCTATATATTTTAGAAATGATGCCTTTATCAGAACCTTTGGATGTAAAAATATTTTCCCAGTTTACTGCTACCCTTCTAATCTTGTCTGCATTCATTTTGTTTGTACAAAAACTTTTCAACTTGATATAGTCAAACTTATCTATTTTGTGATTAATGATGACCTCTAGTTCTTCTTTGGTCACAAATTCCTTCCCCCTCCATAGGTCTGAGAGGTAAACCATCCTACATTGTTCTAATTTGTTTATAATATCATTCTTTATGCCTAGATCATGAATCCATTTTGACCTTATCTTGGTATATGGTGTTAGGTGTGGGTCAATGCCTAATTTCTTCCAGACTAGTTTCCAATTATCCCAGCAGTTTTTGTCAAATAGTGAGTTTTTATCCCAAAAACTGGGGTCTTTGGGTTTATCAAACACTAGATTACAATTGTCATTGAGTATTTTGTTCTGTGAACCTAACCTATTCCACTGATCCACTACTCTATTTCTTATCCAGTACCAAATGGTTTTGGTGACCACTGCTTTATAATATAGTTTTAGATCTGGTGCAGCTAGGCCACCCTCATTTGCATTTTTTTCATTAATTCCCTTGAAATTCTTGACCTTTTGTTTTTCCAGATGAATTTTGTTGTTATTTTTTCTAGTTCAGTTAAATAATCTCTTGGGAGTTTGATTGGTATAGCACTAAATAGATAGATTAGTTTAGGTAATATTGCCATCTTTATTATATTTGCTCGACCTATCCAAGAGCACTTGATGTTTTTCCAATTGTTTAGATCTGACTTTATTTGTGTGGAGAGTGTTTTGTAGTTTTGCTCATAGAGATCCTGACTTTCCCTTGGCAGATATATTCCCAAATATTTTATACTATCGATAGTTATTTTGAATGGAATTTCTCTTTGTATCTCTTGCTGTTGCATTTTGTTGGTGATGTATAAAAATGCTGATGATTTATGTGGATTTATTTTGTATCCTGCAACTTTGCTAAAGTTGTGGATTAATTCTAATAGTTTTTTAGTTGATTCTCTAGGGTTCTCTAAGTAGACCATCATATCATCTGCAAAGAGTGATAATTTGGTTTCCTCATGACCTACTCTAATTCCTTTAATCTCTTTTTCTTGTCTTATTGCCAAGGCTAGCATTTCTAATACAATATTGAACAGTAATGGTGATAGTGGGCAACCTTGTTTCACCCCTGATCTTATTGGGAATGGTTCCAGTTTATCACCATTACATATGATGCTAGCTGATGGTTTTAAATAGATGCTACCGACTATTTTAAGGAAAAGTCCATTAATTCCTATACTCTCTAACGTTTTTAATAGGAATGGATGTTGGATTTTGTCAAATGCTTTTTCTGCATCTATTGAGATTATCATATGTTTTTTGTTAATTTGGTTATTAATATAGTCAATTATGTTAATAGTTTTCCTAATATTGAACCATCCCTGCATTCCTGGTATAAATCCTACTTGGTCATGGTGTATTATTCTAGGAATGATTTTCTGTAATCTCTTTGCTAATGTTTTATTTAAGATTTTTGCATCAATATTCATTAAGGAGATTGGTCTATAATTTTCTTTCTCTGTTTTTGTTTTACCTGGTTTAGGTATCAGTACCATGTCTGTATCATAAAAGGAGTTTGGTAGGAGTCCTTCATTCCCTATTTTTTCGAATAGTTTATATAATATTGGAGTTAACTGTTTTTTAAATGTTTGGTAGAATTCACATGTAAATCCATCTGGCCCTGGGGATTTTTTCTTAGGGAGTTGATTAATGACTTGTTCTATTTCTTTTTCTGCAATTGGACTATTTAAGTAATTTATTTCCTCTTCTGTTAATCTGGGCAATCTATATTTTTGTAGATATTCCTCCATTTCACTTAGGTTATCAAATTTATTGGCATACAGTTGGGCAAAGTAACTCCTGATTATTGCTCTAATTTCCTCTTCATTGGTGGAAAGTTCTCCCTTTTCATTTTTGAGACTAACAATTTGATTTTCCTCTTTCCTTTTTTTAATTAAATTAACTAGAGGTTTATCTATTTTGTTGGTTTTTTCATAAAACCAACTTTTAGTTTTATTTATTAATTCAATAGTTTTTTTACTTTCAGTTTTATTAATCTCTCCTTTTATTTTTAGGATTTCAAGTTTGGTATTTGATTGGGGGTTTTTAATTTGTTCTTTCTCTAGCTTTTTTAGTTGCAAGCCCAATTCATTGATTTTCTCTTTTTCTATTTTATGCAAGTAAGCATCTAGAGATATAAAATTTCCCCTTATTACGGCTTTGGCTGTATCCCACAAATTTTGGTATGTTGTCTCATTATTGTCATTCTCTTGAATTAAATTAGTAATTGTGTCTGTAATTTGCTGTTTCACCCATTCATTCTTTAGAATAAAATTATTTAGTTTCCAATTGCTTTTTGGTCTATTTTCTCCTGACCTTATATTGCATGTGATTTTTATTCCATCATGATCTGAAAAAAATGCATTTATTATTTCTGCCTTCCTGCATTTAATTTTGAGGTTTTTGTGTCCTAACACATGGTCAATTTTTGTTCCATGGACTGCTGAGAAAAAAGTAAACTCCTTTCTGTCTCCATTTAATTTCCTCCAAAGATCTATCATACCTAACTTTTCTAACATTTTGTTTACCTCCTTAACTTCTTTCTTATTTATTTTGTGGTTTGATTTATCAAGTTCTGAGAGAGGGAGGTTGAGATCCCCCACTATTATAGTTTTGCTGTCTATTTCTTCTTGCATCTCTCTGAACCTTTCCTCTAGGAATTTCCATGCTATACCACTTGGTGCATATATGTTTAGTATTGATATTGCTTCATCATCTATGGTACCCTTTAGGAAGATATAATTTCCTTCTTTGTCTCTTTTAATTAAGTCTATCTTTGCTTTTACTTGGTCTGAGATCAGGATTGCTACCCCTGCTTTTTTTTGTTCACCTGAAGCATAATAGATTCTACTCCAGCCCTTTACCTTCACCCTGTATGTATCTCTATGTTTTAGATGTGTTTCTTGTATACAACATATTGTTGGATTCTGGTTTTTAATCCAATCTGCTATCTGCTTCTGCTTTAAGGGAGAGTTCATTCCATTCACGTTCACAGTTAAAATAACTAATTCTGTATTTCCTGCCATCTTATTTACTCTAGCTTATGCTTTTCTCTTTCTTATCCCCTTTCCCTTCTCCCTACTATTTTTGCTTTTGAAAACCACTTCCCTCAAACAATCCTTCCCCTTTAGAGCCCCACCCACCCCTTTTTTCCCCCCTTTCCCTCCAGCTTCCTTATAAGTCCGTCTATTATTCCCTCTGAGCCAAATCTGATGAGATGGAGATTAACCCAATTCTCATTCCCCTCCCTTTTCTCCCCTCAATCATTATAGGTTTTCTTTGCCTCTACATGTGATGTAATTTCCCTTATTTTACCTCCTTTTCCTCTTCTTCCAGTGTTATCCCTTTTCTACCTCTAATTTCTTTTTCAGTTTATCATATCATAATAATCATAAAATCACAATAAACATATGATAATAATCATAAAATCACAGTAAGCATATGATAATAATCATAAAATCACAGTAATCATATCATAATCATAATGTAATAATCGATTCATAAAATCAACCCTCATTCTATAAGTATCTATAACATAAATATAGTTCTCAAGAGTTATTTTTTCTTGTTACCTTTTTATGTTTCTCTTGTGTTCTGTGTTTGTAGATCAAATTTTTTGTTCAGTTCTGGTCTTTTCAGTAGAAATAGGTGAAATTCTCCTATATCATTGAATGACCATCTTCTTCCCTGGAAGATAATGCTCATTCTAGCTGGGTAACTTATTCTTGGCTGTAATCCAAGTTCCTTTGCCCTTCGGAATATCTGATTCCAGGCCCTTCGATCCTTCAAAGTAGAAGCTGCTAGGTCCTGTGTGATCCTAATTGTAGCTCCCCGATATTTAAATTGTTTCTTTCTGGCTTCTTGTAATATCTTTTCCTTGGTATGATAGTTCTGGAATTTAGCCACGATATTTCTGGGGGACTTAATGTTTGGGTTTCTTTCAGGAGGTGATCGGTGGATTGTTTCAAGGAGTATTTTGCCTTCTGGGTCTAAAATATCAGGGCAATTTTCTTTTATGATTTCCTGGAAGATAGTGTCCAGGTTCTTTTTTTCATCATGGCTTTCAGGAAGCCCTATAATCCTTAGATTGTCTCTCCTAGATCTATTTTCCAGGTCAGTTGTTTTTCCTAGGAGATATTTCATGTTTTTCTCTATCTTTTCATTTTTTTGTTTTTGTTCAACTGATTCTTGAAGTCTTGATGAGTCATTCATTTCCAATTGTTCGATTCTAATTTTTAATGTCTTATTTTCTTCAGTTACTGTTTTTAGTTCCTTTTGCAATTGACCAATTACATGTTTTTGTTCACTGCATTCTTTTTCCATTTTTTCTATTTTATTTTGCAGTGATCTCATTTTGTTTCCCCATGTTTCTTCTAACTCTCTTTTAAGATTTTTAATGCAATCTTCAAAGAAAGCCTTGTGACATGGAGACCAATTTATGTCTCTCTTTGGGGCTTTTTCTGGAGTTGCTTTACCTTTAGGGGCCTCAGGATTTGAGGTCTGTTCTTCCCTCTCTCCATAAAAGTTGTCTATGGTGAGAGCTCTTTTTGGTTTTTTATTCATTTTTTTTTAAAGGTGTGAGGTCTGATTAGGGCAAAGGTGGGACAGCTGCTTTAATTTGCCCTGGGGCAGTTCTGCTGATTGAGTTATTTCAGGAACTGGGCAGTTCTGCTGATTGAATTATGTCAGGGGCTGGGCAGCTCTGCTGATTGAATTATTTCTGGTGCTTATCAGTCCTATTGTTTGATTGATTGCTTTAAGGTGCTGTGTAATGGCAGCTAGTTACGATGCTCATCAGGGGTTCAGTGGTTCACAATCTATCCCCCTCAAAAGGCAGACCCTCCAAACCACCTGCCCACAATCAGGACAAATTGCTCCAAGAGGCCTGCAGAAGACTCCCAGGTGTGTGAAAAGCACAACGCTCCCACTCCTGTTCGGACTCCTGTTCCAGCTCCCTGCTCCAGCTCCCTGCCCCAGCTCCCTGCCCCGGTCTCCCTGCGCTTCAGTCTGGGTTCAGTAGACCACCCCCTGCCCAATTAAAACAGACCTGTTTTGAGGTTCTTCCAGAGTATCTTCTTCTAGAATCATGTTGTTCTCCAGATATTGTGGATTTTTTTGCTTCAGAATCAGTCTAGATGCTTCATATTTTGTTGGTTTGAGGGGAGGTTAGAGGAGGTTACAGAGACTCCTGTCTGATCTCCGCCACCATGGCTCCACCCCCGGAAGGAAAAACCAGGGCCTAGGATTAATTAGTGGCTAATCTACTCATGTGCTATTCTCTAGTTAGGCTGATTTCTATATAGTAGACACAGATATTACTCAAAACCTTTCCAAAGTGGCAGAAGAACCTGCAAGAGTTTGTGTGCCACTGGTAATGTGTTAGGAAACTCAAGATCATTTATATGACACTAGAACTGAGTCCCTGGAATAGGATTTAATGAATTTTTTTTTCCTATTAAATTACAGCTGTTTACCATTTCCTATAATCCTCAATAGCAACCTTTCTAGCTGGTATTCTGTGGGCAATGCTGATGTCCCACCTTATAATGACTTGCCTCCTGGCTTTCTGCCAAGGAAATCACTGTGGCAGTTTTTGGTGTCTTTTCAGGTGGCCTTTCAGGGAAAGTACCTCTGATCTGAGTGAGAAGGCATAAGGAAGGATTGGTGTTACAGTAACTGTCTTGGAGTCATTCAGTCAGTCAGTGAGCATTTATTGAACACCTAATATAAACTTGATGGTAATGATACAAAGAAAGGCAAAAAATAGTTCCTGCTCTAAAGGAGCTCAAGTAAGAAAGGACAAGGCCAATGATGGCATCCTTTTTGTTAAAGCTAGATGTGTCTTGTACATGGAGCTAATCTTTGCTAAAGTTCCACTCCAAAGACCTTCTGATTCAGTCACATGATCTCATAAGGGCAGAAATGGAATGTAGAAAAAGTTAATGACCCTATTTTCATTCAGGCTACCAACCTCTCTCAAACTCTGGTGGTTTCCTATAATTGATTTTAGGGTGGGCTGAACCTTCTCTAAGAGATTGCTCCTTCCAGGTCCCAAAGTTAAGAAAATACCCTAATTTCCACTCATTTATTATCCTGAAATATTGGCTAACATTGATCATACTATCTAAAATTATGATTAATCTCAATTCTTCAGCTGTGGGTTTTGTTCTCAGAAGTAACTGAAGTCCCACCATTCTCTCCAGATTGCTTCAGTTTTCCTCAGTCAGTTTATGGAGAAAAGAAAGGAACCCAGCACTAACTGTAACAAATTTATCATGAGAAAATGGTGCAGAAAAATTCTGATGTCTCAGCAAATTTGTGTCTGTAGCGATGAGTGAATCATGCTCTGAGTTCTTGACATCTCTTAAAAGCATCAATAAAAATAAAAAATTCCCTTTTCAGGATACCTTACGGCTCACCAAATGCCTTCCTCATAAGAGCCTTATAAAGTAGATAGTATAACTATTATTTTTTTCTCATTTTACAGCTGAGGAAACTGAGGTTCTAGAAGACCTAAGTGATTTGCTTGTCTATACAACCAGTTAATATAAGATATGAGATTAGAAGTCAGGTCTTTTAGAACTTTTATGTAGTGCTTTAGCTTTCTTTTGGTTTCCTAAGTTGGCTTTTGTCCTGGCTAAAGGACATGTCTTGAGCAACTGAGTGAACATCTCCTTGACAGTTATGTTACTAAGGATTTTTTTTTAAATGAAGTAACATTTTAGTTCATCAGTTTCTTTTGAGTTTATCTAGGATAAAATAATTTGTTTACCCCAATTAAGAGAATGAAATAATGTTCCTGAACTCTAGAGCTAAGGATCAGGCCTTTGAATACTTAGTAAGTAGGCAAGATGCTGATTTACTCAATCTGAGCTGACTCAATTGGGAAAAGAAAAGGGGGGAAAAAAGCTGATGACATGACAAATTTCTACATGTTTACTCCAATTATTAAAGCCAGAAGGAGAGAAGAGACACAGGGAGGAGTTTTTGCAGCATTAAGTATCATATAAATATAACACTGGTGGGCTGGCTCAGTGTAGGAGAGAACCGTAGAAGCAGCACATCCTCAAGTGGCAAGCACCCAGAAGCTCTTGCCTTTGTTATCCAGTGCTCTTGGACACACCTTTGCTCCAGGTTAGTTTGGACAACTCTATTTTCTAAAACTGTAGAAAGAATGCAAATTGAATGTTATTTTATAGCTATATCATTGAATAATAGAAAAAATGTCCATTATTATATCATAACAATAATATTTAATCCAATGTACAAAATCCTTAAGTGAGAGGAGGTTTGGGACTGAAGAGGTCAAAAACTCACTAAACATCAATCTATTTGTTTTTTCAGTGGAACTGATGGCAAATGTTATTACTCTCACCCTGAAAATTATTCTATTCGCTTTACACATATTTTCCATTTGTTTAACTGAATACCTGCTGTTTTCCCCTAGTAACTCCTTGAGGTTGAGGACTATTTCCTTTTGTCCTCATATCAGATAAAATAATATTTAAAGCACAGTGCCTGGTAAATAACAAATCCTTAATAAATGATTAATAGAGAGAACTGAAGTAATGATGGGGATAAAATTTGCTCCTCCTTTTCCTTCTTTGTTAGAGAAATTAAAAGTCCAGAAGAAATAGGGACATAGAAGGCACTTAAGAAGGACATAGAAGGCGAACAGAGATGATTATAGAGAAATGTTTTGAAACTTTTAATAAATCAGATTAATTTAAGATCACCACTACTCACATTAATAACACCGAATCTCAAATATATAGAAAAAAAGCAACAGATTCAAAACTCCAACTTTTGGGTGCGGATTTTAAAAATTAATTTCTGAAGCTACAAGGATGGTTTAAACAACCTCTGCATATTTATTTTCTTTAAACTAAGAAATTTCACCCAGTATGACTATTATATGACAATGAGATCTTGGGCCAGCAACTTAGGTTCTCAGGAGGAGGAGCTCCTCTTAGAGAACTGTAACTTCATTATTTCATTATCTCTAAGCTCCCTTCTGATGCTAGCATTCTGGGATCATTCTATGCTTTTCCCATTATTAAAACTTCATGTGGTTGTGGGATGATAAAAGTTGTTAACCACAAAGAATTTTTTTTACCACTGTATGTAGAGATAGTGAAGGGGTTCCATAGTTCACCGACTAATTGGTTTAGATTCAGCAGTCTGAGTTCAAATTTAACCAAAGACATTTACTAGCTGCATGATCCTAGCCAAATTACTACACTGCCATCTGCCTCAGTTCCCCACCCTGTAAAATGGGAACCATTACAGTACCTACCTCCCAGGATTGCTGTGAGGATCAAATGAGATAATATTCGTAAAGTGCTTGGCACATAGTATACATTATGTAAACACTATTATTATTATCAATATCATATTATTGTTGTTATATTTCACAAGTTGCTAGAACCTGTGAAATTACAGATATAGGACTCAGATATGTCAAATCATGAGATCATACAGTAAATACTGAAGTTGGGTGATTTAGGTTCTTGACCCATTCTATTGATATTTTCTAGATCCAGAGGCCATAGGCAATTGCTTTTTTGAATCCACAAAAGTCAGTTCAGGAGTGGGACAGCTAAAATACTCAATCTTTAATCCATGATTGCTTTAAAGAGAAGGGAAATTCCTAAGAAATTTCTAGAGAATTTTAGAGCTGGAAGGGACTTTATATATCTTCTAGTCCCATGTCCTAATTCTATGGAAGGAAAAATTGAGGCCCAGACAGTTTAATAGAATATCCAAGCCTGAGGGAAAGTCATAATTCTATTTGAAGTTTGCTGACTACTAGGCCAATATTATATACTCTTTGAGGAATTAATATTCTGCTAGGAAGGTACACTATATAGAGTCTTTAGGAGAAGGAAATAGAATAAGATGAGGTATAGAAGAGTATATAAATGAGAAAAGGTATATAGATTAATGGGAAAGAAGGAAGGGAAAAGTGGGAGGAGATCAGGGAGGGTTCCATGATGGAGATGGCAGGGAGATTAAATAATAGCAAGGCAAGTTAACAGAAAGAAGTGAAGTAGAAGAGTTAGCATGGATATAAAATAAAAGATATACATAAACATAATAATAATGTCATCATTACTCTACTCCTGATAGAATAGGATTTATTGGGGAAAAAAAGTAGTGATAGTAATCATAGATCTCAGAGTCAAACTTTAAAAGGATTCAATCAAGAGAGAAATCCACATTATATGTCAGCCATATTAACATTGTTTTAAATGTATGTGTATATGTATATGTGTATATATGTATGTAGGTGTATATATATATATATGTATATTTGTGTGATTATGTGTGTAGATAGTATTGTGTATATATGGGTGTATACATATATACTTATATGTATGTGTGTGTGTGTGTGGTGTATGTGTCCCTGCTTTAACTGCAACCTTCTTGGGAAAGGAAAGGGGAGAAAAGAATAAAGTAAAAAGTACACAGCAGAAAGGAGAAGAAAACCTATAAAGAAGGAAACCAAAAGATGGACAGTTATGAATATAATGTCTTCTACTATTATATATTGAAATTTATTATTATATATTTTGAATCCTTTTTGATTTTCTGTTGGGCAAGTTACAATATTTTTATCTGCTTATTTGCTTTTTTATGTTTTCTTATTCTATTTTGTTTTTTCTTGTTTTGTATTTAATTTAAAAAAAAAGAGTAAGAATCTGTTTCGACTTGAAATATTGAACATTTTTAGCAATGATTTGGATATAAGAATAGGTACCATGCTCTTCAAAGTCACAGACACAAAGTTTCAAGTTAATGTGAGACCATTACTACCTTTCTTTGAATTCAAAAAAGTCTGAATCTATCTAATTTCTCATATATATTTTCCCCTACAAGAATACTATGGCATACTTTCTATAGCAATCCCAATTTCCATCTATAAATTTAGTAACTTATTGGGGGGTGATGAAATAATAATGGCTAGTTTTGATTGGGTATGAGATGGGGGAGTGCAGATTGGGAGTGGGAATTAGGTCCATAAAAAGATTATAAGTAGAATGGGACTCTAAGAACTTGTCCTTTAAATAAGAATCAAAAAGGCATAATAAAAATAAAAGTCTATTTGTTTAATCAAGATTTTGTTGACCAAAATGAAAAGTAAAATAATAAATTCTATGTTGTCATTTAGAAGAGTTGTAATCAAATAAACCAGATGATTATTATAGTCCTGACCACATTTATAACACCACCAGACTTATTTATCAGTATAAATCTTTTATACATAAAGATAAAAGGTAAGGCAGAGTAATGTTTATCCTGGAAATAACTAAGAACTAGAGAAAAATTGTTAAACAATCTGATAATCTTGGATATTTTGTTGTTGACTATTCTTTATTTGGAAATTCTCAAAAGTGTTTTTAGCATACTATGTCAGGAACAAAGTTTCTTGGGATTTTTTATTGTTATTGTTGTTGTCCTCTGTTCTCAAAGAAGACCAAATGACATCACTATGTTAGAGACAAGTTACCACATATCCAGCTATGACTGAGCAGACCAAAATGAGCTCAAAATCCTCTGCCACAGGTCAGGCACAAATAGTCCATATGAACATTTGGGGTGGATTCTAAAAGAACTGAAAGTGGTCTTTGATATTACCAGGTGGTTCTAAGGATACTCTAAAAGTAGGGATTGCATGAGTTACAGCTGAATGCAGCAATAGCAAAACAGCCTGCTCATTTTAATGAAATTCTGAAATACAGGAGAAAGTACACAGTGATAAAATGTCATTTTATTACCAAAAAAACAGAACTAAAAGACTTCTTTGATTGTGTTTCTGATACAGAAAGTCATGCCAGTGAAAAAAGTTGCAGTGATTGGAGCTGGGGTCAGTGGTATAAGTGCCATTAAGTGCTGTTTAGAAGAAGGACTAGAACCTACCTGCTTTGAAGGAAGCAATGATATTGGGGGACTCTGGAGATATCAGGTAAATTTCAACTTTTTGCTAAGGTCTGACATCTATCTGTATGTGAGGATTTTATTTTTTTATCCTCCATTATCAGAAAAGATAATTGACTAAAAATCTATCAATCAGCAAGTATATATTAATACTTCCTATGTGCCAAGCACTATGTTAAACTCTGAGTTTACAAAGAAAAAACAATTTCTGCCTCCAATGAATATGTATTTTAGTAAAATCATGAAATAGTTTATTTTTATTGTGATATCTAACTAAATACAGAATTCCAGATGGTATCAAGGAAAGATAAGAAGATTTTAAGTGACTAATGAAAAGAAATTGAAGAAAATAGCATGGGAAAGAGAAGAGGTCTTCAAGAAAATCAAAGTTATTAAGAAAATGTTTCCCAAAAAATGAGGATGATAAAAGACAAAAATTATAGTGATTTAACAGAAGCAGAGGAAATTAAGACAAGTTGGCAAGAATACACAAAAGAACTATACAAGAAAGATCTTAGTATCACCATTAACCATAATAGTATGGTTACTTATTTAGAGCTAGACATCTTGGAGAATGAAGTCAAATGAGCTTTAGGAAGCATTGCTAACTATGAGGCTTGTGGAGGTGATGGAATTCCAATTGAACTATTTAAAATCCGAAGAGATGATGCTGTCAAAATGCTGCACTCAATATACTAGCAAATTTGGAAACTCAACAGTGGCCAATGGATTGGAAAAGACACTAAAGAAGGGCAATTCTACGGAATGTTTAGGCTACCAAACATTTGCACACATTTCACATGCCAGTAAGATTTTGCTTAATATTATATAAACTAGACTTCAACAATAGCTGAAAATTACCAGCAAAGCAGGATTGTTTTTGAAGAGGTAGAGGAACTAGAGATCAAATTGTCAATATTCACTTTTTTATGGAGAAAGCAAGGGAGTTCTAGAAAAATATCTTCTTCTGCTTCATTGACTACACTAAAGGCTTTGATTGTGCAGATCATAACAAAATGTGGCAAATCCTCAAAAGATGGGAGTTCCAGATCATCTTATTTATCTCCTAAGAAACCTGTATGTGAGCCAAGAATCTGACCATGGATCCACTGATTGGTTTATGAACAACTAGTGCTTAAAATTGTAAACTTACACTTCTTAGAAAGACTGCTTCAAGTCATAATAAGATAAATAAGATTTCCCTTCACAACCATTGTGTTGGAAAAAAATAGAATAATTAATGTTAGAAGGACTTGTAAAGACAGGTACACTAATATGTTGGTGGTGGATATATTAACTGTTCTAACTATTCTGAAAAACAATTTGGAATTATGCTAAAAATAAGCTCCCCAAAATCCCATATCTTGTCTCAAAGATCCAATTGCTAGATACAGATGCCAACAGTAGAAAAGAAGGCTCCACATATACCAAAATATTTTTATCAATGCTTTTTGGAAGAGTAAAGAACTGAAAACAAAATATACACCTATTATTTGGGGAATGACTAAATAAATTATGGTACATGAATATACTGAAACTTCACCATGTCATAGGAAACAATGAATACTAAAATACAAAGTATGGAATAACATGAATTAATGCAAAGTAAAGTGAACAGAATTCAGAAAAGTCTACAAATTCTATGTAATGACAGTAACAATGCAAAGGGAAACCACAACAAAAATAAGAGTTGAATATTATGTTGTTATAATAAACATACTTGATTATGAAAAAAGGATGAGTAAAATCATCTTTTTTTGCAAAGGTGAAAGTGGAAGGATTTTGGTTGTGGAATATTTATTGTACTGTCAGGTTAATGAATTGGTAAGTTTTACTGAATTGTTTTTTTTTAAATCTTTTTTTTTTCTTTTTCTTTCTTTGTTACTAAAAAAAACTCTGGGAAGGTCAGGTAGCAAGAATATTTTGGAAGTAAAAATTATTTGATAAAATTTCCCCTAAGAACCACTTTAGCTGCAAACCATAAGTTTGGGTGTGTTGTCTCATTATTGTCATTTTCTTAGATGAAATTATTAATTGTTTCTGTGATTTGTTTTTTGATCCATTGATTCTTTAAAATTAGATTATTTAATTTCTAACTGGTGTTTAGTCTGTCTTTCCCTGGCTCTTTATTGGATATAATTTGTATTGCATTGTGATCTGAAAAGGAAGCATTTACAATTTCTGATTTTTTGCATTTGTTTGTGAGCTTTTTATGCCCTAATACATGGTCAATTTTTGTTTAGGTGCCATGTACTGCTGAGAAAAAGGTGTATTCCTTTCTGTCCCTATTCAATTTTCTCTAGGAGTCTATCATATCTATGTTTTCTAGGATCATATTAACCTTTCCAGTTTCTTTTTTTTTATTTTGTGGCTAGATTTGATTGATTCTGAGAGGGGAAGGTTGAGGTTCCCCATTGGAATAGTTTTGCTGTCTATTTCTTCCTGTAATTGGCTTAACATTTTCTCTAGGAATTTGCCTGCTCTGCCCTGTGGTGCATACATATTTAGTATGTTACTGTTTCATTATTTACTGTACTCTTTATCAAGATGTACTTTCCCTATTTATCTCTTTTAATTAGATTTATTTTTACTTTTGCTTTGTATGAAATCAGAATTGCTACCCCTGTTTTTTTTTACTTCAGCTGAAGCATAATAAATTCTGTTCTAGCCCTTTACTTTTATTCTGTATGTGTTCCTCTGTGTCAAATGTATTTACAAGAGTAAACAATATATTATAGGATTCTATGTTTAATACACTCTGCTATTTGCTTCTGTTTCATGGGAGAGTTCATCCCATTCACATTAACAGTTATGATTACCAGCTCTGTATTTCCCTCCAACCTATTTTATCTCCTGTATATACTTTTGTTCTCTCTTTCCACCCTATCCTCAGTGCTGTGTTTTTTTTTATCCACCCCACCTACTACCTTTTCTTCCTATCATCCCTCCCACTTCTCTTACTTTTCTTATTAGTGTTTGTTTAATCCACTCCACCTTATCTCCTATCAACCCTTCCCCACTTCTCTTACTTTTTTCCCTAGTGTTTCTGCCCACCCTTCTATCCTGTCACTCCCTTTACTTTTCCTCTTTCTTCTCCTATTTCTTTATAGGATTAGATAAATTTCTATACTCACCTGAATGATTAATTTATTCCCTTTTAGGGCCAGAACTGATGAGATCAAACTTCAAACAATGATCATTCCTCTCCCTTTTTTCCCTCCATTGTAATAGGTCTTTTGAGCCTCTTGGTGTGAATTAATTGTCCCATTTTGCCTCCCCTTTCCTCTTTTTCCAGTACAGACCTTTTTCCATCCCTTAATGCCTTTTTCTTTGATATCATCACATCAGAGTCCATTCACAACCACATCCTCAATCCATGTGATGCCCCCTTTGTCTGCCCCAGTGACAGATACAGCTCTCAAGAGTTACAGATATTGTTTTCCCATTGAGGGATATAAACAGTTTAACCTTTAAATATATATTTGTCCCCTATTTACCTTCCTATGTTTCTCTTGAGTATTGTGTTTGTATATTAAATTTTATGTTTAGTTCTGGTTTTCTTCAATAGAAATGTTTGAAAATTTCTTACTTCATTGAAGCTCCATATCCTCCCCTGAAAGATGATGTTGAATTTCACTGGGTAGTTCATTCTTGGTTGTAACTAACCCCAGGTCCTTTGCCTTCTGAACTATGGTATTCCAGGCCCTCCAATTCTTTATTGTAGATGCTGCCAGATCCTGGGTAATCCTGACTGCTTCTCCTTGATATTTGAATTGTTTGTCTGGCAACTAGCAGTATTTTTTTCCTTGAGATTATAGTTTTGAAGTTTTGCAGCAATGTTCCTTGGGATTTTCCTTGTGAGATATCTTTCCAGAGGTGATCAATAGATTCCTTCAATGAGTATTTCCCCCTCTGTTTCTAGAATATTGGGGCAGTTTTCCTTAATGATCTCTTAAAGAATGCTATCCATGCTCTGTTTTTTGGTCATGGCCTTCATGTAGGCCAATAATTTTTAAAATTGTCTCTTCTGGATCTACTTTCCAAGTCTGCTGTCTTGCCAATGAGATATTTCACATTTTCTTCCTTTTTTCATTCTTTTCAGTTTGTTTGACTGATTCTCTATGTCTCACAAAACCATTAGTTTCCATTTGTCTTGTTCTAGTTTTTAATGTGTGATTTTCTCCAGTTATCTTTCATATCTCTTTTTCCATTTGGTTTATTCTGCTGTTTAAGTAGTTGTTTTCTTAAGATAATTTTTTCCTTTCTTTTCCAAATTGTTGACTCTCTCATGCATACCTTTCATTTCCTTTCTCATTTTTTCTTCTACCTCTTTTATTTGCCTTTTGAAGTCTTTTATGAGCATTTCCAGGAAGCCTCTTTGGACTTGAGACCAGTTTATCTCACTCTTTGATATTTCTTCTGTGGACATTCTGACTTCATCTGAGTTTGTGTTTTGGTCTGCCCTGTCACCATAGTAGTTTTCTATGGTTAAGGTTCTTCTCTGTTTCTTGCTCATTTTCTTTCCTTTTCTTTTGGTATTTCCTCTTTTTTTACCTTTAAGGTGGAACTGAGCTCCTGATGTAAAGGGGGTACTGCCCCAAGCTTCCTATGTAGCTCTGAGCCTTGGCTTTGAGCACAAGGGTCCCTTGTGTTTGTAGGGGGTAGCTTTGCCTTCTCTGTTCAGGAAACAGCCTGGTTTCCCAGAGTTTGCCTTCTGAGCTGGGACTGGAAGCTGCCCCACTGATTTGCTTCTTTACTGAGCCAGGATTGAGGGACTTAGCTGCTGATTTACCATGATTAAGACCCTCTCACCATTTTCCCAGAGTCTATCTGACCTGGGCTGAACAATGAACATTGGGGCACACCCCAATGAGACTGACCTTTCTTTAAATTTTTTCTATCTTGAGCTAGAGAGTGATTTCATTCCATCAGACTCTGTTCAGAAGCTTAGTTTCATGTGGTTTTCAAGGGAAACTGGGAGAGCTGGAGCAGCTACCTGACTTTACTCTGCCTTCTTGGCTTTATCTCTGGAAGTCTAAACTATCTACTAGCTACTCCTTGTACAGAAAGGACTTTAGAAATCTTAAAGAATTCTATAAATAGTAAGTTATTATAATTGCTAAAGGAAGCATAATTATGATGTTATTCCCTCCCATCCTGCCATTGAATAATTTCCACGTTACCCTACCTAGTAGAGCAGGCAGCAAGCAAGTTTCTTGACTCTTAGATGTGCCTTTGAGCCATTTCAGCAAGTACATATGTTTTCAGCACAGGGAAAGGGGCTAAAGTTTCACATTAGTTGAATGTATTATCTATTTTCAATTATTTGTCCTATGACATTTCTTCCACTAATGTAGATAATTGAGAAGAATGACTTTATCTCCTGTAGGGAAAGTAGCAGACCATTGAGCTTCATTTTTAGCCATTTTGGTACTATCTTTACACTGATAATCCTTTTAATTTTGGGGTAGGAAAAACCAGAAGCGGGGAGACCCGGTATTTACAGATCTCTGACCTGCAATACATCTAAGGAGATGACAGCCTTCAGTGATTACCCTTTTCCTGATAATTATCCCAACTACTTGCACAATTCCAAAATGATGGAGTACTTACGAATGTACATCAAGCATTTTGAACTTCTCAAGCATATTCGTTTCCTGGTGAGTAAGGAAAAAATGGACATATAATTTACAGATTACTCCTGGGAAGTATAAATAGACTCAAAATGAGTTCAAATTTTATTAATTTACTCATTTTACAAACTTACTAATAATGAGACCATGAGTAACCCAGATTATAGAAGATGGGAAAATTTTTTTCTTTAATCTAGAGAAACTCCAGATTTCAGGTGTGAAGTTCCATTTTGAATGAATTCTGCAAAGAAATAGAGGTTCTTAACTTGTGTACATAAATCACTTGACTAAAAAAATTCAAATATTCAAAGTATTTCAATATAATTGATTTCCCTTCTAATCCTATGCATTTTATTCTATGACTTAAAACATTATCTCAAGAAGGGATCTATTGTCTTCACCAAATTGCCCAAGGAATCCATGACACAAAAGAGATTAAGAATCTCTGAACCTTTATAGATATTATTATCTAAATTAAGAGTTTAGGAAAAGATGGTAGTAGTCACACACACTAGAATTCTACAAAAACACAAGTCAAAGTGATCTGTGTTTATTCCTTTGTTACCAGTCAAAGGTATGCAGTGTAAGGAAGCGCTCTGATTTCTCTTCCACTGGCCAGTGGGATGTTGTGGTAGATGCTGATGGGAAGCAGGAATTCTACATTTTCGATGCCATCATGGTTTGCAGTGGCCATTATACTTACCCTAATTTGCCACTAAAAGACTTTCCAGGTAAGTTTCCCATAAAGTTAGGAAGAGCCATTAAATTTTTTTTCAAATATCCTATATGTGTTCTATCACAGATGAGAACAAGAATTGAGCAACATTTGGATCACCAATGGTTTGGAGCAATTCAATAGAAAAAAGCCATTGGGATAATCTTTGTATTATTTGTATTCTTAATAAATTCAGATTTATCTTAGTAGCTATGAACATATATTTATGGGTATGCTCACATTAAAATGTATATATATGTATATGTAATATGCACATAATATATATAATGCATATGTGTGAATATTTATTTATTTAATATGTAGCAGACAGATAACTCAGTGCATAGTCTTGATTCAGGAAGGTCTATATTCAAAGCCAACATCAAAAACAAGCTGTATTCGGGGGCAGCTAGGTGGCACAGTGGATAGAGCACCGCCCTGAAGTCAGGAGGACCTGAGTTCAAATCTGGTCTCAGACACTTAACATTCCCTAGCTGTGTGACCCTGGGCAAGTCACTTAAACTCCAATTGCCTCAGCAAAAAAGCAAAAAAAAAAAAAAAAAAACCCACAAAAAAAAAAAAAAACCCAAGCTGTGTGATCCTGGAAGTCACTTCGTCTCTGTTTACCTTAATTCACTGGGAAAGGGTTGGCAAAGCAGTCCAGTATCTTTGCCAAAACAAACATGACCATATTGACATACTAAGGTCCACAGTGGGGGAGGGAGCCAGGTGGTCCACTGGAAAGAATGCTAGCCCTAGAGTCGGACAGATCTGAATTCAAATCTTACCTCAAATATTTACTGTGTGACTCTGTACAAGTCACTTAACCCTGTTTGCCTCAGTTTCTCAATGATTAAAATGAGTTGGAGAAGGAAATGGCAAGCCACTCCAGTATTTTTGTCAATAAAACTCCAAATAGGATCAGTCATACCTGACTGAAAAAATGACTGGACAATAACAAAAAATGGTTCTTGGACTCACAAAGATTTAAATACAATGGAATAACCAAACAACAAAACAACATATATCAGATAATGTGTGTGTATATATATATATATATATATGTATATATATATATATATATACACATATATATATATATGTATGTATAAACATCTACATATATATATATTAACATAATGCAATTGTCTAACCTACATTTTCAAAGATCCCAATGCTACTTTATATGGTGTGTATAAAAACTATTTCAAAAAACTTCAGAGGGCAACATATAGTCCAAGAGTGATTTATTTACTTAGGACCTCATTGGTCACCTTTACAAGCTATAGGCTCCCCTAAAGAATTACTCAAGTCTTCCTTATACCAGGTCTAGTGCTCCAGGCACTGAGTCACCAGCTGTCTCCTTTTTTGGAATGACTAAATTATAATCACATTTGTCTTCAAGCTCATCTTTCCAAATGTTCTGCTGCCTCTCTATAAAGCAATTAAGTAATTATTAATTAAGATTCTAGAAAGTTATTTTTGGTTTCCCTAAAGATTCCTCCAAGGTCAGTTCATAATTATTTAAAGAAAATGGCCTCTCAAAATTCAGCAAGCAAAATAGTTTATGAAATATCTTCCAACTCCCAAAGATCTTAGATATTTCATATTTCAAATGGTGTAGTGGACAAAGTGCTGATCTTGAAGCTGGGAAGGCCTAGAATCAAGCCCCACCTCTGACTCCAACTGAATGTAGTCTTTGACAAGTCCTTTAACTTCTAACTATTTCAGGAAACCCTTCAAGTTTACAAGTTGCAAAAATAGTGCCCCAGCCTATAGTAAAGGGATTTCCTCATCTGGGGATTCCTTGTATCAGTGAAATGGCAGATCCAGTTTCTATCTCTATCCCCTCAAAACTGAGTAGAACAAAGAATAATAACATGATTTTAAAAAATAAAATAATATTGTTGAAAGGCGCATGTAATAAGTCAACTAACATTTTCTTTTTAAACTAAGAATCTCTTATATGTCAGGCACTGTGCTAAGCAGTGGAGATAGAAAGAAAATTAAAAATCTCTGCTCTCAAAATCTCACAGTCTAATGAGAGATGCCACATGCAAATAGCTACATACAAACTGCACAAAGACTATTTGGACACCATGCATAGTAAAATTGGAAAGTTACCTCAGAGACAAAACAAAAGCAGAAGGCAGGGAAAAGAGACTGGGAAAGGCGCCCTAAATTCTTAATCTCTTTCTTTGCTTGGATATGAGAAATATATTATATAGTTTGATTTGACTGAGTTTGCTAATTTTTCTAGGAGGTCAAATTTTTTGTTCAGATCTGGTCTTTTCATTAGAAATAGGTGAAATTCTCTTGGATCATTGAATGATCATCTTCTTCCCTGGAAGATGATGCTCATTCTAGCTGGATAATTTATTCTTGGCTGTAATCCAAGTTCTTTTGCCTTTCAGAATATCTGATTCCAGGCCCTTCAATCCTTTAATGTGGAAGCTGACAGATCTTGTGTAATTCTAATTACAGTTCCTCGGTATTTGAACTGTTTCTTTCTAGCTGCCTACAATATCCTTTCCTTGGTGCAATAGTCCTGAAATTTGGCCATGATATTCCTTAGGGTTTTAATTTTGGGGTCTCTTTCAGGAGGTGATCGGTGAATTCTTTCAATGCCAATTTTGCCTTCTGATTCTAAAACATCAGGGCAATTCTCTTTCATCATTTCCTGGAAGATAGCATCAAGGTTCTTTTTTTCATCATGGCTTTCAGGGAGTCCGATAATCCTTAGATTGTCTCTCCTGGATCTGTTTTCCAAGTCAGTTGTTTTTCCTAGGAGATATTTCATATTTTCTTCTATTTTTTCATTTTTTTGTTTTTGTTTGACTGATTCTTAAAGTCTTATTGAGTCATTTACTTCTATTTGTTCAATTTTAATTTTTAAAGTATTATTTCCTTCAGTTATCTTTTTTAGCTCTTTTTGTAACTGGCCAATTGAATTTTTTGGTTCAATGCATTCTTTTTCCATTTTGCCAATTTTATTTTTCAGTGAATTGTTGTCTTTTTCCAATTCACCATTTTTTTCCAGTGAATTGATGATTTTTTCCAATTCACCAATTTTGTTTCTCAGTGAATTGTTGTCTTTTTTCCAATTCACCAGTCTTGTTTTCCAGCTTTTCACATCTCTGTTGCAGGGCATTATTTCCTTCTTGTACTGATCTCAATTTATTTCCCCATTCTTCTTCTAGCTCTCTTTTGAGATTCTTTATGCAATCTTCCAGGTAAGCCTTCTGAAAAGGGGATCAGCTCATGTCCGCCTTTGTGGCTTCATCTGGGATTGTTTTCAGAATCTCATGATCTGGGGACTGCCCTACTTTCTCTCTATAGAAGCTGTCTATCGTGAGAGCTCTCTTCTGCGTCTTGCTCATGTTTTTGAGCTGAGGTCTGAATCACCAGCAGGGAATTTCGCAGCCGTTTCAATTTTCCCTGAGGCAGTTTGCTGAGTTGACTTCCGGTAAGGGGCTGGTTGGGCTAGATCCTCACTAGGACCATGCTTTCAGCTGCTCTCAATCCACCCTTTACCAAAGGCAGATCTGCCAAAGCACCTGCCTGCAAGCAGGGCAGTGGCCCAAGTGTCTTCCAGGGACTTCCTGGGTGCCTAAAATCCTCCACTCTGTCCCAGGCCCAACTTCCGCCCTGGTCCCGCTGGCGTCTGATAGCGGCCAGCTGCCCATCACCTGCGTGTCTGAAACTGACCTGCTCTGGAGTTCTTTCAAAGTAGATATTTGATAGAAGTGCGGTGTACTCCAAGTGTTTGATGGAGCCCTCACTCCAGAACCAGTTCGGAGGCTCAATTTGCCTGGGTCTGAGGGAAGGTCTCAGGAGTTCACAGAGAATGCTGTGTGCAGTTCGCCATCTTGGCTCCACCTTGCTAATTTTTCTAAGTGGCTATGTTCTACAGCACTGAAAGCTATTGCTTTCTAGCAAAGAAGTTTGGGTAATGTGTATTTTAATTTAAGAAATAATTTCTGTTTATAATGATAAGAATGAAATAGTTTTTGGAAAATGTATACCCAGTGTTCAAGAATCTGTAATATCTTCAGAATCAAGTTCTTATCACCAGTGCAGATTGTTACTTATCTATCTATAAATCATAAAATCTTGGCACTTAAAGTCTTAAATCTTGGGAGCCTAAAGAACTTAAATGATTTGTCTCAAGTCACAACTGGTTCTTAAGCAATTTCTAGTGTCAAATGCTAAACTGTCTACTGAGAATACAAATAGAAAAAATGCTACCATCCCTATGCACAAGAAGCCAGCATTCTAATGGAAAAGGCAACAAATACAAATGTTATAAAATATAAAACATAAGTAAAAAGTGAACATCTGCAAATAGTTTAAAATAAGGCAAACTGGGATAGAGTGTACTAGAAGCTGGGAAATCAAGAAAGGCTACAAAGGACACTTTCATTCAACTCCTAGTGCCCTCCTTCCCAACAAATTTGTATTTAACTAATTTGTATAACTTGGTATTTATTAACTTTAATATGCATATATGCATATGTATACATGTATGTGTGCATATGCATACATATATGTGTATTGTTTCTTTCATTAGAAAGCAAGTTCTTTGAGGGTAAGGATTGTTTCATTCAATGCCCTTATATTCACCAGAAGTTATGAGATTGGAGATGAGAGAGGGCATTCTAGGCATAGGGAACAGCCAGTGCAAAAGCACTGAGACTGGAAATGAAGGACAGTGTGTGGGAGAAATAGAAAGAAAAGCAATTTGGCTGGATTAAAAAATAGAATAATAAGAGGGAGAGGGATGATATCCAGTGAGATGTAGATATAATTATGTACAGAGTAAATACAGACTAAATCCAGTGGAGGTAGTGAGGAAGGACACTTACATGGTAAGTAGTAATGGCAAACATTCTAAATTCATTGTTTCTTCTCCATCTTTCTTGACTCTCTCTCTCTCTCTCTCTCTCTTTCTCTCTCTCTCTCTCTCTCTCTCTCTCTGTCTCCCCTCCCTCTTCCCTTTTTATTCTCCTCTCTCTCTCCCTTTCTTTCCCTCCCTCTCCTTCTCCTTCTCTTTCTGTGTGTGTGTGTTTTTTCTGTCTCTATCTCTGTCTCCCACTGTCTCTCTGTCTGTCTCTGTCTGTATCTCTGTCTCCCTCCCTACTCCTTTTTTCTTTTTCTCTCTCCCTTTCCCTTTTCCTCTTTTCTCCCTTTCCTTTTCTCTTTCTTTGCATCTCTGTGTCTATCTCTCCTTATCCTTTCTTTTCTCACAGGAATCAAGAAGTTTAAAGGATCCTATTTCCACACCTGGGAGTATAAGAATCCAGAAAAATTTTTAGGGAAAAGAATCGTTGTGATTGGTATTGGGAATTCTGGAGCTGATGTGGCTTGTGAACTCAGTCATATGGCTAAGCAGGTCTGGCTTTAATAAATACACTATCCTTCAAAGAAATCCATTCACCACCATTCATGAAGTATCTAGATTTCCAGGCATGGATTCACTGTTTTCCTGTTTTGTTTTTAAGACCCTGAGAATACAAGCACTTCAGGAATCTGTTCCTCCTATGGGGAAGTAGTTTGTGTCATGCAAAAAAAAATAATCTGATGAAACATTATTTAAATAATTGTATTTCTGAGAGGTAGTATGATATAGTGGATAAAGAGCTACTTTCAAATCAGGAACACCCAGATTCAGGTTCCATCTCTGACACATACAAGTAGTTAACTAGATGGTAAAGGGCATAAAGTGCTGGATTTGGAATAAAGAAGATGAGTTCAATATGCTTTAGATATTTATTAGCTGTGTAACCCTGATCAGGTCACTAAGACCAGTTTCTTCATCTATAAATGGAAGAAATAATAGCATCTATCACTCAAGATTGTTATGAAGATTAAATGAGACAACATGTTATTTTATAAATCTTAAAGTGCTATATAAAATCGAGTAAGGAGGAGGAGGAGGAGGAGGAGGTAAGGAAAGTATATTGCATTACACCAACTTCTTTCTCATCTAGGTGTTCCTCAGTACAAGACGAGGTGCTTGGATATGGAACCGTGTTTGGGACAATGGGAATCCCATAGACACAGTACTCTTCACTCGTCTTTATAATAACATCAACAAGTGGCTAACAACATCCATAATCAACAACTGGGCAGAGAATAAACTCAATTCCAAATTTAATCACACAGATTTTGGTCTTCAGCCTCAGCACAGGTATTTTCAGGGGTGGAGAGGTGAAGTTGGTATTTTTCTTTGTTCACTGAAGTGGACTAGTCAAATAGAAAACTTGGAGATGTATTAAAATCCCTATAATAAATCCACCAGGGATCATATTCTAAGAACAAAATATCATGCTTAAAAATGGAAAGCAAAGGAGGGTGACCACTTGTTGGATGGAGAGTGGAATGTTATTAAGGTCTTTGGGGGAATATGTTTTGGGTTAAATGACATCAATGGTCATTTGATCAATGGTCATTGATGTCCCTTTTAGTTCCATAGCAAGAATGGGCATTATAACCTTTCCCTAATGAGTTTCTGGGTCATGTTATTCTGGGTTTTTAGTGAAAATGAAGAAATGGAGATGTTGTACTTTATTTTTTTTTCCTGTGGAATTATGGTGTTGATTTGAGTGTTCAAATCCAAAGTGGTTATATAGGTGGTACATGTACAAGTTGGAAATTTGTCCCTAGATTCCATTCCTAATTGTCTACCCTTAATAAAGGATCAAAGGTCAACTCCCCTTCTTTTCTCTATTAGGTCTACCAGCCAATGTCATTTCATTTAGTTTTCTTATTTCCTTTTCTCTTGGATTCATGGGTAAAAGTTTAGAATAGCTAAGGAAATAAAACTCTTGAATCAATGTTATAAAACTGTTTTATGTAAAATGCCCTTCTCACCAATCTGTGATCTATGACCACTAAAGAGAAAAATATTTTTTTCTAGAATGAAGTTAGAATGTTAAAAAAAAGTATGTGTATATGTATACATATACATGTATACATAAATATGCATATATTTACGTATACTATCATACACACATTGCATATACACACATCCAAGAGAATTATGGGCAACTAGATGGCACCACTGTGGTAGAGCACTCGCCCTGAAGTCAGGAGAACCAGAGTTCAAATCCATTCTTAAACACTTAACACTTACTATCTATTCAACTTTAAGAAAGTCGCTTAACCCCAATAGCCTCACCAAAAAGAAGAGGAAGAGGAGGAGGAGATCAAAGAAGCTACAAACAAGAAAATTACTGGTGAAGTAAATAAATATTTATGTGATGTCTACTACATAAATACTATAGGCAGTGGGCTAAACTACTTTTATACAAATATTATTTGATTTGATCTTCACAACACCACTATAAGGTAGGTGCTCTGATTATCCCCATTTCTTCAATTGAGGAAACTGAGACAGGTGTGGGTTAAGTGACTCTCACATAGGGTCACATAGTGAGACTAGATTTGAACTTTGGTCTTCCTTACTCTAGGATCAAATCTCTATTTACTTTGATATCACAGCTACATCTAATTACTGAAAACAAATTACTGAATTACTGGAAGCAAAAGAGAAAACACAATTCTATCCTTAGAGAAAAACAGTTTGCATTGTGACACTGCATTCAATTCTAGAAACTGAATCTCCAAAAAAACACAAATATGTAACATCAGAAACATGATAAAAAGGTACCCAAAATAATCAAGAGAATCGAGAGGCTGCCATACCAAAACCAATGAAAAATTTAGAAATTATATGATTATAAGAACATGGAATCAGAGATTTAGAATGGAAAGGCACATTCAAAGTCATCTGCTCTGATTCTGTCATTTTATGGAGGAAGAAACTAAGTCCTGTGTTTTGTTCATTTGGTTTTAGCCATATCTGATTTTTTGTTACCCCATTTGGGATTTTCTTAGAAAACATAATAATCTGCCATTTTCTTCTTCAGTTTTTTTTTTTAAACAGATACAGAAGCTGAGGCAAACAGGGGCAAATGACTTGCTTACACAGCTAGTAAGTGTCTGAGGCCAAATTTGAATTGAGGAAGAGGAGTTTTTTTTGATTGCAGGTCCAGCACTCTATCCACTGAGTCACCTAGCTGCCCTAAGTGAGAGCTAAACTTGTTCAGTGTCACCCAGATAATCAATCACAGAGCCAGGATTTGATCTGGATCCTTTGACCATGAATATAGCATGCTTCCAATCTTCATTGTTGGAATGCAAAGGCTCAGAGAGACAATATGATATCATTTCACAAAATCAAAGAAAATATGGATAGAATAAATTTGAACTTGTTCATCAAAACTTAAGAACTAGGAAATACTCTTTGATACTTGAAAGAGGCAAACTCATAACTAAAAGACTTACTACTTTAAATTTATAAAATATATTACACAGAAAGGTGTGAAATATATGGACAGACTGAAAATATAATTAGGTTAAATACATTTTGATAAATCAATTGATGATAGCCTGTGACAAAACTAGCATATTTAAAAGATTTCTAATCCTTTTTTTCCTAAGTTCTTAGTTTACTATCAGGGTGTCAGTCATGAGTTCCCTCAAAACTCACATTGGTTCTTATACCCAGAAATAGACTGATGGGAAAAGTAACGTATGTCAGTGTACTTCTTAAGTCCTTGTGAATACATGAATTCTCACAATGAAATGGAAGTGAGAATATAGTAAGTTCTTCTCAATTCCAATTTGATACTATCACTACTAATATATATATTAAAATATATAAAATATAAAAAATATATAAAATATATTTTATTTGCATAGATTTGTTTTTTATCAAGTGTCAA
The DNA here is from genome assembly GCA_023553655.1 of Myrmecobius fasciatus. Taxonomy (NCBI): domain Eukaryota; kingdom Metazoa; phylum Chordata; class Mammalia; order Dasyuromorphia; family Myrmecobiidae; genus Myrmecobius; species Myrmecobius fasciatus. Next base: position 173,446 of record JAJPUD010002287.1, on the reverse strand, counting down.
ATGATTATGTATAGCAGGACATCTATTTGTAAGCTGCAGTTTTGACCTTTGGATTTTCATTTCTGTAAACCACTGATTCTCAGGAAATTTTACTGTCTAGTGAATTTTAATAGTGCTAGATATAAACAGTTAAGCTAAAATTAACCTGTCTTTAGAAAAGTATTAAAGAATTGTAAACTGTTCTAGCAAAGAGATTCCTCCTTAAAGTTTATTGCTCACCTTCACAAAATTGTACACTCACTTTTTTGGTTCATACCCATTTTCTTATCATAGGTTTCTAAGTCATCAACCTACTTTCAGTGATGATATGGCCAACTGCATCATTTCTGGTAAACTGCTGGTGAAACCAAATGTGATTGAATTCACTGAAAACACAGCTATATTTGAAGATGGTACTGAAGAAGAGATTGACATTGTAATTTTTGCTACAGGATATACATTTGATTTCTCTTTTATGGAAGACAACTTGAAAAATATTGACAGCCAGAATTCCATGTATAAGTTTGTATTTCCACCTTTTCTCAAGAAGCCAACACTAGCTTTTATTGGTATCCTCCAACCAGTGGGAGCCACCATTCCTACATCAGAACTACAAAGTCGTTGGGCTGTACGTATATTCAAGGGTAGGTATAAAGCCCACTTTTTTTAAAATGTGGACCTGAAATGTCACCCCTGCAGGGAACTCCCAATGAGTAAGTTTCCTATTGTATATTCACAGACAATTGTATGAAGCACTGAGACATTAAGTGATTTGAGCAAGGTCAGACATCCAGTGTCTATCAGAGTGAGGTCTTAAAGCTAAATCTTTTTGACTCCTCAAACCAGATCTCTAGCCATTATGCCCCATTACTAATTTGTTTTTGTGAAATAGGGAGCCAATTATTGGACATGAATTGAGAGGAAAAAACACAATGTAATAATTAGATTTCTATGAAAATTAGTTCTGTCTAAAAACAGAATGTACTTCCTCAAAAAGTAGGACACTAGATGAACCATTATCAAATGTGTTTGAAAGGGGATTTTTAGCCAGGTAGGGTTTAGAGTAGATCATCTATGAGGTCCTCTCTAATTCTGTGATTCTGATCAAAACCCTCTTGACTGATTTTTAATTAATATATGTTGTGAGATGTAGTCCATCCCTTGTGAAGAGCCAGTGGCTCCAATCATATTTTATTTTATTTTTGCTTTTTGTTGAGGCAATTGAGGGTAAGTGACTTGCCCAGGGTCACACACCTAGGGAATGTTAAGTGTCTGAGACCAGATTTGACCTCAGGTCCTCCTGACTTCAGGGCTGATGCTCTATCCACTACACCACCTAGCTGCCCCCCCAATCATATTTTAGAAATTCCAAATCCCAGCCTCAGAATCAGCTTCTTAATCAGCTATTCCCTTCCTTAATACAGCTTTCTTTTCTGGAGAACTTGTGCATGAATTTGTGCTATTCTTAGAGAAATTAACTTTAATTCTGTATCATTTGATTATTAGTAATAATTTGTAATGTTCCTTCTCTGCCAAAATACTAACTTAAAGAGAATCTCTCTCTCTAGCTAAAGAATGTCAACAGTATTCCAGCTCTTCCCAAGGCACCTGGATTGAGCCTCACAAAACTGAGAAAGTGATTTCTGTCTGTTGCATTAACAACATCCAATTTGAATTAGGTCCATACCTGGGGGAAAGAGTTCCTATCTTTGCATCTCTCATTAGAGTTTAGGGAAAGCTAGATTATGAAAACCAGAGAGAATGTGATCAGGGTGCCCATATACCTGGAGGAGGTTCAGAGGGGGTTCATACCTCATGACCAGATCATTTTCTCAGCTGACATCATCCCCCATCAATGAGGGAGTTATTGGAGGGGCTGAGGGCTCTTACTTCACCGTCTCATTAAATATACATCAATCAGATTGAGTTTCATTTGTTAGGGGAATTTCCTGTCAGAACACTTACACCTGGTTTAAGGTATTTCAAAATCCTGGCATTTTTGACTAAGAGAATCACTGATTATTACTTTATTGATCAGCCAGCCTACTTAATCAATTATTTTTTATTACCTAGAACTTTGTGGCTCAGATTTTTAACTTGTGACAATTCAGTGTTATAATTAATTAAAATATAGTCATTGGTTCTTGCCCAATGAAAGTTTGCAATGTATATTTGAACAATGTGGCTACTTCACAGGATTCATCATTTACACTAATTGGTACTAAGCTGTATTTTCAAGTAGTTACTATGATGCCCAAAACTTTATAATCCCTATAGGGATTATAAATGCTTTCTTGGCTCACTCTGATAAAAAATAAATAAATTCGTTTCCTAGTTAATCTATAGTAGTGAAAATGATAGTCAAGTTCAACACATTATAGGAATCTCTCTATTTATATAGTCCAAAAAGATGGCAGGTCTCTATATTATTCATGTTGAATTGGCAATTGGCCAACCACAGGGATCTCTTCAAATGAGTATAGTTTTTTTATAGTTAAGTTTCCCATCATTAACAAGAATAATCTGAAGTAGTGTTTCTCAAAATGTTACTTGTGAATTATCAGAGGAAGGAAATGAAATTTGCCTTCTTACATTAGGATTTTTTTAAACATATACATTGTATATTTTTATGATATCTGAGACCATGGAATATATTAATAGCTCTTTTCTTGATTTTGTCTCCTGGGAAGATCTGAGTTTCTTATCTTTATTCATCATATACTATCTTTTCTATCAGACTTAACTTGGTAGATCATCACTATTCTTTATACAATAAAGAGGTTAGAAGACACTACTCTGTGAATGAACTAGTGCAACATGATAAGGAAGTTAATGTCTTCCTGAAAGGGAAATGCTGCCTTTCCTTCTTTAGGAGTTCCCACATGGGAACTTTGGCTTTGAGTTGCTATTAGAGATATAACAATTACCCCTTAAAACTTCTCATTCAAGGATTTCTCAAGTCAATCCTGCTTAGATTCTCTCTCTTTTGTTCCTTTCCTAGGATTGAACAAATTACCTTCACAGAAAGATATGATGACAGACATTAAAAGGACCAGGGCCAAGCTGAACAAACAGTAAGAAACTTTATGGTTGATGAAGGATAATTAAAGTTTCTTTCTCTGCTTGTTAATTCTAATTTACATTTACTTCTTAAGACAACTGGGGTTAGAAATATGTTCAGAGCTCTGCCCTTAGGACAATTCTATTAAAATAGTTCTTTAAAAGACTTTGTACATTATTCCACCAAAATTATTAAAGTCCAAGTGCTTTCTTAGCTTAAGTTTACTTGAAGACTTGAATCTTTGATAACAGACTTCAGGAGAGAAGTACTTGATTCAGACTAGCAAAAACAGACTTCTGCAGAAATTTCTAACTCTTTAAAAATGTACAAATCCATTGAAATGAGTTCTATAAATAAAAATATAAATAAATGAAAAGGCATTTTTAAGTACTTACTGTGTACTTAATCAAACAGTGAGTATAGGGCATCTAGGTGGTGCAGTGGATAAGATGTCAAGCCTGGAGTAGAGAAGATCTGCTCTAGATTCTCCAGCCTCAGTCACTTACTAGCTGTGGGCCAGTCACTTCACCCTATTTGCCTCAGCTTCCTCATCTGTAAAATGAGCTGGAGAAAGAAAGGGGAAACCATTCTTTATAAATCCCAAAATGGGTTCACAAAGAGCCAGTCATAATTGAAATATCTAAACAATTAAAACACTGAGTATTCAAGTAGCAAAAGCAACATAGTTCCTGACCTCAAGGAGCTCAAACTAATTGGGGCCTATGAGATAGGAAAGAAAGTTTAGCTACGGGGCAACTAGAAAGACCTGGAAGTCCAAAGGCTGAAGTATTAAAGTGTATGGCTAGTACTTAGGTCTTTAGGTTACCCTGGTAGATCAACTAATTGTGCTGGGATTCTACAAGTCATAGCAGCAGGACAAATGATAAGTCCTGGTGGTCTTCCATCTTCCAAGAAGGAATAGAATTAGTAATATCTGTCTTAGTCAAGAAGGGAAGCCCAATACATGAAAAATGAGTGACAAGAAAAAAGTCTGCCCAAGAAAATAGACCAGGTAGGTCTTCCTGCCTTCTGGCTAACCTGAATGAATTCTCAGTGCCCTAGGATAACAGCCTCCAGTGCTGGCGTGGTGTCAGACAAATGAACTCCCAGCAGTCCTTGATATCTGGGCAGCCTACTGGAGAAGTCAAGAAGGAAGGGAATATTAATGGTATTTTGCCTTTCTGCATACCAAATGTGGATTCTAAGAGTCCCATTCAGGACTAACTTCATTACAGCACTTCTTAACCTTGGAGTCAAGATTCTATAGAAAAATACAGAATCCTCTGCTTTGGAAAACCTTTATTACATTCCCTTATTAGAATGCAAGGCACAACATATTTAGTGTGTTTCAATCTTCTCAATCAATGATTTCATGAATGGAGCCCATTAAGGAGAGGGGGGAAAGGATTGAAGCAGTATCCCATATATAACAAGCAAAATGTATGTATGTGTGTGTGTATGTATGTATGTATATATATATATAGTTACATGTAAAACAATTGAGATATGAGAATAGAGTTTGCTTATTAAAGTACAGAATAAATGACTGATTTAGAATGATACTAACATGATTTGGTTTCCAAGGCATTCTCCCTGAATTCTAGAATCCAATAATTGTTCTCTTTGCTGTCTCTTGAACTAGACTCCATCTCCAAACTTCATTATTTTCACTGACTGCTAAGTATGCCTATAATCTTCTCCCTCCTTACTTCTACTTTTTTATTCCCTGGCTTCCTTCAAGTCTTTCTGCAATAATCCATTCCTAATCTTTCTCATAATTATTTCCCTCTGAAAAAATTTCTAATTTATCCATATCTATCTATCCATTCATCTACTTGCTTATCTATCTATATATCTTATATCTTATTTGAATATAATTGCTTTCATGTTGTCATCACCACCATCCCCAGATGTGAGTGTGAGTTCCTTGAAGACAAAAACTATTTTTTTCTATCCTCAATACTTGACACAGTGCCTGGCACATAGTAGGCATTTAAATAAATGCTTATTGATTTGATGACTAAAAATACCAAAAACACATTTTGCTTAAGGATAATTTCATAACTTCTTAGAGACCCTGACATTGGGGTAAATTTCATTCATTCCCTCATACTGAAGATCTCCACTAACCAACCTTTATGTATTATTCATGGAAACTATTACAGAAAGGGACACAGAGCAAACCTCTGACCTGGGGCTTCTCTTCTTTCTCTTTTGGTTTCAGGTTTTTGCAAAGTCCACGTGATACTAGTCGAGTACCATATGTTCAATACATGGATGAAATTGCTTCTGAAATAGGTGTCAAACCAAATGTATTTTCTCTCTTCCTCTGGGATCCCAAGCTAGCTTTAGAAGTTTTCTTTGGTCCCTGCACTCCATACCAGTACCGCCTGCAGGGACCTGGGAAATGGGCTGGGGCCAGAGCAGCCATCCTCACTCAAAGGGAACGAATTATCAAACCCATGAGGACGCGGATTATCAACTATAACCGGCCTCCATCCTCTAAGTTGTCTTGGCTGTTAAGAGTCTGCCTTAGCCTAGCTTTATTTTTCTTTATTTTAATAATTAGTAGATAACACTGTCATCATTCTCACAAACAGTAACACAGATAATTAAGCAGTAGTTAAGTCACTACTGATTTCTATTTGATTTTGACCAAACCACAGCAGCTAAGTATCTTACAATGATAATATTTCTCACGCAATTTGCAAAGCTCACAAAATAGTCTTTAATTAAAGTGTATAGCTACTAGTCCAGGGATTTTCCCCAAGCTTCTGGTAAAAGAAGTTTTCTTTCTCTCTCTCTCTCTTTTTTAATGTCTTGGTTACAAAAGCATTTGGGGGGCGGGGAGTGTGGATAAGGATTTTTAGGCGCACTGGAATCTTTTCATTAACACTCAAATTACCAGTAGTTTTCATCTAGCTGTAAGCCACTTTTGCAAAAATTAATCAGAGTCCAATGAAAATTTAACCTAATAACCTAGAAACTTTTAATAGCAATTGAATGATGTTACCCAAGAAATTTCCCTTGCATTATAATCATATTCCTTTAAAAATCATAATTATAATAGATAATTTGTATGTAGTACTTTGTTTTACAAAGTACATTACATATATTATTTCATTTGATCCTATCAACAACCTTGTGAGATAGGTACTATTATTATTCCCATTGGGCAGATGAGGAAAGTGGTGTACAATTAAACGCCATGCTCTGGTATTTGAGTAAAGATCTGAACTCTTCTTCCCAACTCCACATTCTGCATTCAATCAACTCTACAATCTTATTGCACCTAGATACAAATCACAGCTTTCTTATTTGATTTCTGCATGGCTTTGGACAAGAAAATTCACTTTTTTTCCACTTCAATTCAGTAGAAGTCTAGAGGCAAAAGATAGATCACTAATTGTCAGATGTGTTATAGATACAGTTTTGTAAGATACCAGTTGGAATAGATGTTCCCTGAGTTTCCTTGTAACTCAAATTCTCAAATTCAATATATATTATCCCTATTTTACTGATAAAGAAATTAAACTCAGAGAACTTCTATGATTTACATAGTCACTCCAATAATCAATGTCAAGGACAAGATGAACCTTTTAATATAGTTTTCTCACAATCTCTTTTAGATGAAAAGGAACTGTATGATTTAGAAGAAGGGACTACCATCTATCCATAACTATTTGTGCTATATTCTAGAGAGAGTTTACTAGGAAAGAAAACAAATCCTAGAATCATAAACTCGGAGTTTGATGCTTCCTTCTTTTACAGATAAACAAACTGAGGCCTAGTGATTTACACATCACAGACAATAACTTCAGAGAGCCAGTATTTGAATCTATATCCCCATAGGCCAAAGGCAATGCTGTTTCTACCACAATATGCTTTCTTTTGGGTTAACCTACACTCACTTACTACCTTAATTTACTACATCAAATCAGGAAAAAGAGCATCCAAAAACACAATAATGACAAAATGACAATCATTATAAGTAGAAACTAAATGAAACAAGTCACCAAAATATAATTCTTAAGAGGAAAAAAAAAGACAGAAGCTCACCTTATTGGTCAACTGTTTTTGGTGTTTACTCTCAAAGAATCTTTTGCTCCATTATACTAGGACTCAGATACATCTAGATTTTAGGCAGAATTTGTAGAGAAGGATGGAACCTAGAAATGTGGCACTACCTAGGATAATACTGAAAGGCTTTTAGTCGGAGGTTAGAGGAGTGGAGATGTTTGTTTCTAGGGGTTTTTTTAGTTACAAATTTAGCAAACAACAAAACAAAATAGGCATTTCTACATACATGATAGAATATAAAAGAATATTATATCTGAAAACATTTGTATCTATAGATATAACTTGCTTTTTATTTTAAAATATCTAATAATTACTTCAAGATGTAAGTTTGAAAGCTGTCCTTATCTATGAAGTTTTTTCTGGTTTTCCTTTTATTTTCTTCTGTGAATTAAAAAAGTTTCAGTAACCACATATTTCTTATTTGCTTTTTTTTCATTTTCTATCCTATCTCTTCCTACTCCCCAGTTGAAAAAAATACTAACACCATGTAATATATATTTATAGTTAAGAAAAACTAATTACTACATTGGCTTATATAAAAATATGTACCTTACTCTGCATCTAGAGTTCATAATTTCTCTGTCAATAAATAAGTGGGGATGTTTCATCAGCAGTCTTCTGGAATCAAAATTGATCATTGCATTGATAAAAGGTCTTAAGCAAACTAGTCTAGCTAAAGCTTCAAGGCCTCATAAAGGAGAAATAAGAGGTTGCATCAAGTGGAGCAATTATAAAGGATCCATCTGCCTGGACACCATTTCCACCAAAGGCTAACTAATTGCAATGGACTAGCAAATAAACCCAAGAGTCCAGGAATGCCAGAATTCCAGATTACTAGTTTTGCTTCTAACCCAGCCCCTTCAGTCACCATTTGAGGAAATAACTCCTATACAGAAAGGGTCAGCCATCACTACCAGTTGCCAGTCAATTGCCATTTACAAGACAAGCAGGTCAGTCGATGATGGAACCCTGAGAGACAGGAAGTAGTCTAGGCAAATCCAACCATTACTAGCATCTACATAGCAGTCCTATTAGAGACAGCCTAAAACCATAAACCCAAGAGCCATGGGAATCTCAGATCAACAGACTTGCTTTCATTCGAGCCCAATAACCATTAATAAGTAAAGCTACAGCTGTGGAGGAAGAGGTCAATCTTCCTCATTACCACCAATAACAACTGCTAACCAACTTCCACCAAAAGGAAAGAAAGCCCAAGAGCCCCAGGAGTAGCTGCACCCACCAGACAATATACCCTGCTTCCAGCCAAACTCGAAAGCCATTATCACAAGAAGCAACTGTGGCAGAGAAGTAGCCTAGCTGCATCTTCCAGTGCTGCAGCCATAGCTTCTGAAAATCTAGGGAGAAAAAAAAAAGGTTTTGCCTTTGAAATCCTTGGCATTGTCAAATGATTCAACATCAGAAAAATGTAATTAGGAAATAACATTAAAGCAGACACAGTTTTCCTACCATATCCTAAAGAACATGGGAACTTTCATTCTGACATAATTGAAACTTCTTTTCAGAATATGAGTTCCCAGAGATAAGACATTATCTCCAATTTTTACTTGTATCTTTAGTACTTAACACAGGGCTTTACACATAGTAAGTGCTTAGTAAATGCCTCTTTCCTTCATTCACTGTCTTCCAAGGTCTTTTTTCCTTTATATTATTTATAAACTCTCTTCCTGGTTTTTTTCCCCTTAACCAGTTCATACGAGTCTTTCCAAATTTCTCAAGAACAGCTTTTTTGGTTTTTTCTTATCCTATAATAATATTTCATTATAACCACATACCATAATTTGACAAGTGATCCCCCCAATTGATACATATCCTAATTCTTTGCTAAAACAAGAAAGAGTTGCTATAAATATTTTTGTACATCTAAGTCCTTTACCATTTAGGGTCTCTTAGGGGTACAGATCTATTAATGGCATTATTGGGTCTGAAAGTATATATGATTCAGTGTCTTGTTGGGGATAGTTTCAAAATTGCTTTCCAAAATGGATGGACAATTTACAGCTCCATCAATATTACATTAATTTGTCCAATTTCTCGAAACCCCTTCACTAATTATCAATTTCCTTTTTTCTCCATCTTTCCAATCTGATGGATGAAAGGGTGAGAGCTGCTTTAATTTGCAATAACAGTATGTTTGGGGGGTAGAGAGGATTGTATCATGTTATTTTACTAAAATTGGTTATTTTTATTGAACTAGTGGGATTTTACAAAACTGTAGCATGATTTTACCTCCATTGATACATTTAGTCCTACAAAGTATATATAAGGAACCTCTCAGACCAGTTGTAGACCTGACACCTAATACTGCTGAGCACACATAAAGGTGGATTTCATGATGGACATAACACTATCCCATAGCTCAACTTCATCTCAACTTGTGAACAAAGATTACTCACTTTGGTTACTATACTGCATTACTCATTACAAAACCACAAAGAAGTATTCTTGTTAGTGGCCAGAATTGCCTATATTTTATACAATTAAAATTGCTACTTTATTAATTGTTTTGATTAGCATTACCCAACACCACTCAGATAAAATTCTACCTTTTGGGTCACGTGACCAGAAAAAGAAGAGTAGTTAATTTCTGTAAACTTTTCCAGTCCCCAAACTTTCAAAAAAAATTACATACTTGATATGGAATAAACAGACAAAATCTACACATAGGGTAAAACAAATCACATGAATTAACATTAGAACTTTTTTAAACTTAGATCTCTTACATAGAACCCCAACTCCAAATAGCTATTGGAGTTCACTATAGTCAGACCAATTCTATTTACAGGCTAATTATTCAGAACCTGGCTGTAGGAATACCTTATAACAGATTCAGGTTCATTCTATATTCTCCTTTTGAATATAGTACAAAATTGCATTAAGTTTTTTGTTGATAAAGATATGGCTCTTTCTGTTCGATGCACTTCCTAAATTTTCAAAAACATCCCTTTAATAAAACTTTCTCAATTTTGCCAAGAATTAAAATTAAGCTCATGAACTATAGTTTTCAAATTCTACTTTCTTCCCTTTTTCTGAAAACCAGGGTATTTACCATTCTCCAGTCCTGCAACATTACTCCTATCCTCCATAGTTTTTCAAATATCACTGACCAATGGGTCAATAAATACATCTTTCAGTTTTTTCAAGATACTCGGCCTGGGAACTTGGTAACTTATCAAGAACAGCTGGGTGGTATACTTCAGTATCTCCTTATTTATTTTGAACTTCAATTCACTATTATTCTTTTTTCCCCTATTATTTCCAATCTAAAGATCATTTGGCAAAGAAACAGTAGATAGAATGTTGAGCCTGGAATCAGGAAGGCCTGAATTCAAATCCTGCATCACATAACAAGTCATTTAACTTCTGTCTGTGTGTAAAGGGGGCAGACTATCCTGCACTACTTATATCAATTATAGGATGACATACCCTCAAAGAGAATACTGAAATACCAGAAAAAGAGGAGTTCATACCAGCTTGATTATTAATTGGTTTTTAGGGTTAATTAGGTTAATTTATTTACAAGAGGCCAGTCATCCTGGGCAGCAACAGGAAAAAGAAACATCACAGATCCCCCACACCAAACCTAGGCCAAATCAGGTGTATTATAAAGAAACAGAACAAAGAATGAATAGTTCCAGAAATGGGATGGGGTCATGTAAAAGTTCTTCCATGAGATAATTGGAACTTCTTTTGCTTTTTGCATTTTTCTGCGGAATTTTAGATCATATTCCCACTCTAGTCTAATTCTATATACTGTTTCTGTTTCCTTAACTGTTAAATGGGGATACTTACCTGGTGTGGTAAGGATAAACTGGGATATTTGTTAAATAGAGCACAACACTAGGAACATATTAGTGCTTAATAAATACTTGTTTCATTCCTTTTCTGTTGTTTTTTAATCTTCATTCTATTCACACTGAGTAGTAGTTCTATCTCCACTTTAATCTTTCTCTTTCCTCCAATGTTCTTTGGAATCCTATTTTATTGTTCCAAAAACTCCTTCCAAAACTAAAAAGACTTTTCATCCACTCTGATCCTTTCTGTTATTCTTTCCTTTAAAAAATGTGTTCCAAGTGAAATTCAAAACCACAACTTCCTATTCTTCACTCATTTCATGCTGTCAAGTAAGTACTAAGAGTTCATGATTTTTCTTGAGATTGTTAATTTTTTGTTCTTACAAATTAATTTTGTTGTTATTTTTCTATATCTTTAATAACAAATACTAACTTGATTGGGATAGGACTAAATCAATAAATCAATGTATATGACATAATTTTTATTGTATTGGTATGGTCCAGATATAAACAATCTCTCTAATGCACCCAGATCTTGACTCTGAGTTCTCTATGCATTTAGCCATGGTGCTCCTCTTCTATGAGGAGCATATCTACATTATAGGATGACATAGGCATAACTGGCTAGGTCACTTTAAGCAATTTGCTTAACTTCCCGTTGTTCCAGGCAACTCTGAGACTCTTATGTCCACGAGTTGCTTTTTATATCAGTGATATTGATCCCTAATCCTATTTATTTTGGTAAAAATATATATTTTTAGTTTATTCATAGAATAAATAGAATTCACTTGTAAAGTTACCTGAGCTTGGGATAGTTATTATTTCTTTAGAAGTTTATGACCTGCTCAATTTCTTTTTTTCTGAAATTTATTTAAGTTCTCTTGTTCTTGTTCTGTTAATTTGGATGCTTTATATTTTTTGTAAGTATTTATCTATTTCTTTTAAGTTCTCAGACTTTTTGGCATGTAAGTAGGCAAAATTTTTTCTAACACTTTTCTTGGCCCTTCATCTGTTATTTTCCCTTTTGTGACAAATAGTAGTAATGCTTCTTTTATTTTTTAAATAAAATTTGAAAATTATTTGTCTTAATTTGAGTTTTATTCATTAGTTTGTAATTTTTATGTAAATTTATTCATCTATTTAATTTTCAGGAGTTTAATTTTATGTTAATATAGAGTTCTTCAATCTTTTGATTTCCCAGGTGACTTGAGCTGTTCATGGATTTCTTATTTTCCTATTTTGTAAATGAACATGTTTTTAGAAAGATATATAAATTTTCCCTTAGTGAGAAACTTCAGCTAGCTTGCACAAATTTGGGTATCTCATTGTTATTTTTTTTGTACCAATTTGTCATTTGATACACACATTCTTTAAAATTCTTTTTGGTCAATTTTTTTTTCTTCTTCAAATAACCAGTATTAGTTATAAATTTACTGAACTATGATCAGCAACAGATATGTTTCATTCTTTGCTTTATTACATTTGTTTGTAAGAATTTTTTGTGTTTTAAAAACAAATATGAAATTGATACTTAAAGCAGGAAGAGTAAAAACAGAAAAAAATGTATAGATCATATGATTAATGAATAAGAATGCAAAAATCCTAAAAAAAATACTAGCTAAAAGATTACAACAATATCACACAAACATACATTTATGATCAACTGGGACTTATATCAGGAATGAAGGGATGATTTAACATAAGGGAAAATATTAGAATAAATGATTATTTCAATAACAAAAGTTTTTAACATGTTTACATTAATAGACACAGAAAAAGCTATTGATAAAATTCAACACTCATTTCTACTAAAGGTACTTGAAAGTATTGGATTTTTCCTTAAATTGATTAAAAGCATTGATCTAAAATTATCAGCAGGCATTATTTGTCACGTGGATAAAAATTCCAATAAGATCAGATTGAAGCAAGAATGCTTACTTGTCACCACTATTATTTGATGTTGTTTTGGAAATCTTAGCAATAGAAATGAGAAAAAAATAAATAGAATGAATCAGATAGGAAATAAGATAATAAAACTATTTCTTTCAGAGCCATTATGATGATATACTTGGAAAATCTCAAAGACTCAACTAAAAAGCCGAAACAATAACTTTAGCAAAGTAGCAGATTGTAAAATAAATCTATATAAATCACTAGCATACATATATCATAAACAAAATTCTGCAAGAAGAGAAATTTTTAAATGCCCCATTTAAAATAATTCTAGACATTATAAACTACCTGAAAGTACACCTGCCAAAAAAGTCTCCTGCAAAAGCAAAATTATTTAAAAAAAAACTTTATATAAATACAATCAGATCTAAATAACTGGAGAAATATTAATTGTTTATGGGTGGGTAGGGCCAATTTAATGAAAATGACATTTCTACCCCAACTAATTTGTATATTCAACACCATCCTAATTAAATCACCAAAAATAATAAGAAAATTCATTTGAAAGAACAAAAAGAATATCAAAGTAAATAATGAAAAAATATAAAAGAAGGAAGTTTAGTAGTACCAGATCTTAAATTATATTTACTGTAAGACAATAATTATCCATTATATTGGCTAAGAAATAGAAAGGTAGATCAATTCAAAAAGGAATAGAGCAGACATACAATTTACAACATTTAAAAACATAATACCCTAGTACTTGACAAATATAAAGATATAAGATTTGAGAATAAGAATTCATTATGTTGTTTGAAAACTGTTGAAAAAACTACAAAGTAGTGTGACAAAAACTGGGCATAAATCAATATTTCATACCATGTACCAAGATAAGGTTAAAATGGATACATGACCTAGGTAGAGATTTTAAAAGAAAATTAGAAGAATGTGGAAAATATTACTTATCAGACTTACAGACACGTGAACAATTTATGAATAAACAAAAGATAAAAGCAAAGTTAGGTGTTAGATGGATAATTTCAGTTAAATTAAATCAAAAAGGGTTTGTACAAATAAAAAAACCGTAACCAAGATCAGAAGGAAAGAAGAAACTTGGAGCAATGTTTACGTAGATGATTTATTAGATAAAGGTCTCATATCTAAAATTTATAAAGAACTTTGTCAAATCTATAAGAATTCTAGTCACTCCCCCAATCAACAATTGGTCAAAATATATGAACAGGCAGTTTACCAATGAAGAAATCAAAATAATTTATAGTCATATAAAAAATTCTCAAAATCATTATTAATTGGAGAAAAACAAATAAAAACTCTAAGATATTTTATACTTACCAGATTGAAGGGGAAAGTTAAAAATATTGGAATGCATGTGGAAAAATTGGGACAGTAATTTATTATTGGTGAACTAATTTTAAGCCTTTTGGAAGCAAGCTGGAATTATGCCCAAAGTTATAAACTACCTATACTTTGATCAAGAAATATCACTACTCAGTCTATTTTCAAAGATGATTAGGGAAAAGGAAAAAAAACCTATACATTGTAAAATGTTTAAAGCAGCTCTCTTTGTGGTGACAAAGAACTAGACATTACAGGGATGCCCATCAATTGGGGAATAGCTGCACTAGTTGTATGTGATTGTGATTGAATACTAGTGTGCTATAAAAATGATGAGGTCAATGATTTTAGAAAAACATGGGAAGACTTGCATGAAATAGTGAAGAGTGAAAAGAGCAGAACCAAGAGAACATTGTATATGGTAACAGCAATATTAACTTATTCTTTTGAAGTTGCTCATAAGACATTTTTGCTATAGTATCCAAATTCACTGTATAGGACATATGAAGAAAGATACTATCTGTATCCCAAAAAAGAACCAAAAATAGAATTATGAAGAGAATAACCTATTTGTATCTAATGAAAGCCATCTCTAGAGCCAGAGGTGGGGAGCAGAATGGGAAAGAAAAAAAAAGAAACATAATTTTGTTGTACATTTCAAAGGAATAGCAAAATGTACATAGTAGATTTGCAGTTTTATATGCAATCTTTTTTCATACTATACTATGGAAATGTTTGTTTTAGTCCACAAATTAAAAATTAAATAAAGGTTAAGAAAATAAGTAAAAGCATCATCCAAATCTAAGGAATATGGGTGCTATTTATAAAACCCATTCTGTAGTTTCCTGAGGATTGTCATATCTAACTTTTCTAAAATTCCATTGAAACATTTAATTTCTTTTGTTGTCTTTATTAGATATTTATTTGTGCAAAAGGAACATAATATCCATTCTTTACATTGTGTCCTTTCTAGATTTCTTCCTTTTTTCAATTAATCAATCATTCATCAATGGCTTACATAAATAAGGACCAAGGTTATAGGACAGCACTTTTCAGTCAGCCACACTTTCTCATTATTACATGTTGTATCAGACAGGGACAATTCCCCTGTTCATTCCAGCCTGTTTATTCTTGTACAGATCATAGGCAAATTAACTGATTTCCTGATGCAACCAAGCCAGCCGAGCCACAACTGAGAAGTTTAGCCTGGGTAAGAACCGGCCAAAGGATAAACTGACTAAAACCTGGGTCAGGTAGAAGATGGAAAACAAGTCCGTTTATTCCATAGCTAACTCAGCTTTATATAGAGCATGAGATAAGAAACACCTGAATTCTGTCCCATTGGAGCCAAGTCTATACTTCTCTGCCTCATTTCCTAGAAGCCTTAAGCTCGTGGAAGTTCTCATAAAGAACATGCTGAACTCTGAGCTTGCTTCTCATGGAAACATAAGAATTGTAAGCTCTGATCAGGATTCTTGGCTAAGACTCTGTTCAAGTGCTTTATAAATGCCTTTTCTTTTGTGTTAAGGCCAGGAAGTGGATAGTGGTAGCTGTATTATCAAATAGAAACCACACAAAATGGAGACACAGGGGAGCAAGCAAAGAAATAATATAAAAACAAGCATTATAGGTATAAGCCATTGCCAAGCAGATGTAAATACATTACGATCCTGAAACCAATTAATAATATTCTGTACCGTCTGATCGGAAGTCAAATCTTGTTTACTGGCAGCATCAATATCTGAAGCAATCTTTCATAAATTGTCTATATCTATAACCAATTTACTATTATCAAAGAGTCCATTCAAATGCATTGGGGATCAATGTCCAATGTTGTTGTGCATTGGTTGCCTTTAACTTGAAGCATTGCCAGAAGTGCTGCCAGAGGGACCATAGTTTTTGGAAACCATCTCCTGTGGCACCAAAGCCTCTGTGATCTCTTCTGCAAATTCAGCTCCTGAAACCTTTTGGTCATTAAAGATACAGATATGTTTTTCTTTTACCTACATGGTTTCCCCATCCACCAAAATACAAGCATACCCAATGTTAAAAGTTCTCCAAATGCCCACCTTCTGGTTCTCAGATCCTTCCACATCACCTATGCTCCTATAGATCCCTGGCCCATCTGCAATGTTTTGGTTCATGTGTTTGTCCCTTAGCATCAAGTGTAGCAAGATTTTAGGGCTGAAACAAAAAAAAAAGGGAACACTCAAAGCACTTTTTTAAAAAAAAATTTGCCTTGAGTTAGAGGATGGGGAGACTAGTAGGGGCTCAAATGTGCATAATGTAAAATGGGAATTTCCTGTTCCTGAAAGTTTGTTGAATTTGGGCTCTTTTTATTTGCCTTAGGAGGCCCATCACCATCAGGAATGTTATTAACAGGCTGTGGAAATTTTAGTGGTACCACTAAGTTAGTATATATCTCATTCTTTAAATTAGACACATAGGAAGTCTGTAAAGTTTAGAGGAGGTTTAAAGAAGGAACATAATATACAGCACAATGATCCTTAGTTGCATCAATAAAAATAGTTAAGACATCAGGCAGAGCCTCTGATTTAATGATGGTTTGTAATGTCATGGGGACATGACTTTACCTGTTTTAAGGGGTTACTCATAAGCCCATCTACCTTGATCTAGAGCAAGAAGTATCAACCAATCAATATTATCTGATGACAAACTCTCAATTTGGTTCCTGAGTATAGGGAAAGTATAAGCAGCTAGGCTGATGACTGCAATTGCAGTACTCTTTTGCAGGCTTTTGTACCCACCTGGGCAATTTATTCCGCATATGGTGTGAAGGTGCATTTTCCTTGATGAGGGCCCACTCACCCATTCCAACACCCTCTTGTCCTTGATATATATATAACTAAAAGGGCTATTAGGTGTAAGGATAATAGTTACTATAACATCTTGATTCAATTGAATACAAGTAATCATAGCTTTGGAAATGTCTCTCTCTACCTTCTCTAGTTGTAGCTCTGCCTCTGGTGTGAGAAAACTAAGTCCCCTCATAAGATGTCAAATAAAGGTTGTAATTCATGTGGTGCAAGGGCTAAGGAAGACAGGATCGAATTTATGTATCCCAGTAATTTTTGAAAATAATTGAGGGCTTTTAAATCCTGCCTTCTAATAGTTACCCTTTGAGCTCTTGGCAGCTCAGCAGCAGCCCTAAGAATAAATTTGATTCTGCCTGAATAAAAACTTTCATTTGTGATAGTAAAGCACACCCCCATAGCACAGTAGGCAAAGAAGCTAAGATGTATAGTCTTCTATGGCCTATTTGTCCTTCATGTTTCACATAAGCATAAGCAATGAGGCACTTTGTAATGGTCTCTGCACTTCTCCAATTCCCCACATTAGTATTGGAATGTTTCACAGGCACTAGTCTAGAGGCCACAGGTCCTTATTAATAACTGTTTTATCAGCTCCTATATCTTTAAGGTCTTCAAACCACCTTCCTTCCATCTTATTCCTGAGCAGAAGAAGCTTCTGTTGTACATCTCTAATCTCATAAACGTGGAGTTCCTCTACTGGTTCCAGGTGGCAAGTGTTTATACTGCTGGGCATCTGTATCATAAAAAGAATGGCAACAGAGTCTCCAGCAGATACTTTTGTCCCTGACTCTGTAGTGGTGAATATGGATACTGTGGTAACAATTTCCACTACAGTGTATTCCCTGGGCAATACTGCAAAACCTGAAAATGCAGTGGAAAGGGAGAAAGTAACATATCCTGAGGCAATGGAGGTATTTGCTATATATCAATAGAAGCAGTAGAGAAAGGGGGAATGCTATAATCATGGGAGGCTTTTAACAGAACAGTAACTATTGAGTACACTGTTCCCATTCTGACTAGGGTTGAGGTGGGAGTAATAACATGCCTCTATTGCTCTGGGGGCTGAGGTGGGTCTCCTTTTCCTATTTCCGAATGGGCAGTTTGCAGCCCAACAAAAGCCTTTGCTATGAGGTTAGGATCCCGAATGTTTTCTCTTCTTTGAATCTCTCCAACATTAAGCCTTATAATGTCCTGTTTTCCCACATTTGTAGCACAACTTTCCATTTTTTATTTGGTTAGCCCAGTGCCTAAAGCTAGTAATTTCTGTCATAAGATCTACATAAAAAGCTTGTGATCCTGCATCTAACCATTTCTCCTAAAGGCTTCCCTGGGAACATCTGCCAAAGCTTTCTTACAATCAGCACTAAAATTTTCCAAAGCCAGTTGTTTAATCAATGTTTTAGCTGCCATCCTAACCCCCACCATATACACCACTGATTGTGTCAAATGGGATAAAAATCTGTGAACATGTCTTGATTTCCTTGCTTGAGCTTAGTAAAAGAAATACCCTCATCAGCACCAGAGAGCTTTAGCCAGGTTGTTTTGGTGCATTTCATAACTTGCTCATAAGTTCCTAATGTGAACCCTAATTGCCCAGGCAGGGTTGAGTAATTCCCTGTGAATGATATATTGCTCCTTGTACCTTTTCATTAGGAAGTATTCTTATTAATTGAGCCTCATACAATTTTCCTCTATAAGATATAGTTCACATTTTGCCTCTGAAGATAAGAGTTCTAGGATAGTGTTAATGAAGGGTTTCCTTATAAAGTAGAGAATAAATGGGAAAGTTGATGTGTGGGTATCTGTAGCACGTCAGAGTCAATTAATATCACCTAACATTTTTGTTAAATCATTAAGATTTTGTAATGAATCTCTTCCTGTCTCAAGTTTCTGGGGTCATATTATTTGAAAATCCATCAGATAGCTAAGATATAAAAAAGAAGTTTGTCTCTGTATTTTTTCAGGAATAATTACCAAACTTCATGAATATAGGGCTTGCTCTAAATTATGCATTATTTTAAAATCTGGATATTTCAGTCTTACTGAAGAAATAGCACATTGAAAATAGCCACTATTTTCTTCAGGATCTTTCCTATTCCAATATTTTAGTATTTTATTTTGGTAATGTTACCATGCCTATCTCTCTTACTTCACATGCACAGGAATTACCAATCATCCTCTTCTCTTTTGTAAGCCAGGAAAGAGTTAAGTGCCAATTTTTGCTTCATATGAGCTTTTACCTTAAGAGTCTTCCTGGATTGATTCTGCAAGCCTGAGTTCTCATAGTAAAGTTACAGGATCCTTGTTTATAGGAGTTTTAAAACCAATAGCACACTGGGGCAGCTAGGTGACACAGTGGATAGAGCTCTAGCCCTGAAGTCAGTAGGACCTGAGTTCAAATCTGGTCTCAGACACTTAACATTCCCTAGTTGTGTGACCCTAGGCAAGTCACTTAACCTCAATTGCCTCAGTAAAAAAAAAAATGACAGCACACTGCTTTTCTATTTTCTCAAAAGTTCTTAACTCTCTAAACCCTTGCAGACTATGCTTTTCTCATTTCTACATGCTTAAACTTTCTATTTCACTATAATCAATATATTTTTCCTTTTCTCTCCAACTCATGCAAAATTGCTTCAGTCGGCCAGAGACAGAGGGAGAAAAAGAGAAAAAGATTCTCTTTCCTTGCACTATCTTAATCTGGAGGAATCCAAAATTAACTCCCAAATTACTTTGTTATGATCAAAGACCAATGCACTGTGAGCCACTCTGAAAGAATTACTATTCTGAATGAATTCCAATTCTAACAATTTGGTCTGATATTTTTCCAAACCAGCAACCCAGAGGTTGAATTCTTATCTCTTACAAATTTGCTAACTTTTAACATAGAACACAGAATGCAAAGCAGACATACACATACAGGCATACACAGCAGCTATTACATACAGATTTAGCTCTGATATACTCAATTAGTCCTGGGACCATCCTCCCAGTTTTCTTCCCTTTATATTTTGATATTTCATTATCAATTTCAGTAACATTTCTACAACTTCTCCCTCCTCCATAGTGCCACAAGAAGCTTCTACCTTAATTACCTTTGTGGTCAAAGACATCTCTTCTGGTTTTTGGATAACTGTTTACCTACTTAAGTTTTTCTAGCTTGTTCTGGGCTTTTGTTGTGAACTTGGTCCATATTCTGTAGTATGCATTATTAGCCTAATGAATTAGAGAGGTTACCCTACTTCTACTCAAGCTATGGAGAAAATGAAACTACCCTTTCCCTCTTCTACCATAGAGCTTTCCTTTTGTTCATATATGTGCTCCCAGTGATGGGTGTATATTTGAGTCTTCCCTTACCTTTCTCCTAAGGGCACCCTCCTTGGTCTGATGGGGAGATCCAGATTCCTCTGCATTCTGCAATTTACAATCCTCTCACTAGGGCTTCAAGTTCAGATACCAATTGTTGCAATCGGGCCAGCAGAGCCACAATCTAGAAGTTTAGTCTATGGGAGAACAGGCTGGAGGATGAGCTGAGTCAGGCAAGAGTCACAGGTCACAAAGAGGCACAGGTCAGGCAAGAAATGGAAAACAAGTCTATATATTCCATAGTTAACTCAGTTTTATGTAGAGCATGAGATAAGAAACATCTGGACCCTGTTCCATGAGAGCCAAGTCTGCACCTCTCTGCCTCACTTCCTAGCAGCCTTGAGCATTGTAAAGAAAGTACTGAATCCTGACTGCTTCTCATGGGAACAGGAGAGTTGTAAGTTCTGACCTGTACTCTTAGCTTAGACTCTGTTAAAGACCTCCACAATTTCCTTCTGTCAAAAGGTAGGCTAGAGGGGAGGGACTGGATACATTATTTACTACATCAAAACTTCAAGGAAACATGATCATGGCTGGATTTGTAATTCCCCTTTATTTCAACTTCCTCCCCTAAGTCTTTTTCCCTATATTAGACCATACTACAACAGGCTCTGCACAGCTGAGCCCTTCTCTAATTGCCAAGTGGCCACTTTCTCTATAAATAAGACTGAATAAATACAAAGTCACCCTACTTTTTAAAGGATTAAAAGAATTAAACTGTGAAACATCTAGGAGATATGCTTGACAAGACAGAGTAGATACCAGTGAATTTTTAAATTGCAGGTCTGGTAAAAATTATTAGAGTGGGGTGTCTAGCAACAATTAGGGCAGTTGAATTAGTACTGTAGCCCTTTTTCAGTAGAAATCATATTGTGGGGAAATGATTCCTTCATTCCTCTCTTTAGTTCTTTCTCTCTCTCTCCCCCTACCCCTTGCCCTCATTACTATGTGAACTTGCAGTATTGAACTAATAGGATACTGTGTCCTATTAGTGAACTGTGAGTATCCGGCATGTGAGTGTCCAGAAGTCAGCAAACAGGACGGTTAAGACCTTTGAGAATACACCATAAAGGAACTGAAAATATTTAGCCCAGAGAAGAGAATACTTTTTAGGGGGTGAATGGGTGAGGGAGATGACAGCTACCTTTCAGTATTTGAAGAGTTATCTTTACAAGAAGGATTATACCTGTTTAGTTTGGCTCCAAAAGTTAAAGTTTGGGGGAAAAAAAGTAAAAGTTGCCCCAGAGGCAGATTTAAGCTTGATGTCAGGAAAAGTTTCTTAAATAATTAGGGTGGTCCTAAAGTGTAATAGGTTGCCTTGAGAGGGAGTGAATTCCCTTTCCCTAGAACTCTCCAAGTGAAGACTAAATGACCACTTGTCAGACATTATAGGATAGATATTATTTGGCTACAGCAAGGATGGACAACGTCTGGCCTGTGGGCTATAAAAGGCTCACAAATTAATTTGGTCTGGCCTTGTCAAGGCAACTGTAGTTCCAGTCATTACATTAGGGCTGAGTTAATTAAATGTTTGACCAAACATTTATATCAATCTATAAGTTGATAATTCTGTGTGTCTCACAAATGATGTTATAAATATCCAAATGGCCTTTGACAGAAAAATAGGTTCTCTGTCCCTGAGCTACAGGGTGAAGGTTCTATAATAACTTTTATGTAATAACTGATCTTGTTGGTTTATAATCATATCTCTTAAGGAAGTCATCATTTCATTCAAAGAATGAAAATTATCTCAATTTCTCACATTTATACATGCTCTTTTCCTTTTCTTCCTCTTAGCAATCATCTTTTATTTAGGCTCCTATAGCTCTACTGGAATGGTATTAATGATCTCAATTGGTTCTGGTACCAGAAAGACTTATAGCTCTGAGTCAGTTTCTTCATGTCTAAAATGAAATTTATCATATTCGTACTAGCTACTTCAAAGAGTTAAGGTGAAAACCAAATGAGATAATATATGAAAACAACCTTCTAAATTTTAAAGCACTAACTAAAATCACCTATAATTATTAATATTCAGTTCAATTCAACTATAATATTTCTATTTACCAAACATCTACAATGCCTAAAGTCATATGTCTAAGTGCACACCATTTCATTTCCCTGGTATCAAGTACAATTTGATTGTATTAAATTCTTTGATTTGATTAAATTCTGCTTGACCTGATTTAGTAAAAAGCTGACATACCAATATCTATTTACCTGTACCCCATTTCTTGAAGCAAAGGGAAGAGAAGAGACAAAGGGAGGAGTTTTCATATACCAGCTATCTTATAAAGGCAAACATAGTTGGCTGGCTCAGAAGGGAAAAAGCAGACAAAGCAAAAGAACATTCAGTCCTCACACAGCGAGAATTCAGAAGTTCACATCTGCCTCATTGCCTGGGGACAGCACAAATTTGAATTTTCTTTTTGCCACAGGTTAGTTTTATGAACTTTCATTTCCAAAAACATTTGTGACATTAGGATTAAATATTGGAGATATATGTGTGTATATGTATATGCACACATACATACATATTATACATATGTATATGCGTATATATGGGGAGGACTTTATATAATTAAACATTTAGAGAAAAATGCTCACTTTTCTTTGAGAAATGTTTTATTCACATTGCATAACAATTCATAAATGAGAGCTAAATTAGTATCTTAAAAAGTAAGCATTCACAATATTTCTAATCCTATTTCATATTCAATTGGGTTGAATAATGATCTGTCATTAATAACCACAGCGGATGGGGTAGGATTTGATTCTTTTTTAAGCAGAAAAAAAAAACAAACAGAGAAACAGATCATAAAAAACAAGGAGTTTCATAAAAGCAACAGGCGAGAAACTGCAGAAGATTTCAGAGACCTACGTGGGAAGAAGCAGCATACTGGATTTCATAATTTCACTTCACATTAAAAGTACAGATAGTATAGTATGTGCCTAAGACTAGTAATAGAATAGACATGTTCAACTTTAGAATGTTCATTCTTAAATTATGTTGTAAAGCTGGAAGACAACAAATTTTGTTGCTAACCTCTACATTTCAGTTTGTTTCTGTTTATACTTAGCCATGTGACTTTCAATAAATTACTTAATCTTAGTTTCCTCATTTGTAAAATAAAGGGAAAATATGCTACATTTTCTCTAAAAGCCAGCCCTAATCCTGTGTTTCTATTATCTATGACGTACAGCTATATTTTTTAGCGTCATTTTGTTGGTGGGTGGTAGAGGGTATTACGAGAATGTTTTTTACTATATGTTCCATATCTGAAGAACTTGTGAATTAATCAGCAATTGCAGAGGGAGAGAAAATTGTTTACTCTTGCTCTTGTACTATTGGTTTATTAACATCAGAACATATTTCTGAGCTATGAAAATAGATGCAATAGTGATAATATAGTTATGATAGTCCTTCATTCATGACTTTTTTAAAACCAAGAAAGTACCATAGATTTTTGTGCATTTTTTACCTAGCTAGCTTGACCTCTTACCACTAGTTAGTAGAATAATCTGAGACTTCTAAATATAAGATAAACAGGTGTGCCTCTATCATATTGTCTTTGTGACAGACATTCTTGTTTCCATGAGTTATTTTTCCAATCCTTTTATTCTGATGCTTATCTCCAGAAAATACAAGAAGGTATTAAGTCTTTTTTTCCAAGTTAAAAGATGCTAGTTGAGGTTTCACTCTACAACTGGTAGAAAGCACCATGCTAGAGTAATGACTTCCTAAAACAAAAAATCCAATAAAGAATGGCTTTATCCTCTCCCTCCAATACAGATTAGAGCATAGGGGAACTATGATCAGGCGCTCTATCACATCACATCCTACTTTTGGTAACAGAGACCCAACTGTACTCATGTTCTCTAGTGAGTGAGACCCAGTGATATCCTTTGCCCCAAATGCTTTTTTCCTCAATGTCATTGATATTAGATATCCCATGCTAGGCCTTGAGCTTTTCTCTGTAGAAATTAAGATAATTCATAATGGAAGTCTACTGCTTTATACATATAAGCATACCAGTCTATGGGAAATTTTGCAAAAGTCATCTTATTTCTAAGGATGCTAAGACAGGCTAGGGTTGCAATATAAAAGAAATCCTAGGTTTCTGGTCATTACAACAGTAAGCCTACCTTATTGTTAATCAGTAGGTCTGAACATGGTCTTTTTCTCTCCTTTATATCTCAGAATCATTATTAGTCATCTATTATTTGCTTATTACTGTTATAAGCACCAGAAGAGATATTTGAGTTGTTTCCCCTCTGGAGACCATGCAGGCCAGGACCATTAAGTGTTAGTTCCATGATTTTCTGCTCTCTCCCTTACTGATTTGTATATTCTGATTCTAGCAGGGATCACAATCTAAATAAAGTCTTTGCTTGGTCAAAATATGTAAATAATTTATGTACCTCCTATTCATTCCTTTATCCTGGTCTTAGCATAGTGTAAACATAGTAAGCATTTAATAAATGCTTGTTGACTGGGACTTCCATGGTTCCCAGCCCATTAGAAAACTGGAACTTACAGATGACATTCTAAGGTCAAAGAAGAATTCATAGCTTTCCCTATTTTAAGTTATTATCTGCTCCACTAATCTCCTTGTGTGGTCAGATTAATATTCATGGATCATGATATTATCCTTTCCCTAAAAGAGTTATTTACAGAAATTTCCTATTGATGATTACATATAACAAAAAAATTCCTATACATATAGTAATTTATGTCACCCCATCATCATGCCCATATATGTAACATAACAATAATAAGAAAGTCAGAAATGATCCTAGAATTATGAAAATTGACTTGTTTGCTATCTAGCTTTCAATTAGCTTGTCAACAATCATGTATACACACATATAAGAGATTGTACATGATTTTAGAAGGAAAGCACTAACATTAAAGGGGATTAAGAGATCAAAATCAAACTCATGATTAAGACCAAAAAAAATTAATAAAATCTAAAATTGCAGACCAATAGGAATGTGGAAAGACAATGAAAAAAAGAGAAGCTTGTAATCTGTCATTCAACCAAGATTTTAGTAAATCTGATAGTATATAAGGTAGGTGGGTTTAGAAAATAAGGATCTAGGAGCAGCTAGATGGTAGGTAGTGGATAAAGCACTGACTCTGGAATCAGGAAGATGAGTTCAAATCCAGCCTCAGATATTAACAATTACTAGCTATGTGACTCTAGACAAGTCACTTAACCCAATTATCTCAAGAAAAAGCAAAGAAGGAGCTAAATTTAATCAACCCTCCTTAATGATTCCGAGAAATGAAAGTGATATAATGGTAGCCATTTTACCAGAAGACCAAAAAAGTTATGTGTGCACAAAAATATATCTGTATTAATCAAATCATATCTTTTCTAGCAACTCTAGTAATAATTACAAAACCATTAGGTTAGACATCTGAGGGCAATGTAATTACTCAGAAAATCACCAACTATTTGTTTGAAGAGGATTGGCCAAAATTCCCAATACTTTGGACATTTTGTGCCTGAAACTCCTGCTTTTGAAAAGTCTCTTTTCTGCTGTTAGCTAACTGAGGCAAAAGACTCAAAAGTAGAATTTTCAAAGTTCTCATTACTTGTTGACAGATTCTAGAAATCCCAAAAGAGAAGGCTTTGGGAGAAGACATCAAAGCCTAGAAAAGCAATTGATTCTGAAAGAAAGAATAAAGTGCATGAGACTAAAATCCTATATTTTTCCTCAAAGGCAGAACTAAAAGGCCCTTTGACATTTTTTCCTGCTCCAAGAATCATGCCAGCAAAAAGAATTGCAGTAATTGGAGCTGGGGTCAGTGGATTAGGGGCCATTAAAGTCTGTCTGGAAGAAGGACTGGAACCCACTTGCTTTGAAGGAAGTCATGATATTGGAGGACTCTGGAGATATGAAGTAAGTTCAAATTTGCTACTGATCTTGATGTCTAATGGGAGATGTGCTATGAATCAAAAAAGAGAACATTCACAGAAAAGGCATCATGGAACCTCAAAAATATTGAAATTATGGATAAAGTTAGCACCAATTCATCAGGTAGGACAACAATCAGGCAGTCCTAGGAATTTAAGACCCAAGGAGGGTAAGTGATTTGCTTACTAAAGTAATAAGTCAAATGATGCTAAATCCAGCATCCTTTTCAGGATGCTACTGTACTTTTAGTGGTAGATTACAAAATTAAGAAAAATTAATGTTTTATTGACTGTGCTGTTTTAAAAATTCTTCTAACCCTAACGCTCTCCCTCCCTTGGTTTATAGTCTAGTAGTTTCTGAGAATACAAATGTCCACATAAAAGAATTATGCTCTAGCTAATGAAGCACTCCATACACCTGTAAGATAAATACATGGTAAAGGTAGTGTTGCATAGTAAAAAGAAGGCCAGCTGTAGAGCCAGAAAGATCCAAATTCAAGTTTTTCCATTGACATTTTAGATGTATGCCCAAGAGCAAGACCTCTCCATGCTTTCAGGCCACTATTAAAAATGAATAGCTATATCACTGCAGTTTTGAAAGGAATTTCCATATTAGTTTTTCTCCACACTAATAAAATCACAGTTCTGAACCAAAAAGAAAAAAATGTATTTACTTTCAAGTCCTAATGAACACTATACACAATGTTTTCTATGAGTTTATGGAAATAAGAGGTGTTTAATTTACCACAGACTAGGACGATGACGAAAAGCTTCATTGAGGATAGAGATTTAGGCTGGGACTAGAAGAATGGGAATGGATTTAACAGGAATACTCAAGGAGACATCCAGATAGGGAAAATAAAAGCAAAAGTTCTGATTTAGAAATCCTATATGCATGTTATTGGAAGAAACAATCATCTGATTAACATAAAAGAAACTTACAGTAGAAAGGGCCCTCTTTTCCAATACATATCTTGGTAGAAAATCTCTTTTAACATTAATAGAAAAGTGATGATACAGTCTTGGCTTGAGAACCTCTAATAATGAAAAACAACTATATCTTGACATAGCCTATTTCTGAACAATTCAAATTTTTTGAAGTATTTTTGCTCCATCTGTTTTAGAGCATAGGGTCCTTGTGGGAAGATTGAAGAAAAATCATCATTAATAAATTTTTAAAGAATAGTCATTTTGCCCTTTTTTCCAGAATTCATGTTGATAAGTCATTTCAATCATACCCAACCCTTCATAACCCCATTTGGGGTTTTCTTGGCAAAAACTCTAGAATGGTTTGTCATTTCCTTCTCTACCTCATTTCATAGATAAGAAAACTGAGGTGAATTGTCCACAATGCTAAAAAAGTGTCTGAGGCCAGATTTTAACTCAGAAACACAAGTCTTTCTAACTTCAGACCTAGCTCCCTATCCACTGTGCCATTTAATTGCCCATAGAACTACAGATTATCTTTTGGGGGGAAATTATTAATGCAATCACTAATTGCCCTCCTACCAAGTGAAACAGATTTACTGATCCAGAAAGAAAGTAGAATCCCCCATTGTCTGTATAGATAGATAAATTCATGATGAATTAATTATGTAAAACTGCCAGGGAAATCAGAGATGCTCCTTGAAACAGTTCTTTGTATTTAACAGCCATACACTTTAACAGGTTCTAGTTACTACGACTTATTCAGAGTTGGGAGTTCATGTGAAGGAACCTTATTCTGCCAATAAAAATTTGCAATTCCAATTTATGGTCTCAGAGAAATGGCTGGGTTCCTATGAAATTAAAGAATATAATGAGAGCCACACATCCAATATGGCTCAGAAGAGAGATTCCAAATCAGGCTAAACTGATTCCAAGGCTAGCCTTCTATCCACTGGATCCCCTACACTCTCCAGAATGGCATTTTCCTTAGGACACATTTCTAATTATGGGAAAATGGAGCCAAAACCTCAAATAAGTTAAGTGGATTATTAACATATTTTTCAAAAACTAAGGCCTCTTTTAGTAATAAAACTGGTATCCTCATTTTATACTATATTTGGAATGTCCTTTATTAGGTATGCATCATTTTTCCTTAATTGATACAATGAAGTCCTTTGTTATCTGTAGGAAAACTATGAACCTGGAAGTTCCTACAGTGTCTACAGATCAGCAACCTGCAACACTTCCAAGGAGATGACAGCCTATAGTGATTATCCTTTTCCTGATCATTACCCCAATTACTTGCATAATAGCAAAATGATGACTTATCTCCAGATGTATGTCAAGCACTTTGATCTTCTGAAATACATCCACTTCCTAGTAAGTAAGAAAAGAATGTGAAAAATCTATGCAGATTGTTTATCTACAAAGTCCATGCAATTGAAAGGAAAGAGATGACCAGATTCAGTTCATCCTTAAAAACCATCTGATTTTCTACAAAGAATTATAGCTGAGACTCTCTCATTATCATCCCACAAAACATGCAAATGGCTTTCTTCTACATTTCTTCTGGGGAAAATATAGTCACACAGTCAGAATTTTATACAAAAAATAACATTGAGTTAAAATTGATTGTTCTTTCAATGTGGGCTCACAGAAACCATGGTTTAACAACAAGCCAGAGACCTTTTATTATGCTAAGAAATGTTTATTTCTAGTAGAGAGGACACTTAGAGGAACCTCAAATAAGCAATGAAGCTTTTCACGATATAAGAACTGTAATGTACTACATTGAGACCTCACATTCTGCAAAAGTATGGAAATTGAAGATGGTGGGCAAAATAACCTGAATTTATCCATTTGTTCTTAGTCAAAGGTATGCAGTGTGAGGAAGCGCCCTGATTTCTCTTTCACTGGCCAATGGGATGTTATGGTAGATGCCAATGGGAAGCAGGAATCCTATGTCTTTGATGCCATTATGGTTTGCAGTGGTTATTATAATGCTCCCTATTTTCCATTAGATAACTTTCCAGGTAAGTAACACAGAAGTACAGGGAACAAGACAAATATACTATATTGTCAAAAAGAATGGCCAAGAAATTAATCATTTTTCTTGTTAATAATTTAAAAAATGAAAATTTTATTAGTAAAAGTTGCCATATAAAAATATTTGTTTCAAGAATTTTCCCTAGCTAAAAATGTGTATATTTACATATAGATTTTTATTATGTAGATCTTTTCTTATAATATTGTTGCTTTACATCTTATATTCTCTTGTAGTGCTTGTGTTCATGAAAACATTATTTCTCAACCATTCTAAAGTCATCATAATTCAGGAGAGACTAAGAAGTGTTTGAGTTCTCCTTGCTTATCTAGAGATTATTTAGAAAGGCACTTTTAGAACTGACTCCAAATACTGTATTCTATTGACTATGCCATATAACTGCACATTGGGGGTCCTCTGTAGTGATCTTATAAGAAGACATTGTCAAAGGAAGATCAGGATGGGTAGACATGAATAGGCTATGATCCTTAGAGGAAATATTCAAATTGATGAGATTATAGGTCCATTTAAATTGCTGAAAAGCAATAGATACCTAACTTTTTCCTTAACCCCTTAGTTTCTAAGAACAGAGATCTTTGAAAAGGAAGATGTGAACAAAGCTCCAATATGCTTAGACATGAATACCATTGAAGCAATAGCATTTCCAAAACTCCTCAAAAGGATTCTGGGAGACAATCCTCCCCAATGAGATTGGTACTTAGAGATGTCATACCTAAAGATGCAATTCTCATCTCTCTATTGCTTAAAAAATGATCAGAGCCAGTTTTTTTAATATCATTAAATTATAATTGTTTTTGCCTTCAAGTTGGTGTTTCATTCAGTAAGATTCTTCTGTGCTGACAAACTTGGTGGTTCACCATTATCCAAAGTTCCAGGAAAAATTATTTTCAAGTTCATTAATACATAATAATATTCTTCCTCCAGTGTTATGTTATAAAGTTATACTTTATTTAAAAAAACAACTTTTGGGGCAGTTAGAAGGCACAGTAGATAAGAGTACTTGTGCTGAATTCAGGAGGACCTGAGTTCAAAGCCGACCTCAGACATTTAATACTACCTAGCTATGTGAAACTGGGCAAGTCACTTAACCCCAATTGCCTCAACAAAAACAAAATAAAACAAAAAAAAATGTACTTTGAAGACAACTCAAACACTGCATAGCAACCCATTCATCAAATGCCTTCTTTGGCATTCTAATGGAAACCTATATGGTTACTATAAACCTTATGTTGAGATTTTTTTAAATTGTTAAATAATGTGTGGATTGAAAAAGGATTTTTAAAAGATTTTTAAAAGAAATATTTATATTTTGTTTGAATATAAGCTTTGAATATGAACTTTGATTGTGATAAGCTTTTGCTTGCTTCTTTTCTGAATGAATGACCATTTATTAAACCTAATGTTTGAAGCACTATGATAGACCCTGGGGATACATTTGCAAAAAAGCAAAACAGCTCTTAATATAAAGAAAACTACATTCTAGAGGGAGACAGAACAATATAGGAGAGTGCTGACTAGGAGAGGAATTTTGGGTCTAGTCAGTTACAAAAGGTGGTGAGTTGATCCATAGAATAGTCAGCTGGCATGCCAGAAGCAATATTACTGATTTGATTACTGAACCCAGAACAAAAGTAAAGCTGAATATATGTATTATATTAAGGTTATGGAGGGGAGACTTTGCAGTGGTAAGGCAGATAGCAAGATGGTCTGGATGGCTAGCTGGAAAGTAGCAAGGTCTGACCTTGGGTCAGATAGATATAACAGAATAAGTAAATTTATATTGTTACCAATCAAGACAGCTCATGCCAGTGCAGGATGCCTAAAGTCAAGTGGACTGATTTCCTGAAGGATTGGAAGCCTGGTTTTTGGAGCCCTCCACCCAAAGATGGCTATAGTTCTAAGTAAAGAAAAGTGGGGAAATAATGACAGAAAGATGGCAAGATGGCTTGAGTGGACATCTGGTTAGAATATGAAGTTAAATGAAAAAAAAAATTTCATGGGTAATAAGAAAAACAACAATAAAGTCCCAATTAAACTTTTCATTAAGAAATACATTTTAGAAAACACATATAAGCAACAATTTGGCACAATGAATAAAGTGCTGGGTTTAGAGTCAGGTAGGACTGAATTCTAATCTTGCTTCTGAGATTTAATAACTGTGATCTTGGGCAAGTCAATTTCTCTGTGAATCCATTTCTTCATCTGTAAAACAAGGTTATAATCATACTTCTAGGATTTCTATGAGGATAAAATTAATAATATTTATTTATAAAAGAAACTTTTGCAAACACTGTCTAAAGGCTAGCTACTTAAAGAAGAGAAAATGCATAACAAGAGATTACTAAAGATAAAACCCTTCTGATTCTATTGTTGATGTGGCACTAAGAAAGCTGGTATTTTTTTCCTCACAGGCATCACAAGGTTCAAAGGCCTTTATTTTCACAGTTGGGAGTATAAAATTCCTGAGAAGTTTTTAGGAAAGAAAATCCTTGTGGTTGGCATTGGAAATTCAGGAGCAGATGTGGCAAGCGAGCTCAGTCATGTGGCTAAGCAGGTTTGGCTTTATAATTACTCTGCTTCAGAACAACCCACCCATCACCATCCCAAATAAACTTCTGTTCAATACTAAGTAATTAATGTTACCCAAGTTTTATCTGCTAGATGAACACCTTGAACTGCTTCACCTGTTTTCTCATGTAGGATGTGATGAACATAAGATAGGATTTCCAATAACTTACAGTAATATTAACATCTATGAAATTTTTCTTCCCTAATTTATTTGCAGAAGAGAAATACAGTAAGAATAATTTGATGGGTAAGTTTTTTGAGATTTGATATAGTAGAAAACATTAGACATATATTTAATTTGTGTGAATTCAACTGTACATATTTGGGGAAAAGAAGAGAAAAAGACAGAGATACATAGAAACAGAAATAGAGAGACTATAAAAGCTTAAATAATGTATTAGGGTAATCCTGAGATAGATAACAGGTTAGAATCTGTCCGCCATTCTCCTCAATATCATTCTCCACAACCCCTTAGACCTCACCCTATGGAAGGCAGATGAAGGGGAAAATGGATGGAGGATGGAAAAGAGATAAGCAGAGCACATGATGTCCAGCTCTGACTAGCATCCCAAACTACTCAATTCTTAGAGCTAACCTTTATTTTTTTTAATAAAGCTTTTTATTTGCAAAACATGAGTGACCTTTCAACATTGACCTTTGCAAAAAAACTTTTTTTCCCAAGCTTTTCCTTTCCTTCCCCCCACCCCTAGATGACAGGTAATCTAATACATGCTAGATAGGATAAATTATATGACAAGTACAATACATGTATACATATCTATACAGTTATTTTACTGCACAAGAAACATCAGATCTAGAAAGAGAAGAGGAAAAAAAACAACCTAAGAAGGAAAACAGAATGCATGGAAATATTCACAGAAAGCGTTAAAATGCTGTGTTGTGGTTCACTCTCAGTTCCCACAGGCCTCTCTCTGGATGTATATGACTATCTTCATCACAGCACAACTGGTTTGAATCACATCATTGTTGAAGAGAACCATGTCCATCAAAATTGATCATCGTATAGTCTTGTTGCTGTGTATAATGTTCTCCTGGTTCTGCTGATTTCACTCAGCATCAGTTCATGCAAGTCTCTCCAATCCTCTCTGAAATCCTCCTGTTGGTCATTTCTTACAGAACAATAATATTCCATAACATTCATATACCATAATTTATTCAGCCATTCTCCAATTGATGGGCATCTTTTCAATTTCCAGTTTCTTGCCACTACAAAAAGGGCTGCCACAAACATTTTTGCACATGTGGGTCCCTTTCCCTCCTTAAAAATCTCTTTGGGATATAGGCCCAGTAGAAACACTGCTGGGTCAAAGGGTATGCACTGTTTGATAACTCTTTGAGCATAGCTCCAAATTGCTCTCCAGAATGGTTGGATCCGTTCACAGTTCCACCAACAATGTATCAGTGTCCCAGTTTTCCCACATCCCCTCCAACAGCTATCATTAT
This sequence comes from Myrmecobius fasciatus, assembly GCA_023553655.1. Lineage (NCBI taxonomy): Eukaryota > Metazoa > Chordata > Mammalia > Dasyuromorphia > Myrmecobiidae > Myrmecobius > Myrmecobius fasciatus. The sequence continues at coordinate 140,120 of JAJPUD010002287.1, read as the reverse complement.
CATTTCCTGTCATTTTAGCCAATCTGACAGGTGTGTAATGGTATCTCAGAGTTGTCTTAATTTGCATTTCTCTGATCAATAGTGACTTGGAGCACCTCTTCATGTGACCGGAAATAGTTTCGATTTCTTCGTCTGAAAATTGTCTGTTCATATCTTTTGACCATTTGTCAATTGGAGAATGGCTTGAATTCTTATATATTTGAGTCAATTCTCTATATATTTTAGAAATGAGGCCTTTATCAGAACCGTTGGATGTAAAAATATTTTCCCAGTTTACTGCTACCCTTCTAATCTTGTCTGCATTCATTTTGTTTGTACAAAAACTTTTCAACTTGATATAGTCAAACTTATCTATTTTGTGATTAATGATGACCTCTAGTTCTTCTTTGGTCACAAATTCCTTCCCCCTCCACAGGTCTGAGAGGTAAACCATCCTACATTGTTCTAATTTGTTTATAATATCATTCTTTATGCCTAGATCATGAATCCATTTTGACCTTATCTTGGTATATGGTGTTAGGTGTGGGTCAATGCCTAATTTCTTCCAGACTAGTTTCCAATGATCCCAGCAGTTTTTGTCAAATAGTGAGTTTTTATCCCAAAAACTGGGCTCTTTGGGTTTATCGAACACTAGATTACAATTGTCATTGAGTATTTTGTTCTGTGAACCTAACCTATTCCACTGATCCACTACTCTATTTCTTATCCAGTACCAAATGGTTTTGGTGACCACTGCTTTATAATATAGTTTTAGATCTGGTGCAGCTAGGCCACCCTCATTTGCATTTTTTTTCATTAATTCCCTTGAAATTCTTGACCTTTTGTTTTTCCAGATGAATTTTGTCGTTATTTTTTTCTAGTTCAGTTAAATAATCTCTTGGGAGTTTGATTGGTATAGCACTAAATAGATAGATTAGTTTAGGTAGAGCTAATCTTTAACATGAAGTTATAATTATAATATAATAATTTCCCTTAACTACTATATTTTATGAAGGATTTAAGGGAATTGAGAAAGTATCATTTTGAATTCAATAATTTTTGCTCTTGATCCTGACTTTTGAACCTAATTTCTGCAGAAGATATCTATATCTTGACAGTCAAGAAACAACTAGTTACCTGTGTTCAGTCTCAATACCTGCTAACAGGAAGAAAGATTTTTAAAAAACCAGCACTGAATTAGAAGCCAAAAAATGAGAAAAACATTGCTTGTAATTATATCAACGCTTTTATGATCTATTTAGGGATTTTTTTATATTTAGTAGTAATTTTTTGCAATTATATATAGTTTTCCCCATTCATTTTTCTAATGTTTTAAATTCCAATTTTCTCCCTCCCTCTCTTTCCTCTCACCTCTCCAAAACAGCAAGCAGTCTGATATGGGCTATGCATGTACAATCATGTTAAATACATTTCCAAATTATTCATGTTGTGAAAGAAGAATCAGAACAGAAGAGAGAAACTGCTAGAATGAAAAAAGCAAAAAACACATTTTAAAAAGTAAAATCTATGTTTCATTCTGCATTCAAACTCCATAGTCCTTTCTCTAGTTATGAATGGCATTTTCCATCACAAGTAATATGACCTATTTGAATAAATTAGTTGGTAATAAGCATGAATTAAGCACCTTTTATATGCAAGACATTGTACTGGTATTTTTAAAATCATCTCATTTTATTATTAGTGTGGAAAATTTAAAAGCCGAGAAAGGAAAATACATTGATTCAAACAGTCAACATTTTTCATAGAAATTCTACAATATGAATCAATAACCAATGAGGAGGACAAATTCAGACCATCTCAGCCAACAAACATGATCTCCTTGCCAAACAGAGAAACATGTTAATCAAGGAAAACTATAGTTTACAAAAGAAATTTTTTTATAGAATGTTAGGGAGGAGTATAGTGGAAGATGATCAGCTGTATTATGTATCAAAATAATGGAAGTATGGAGTAAAGGAAAAGGAATTTGAAGAAAGCCAGGCATGACATACAATTAAGCCAGATCTTCTCAAGAGAATGTGTAGATTAAATTAGAAAAAGGGAAAACAAATGAGCAAAGTGAAATAGATTTAACCATCTTTCTGTGGCTTAATCATCACCCATCATCATTGAAAATAGAAATAATACATTTGGATTCAGACATGTTTTTCCCAATTTACCATTATAAAACATATCTTCTCAGTCTCCCAATTGCCTGAAACATATGAACTAATTTTTTGTTGATTATTCAAAAGGATTAAACTGTTAACTTTAAAATTTTTCTTCCAACAAAGCATTTTCTAGGAATGTATTTTTATCTAAGATTCCTTAGTAGATATAAATACACAATTTACCCCCTTCAATGGTCTTTTAATTATCTGTATCACGTAAAGCCTTAAATAAGAAGATATATATTTAATAAAGATTATTACCAATGTCCTGAGGGATGCTAATAGCACTCAGATTGAAGTCAACTTCCTGATAGAGGACAAGGTATTCCATAGGCTTATTTTTGTGGATAACACTGTGCTGATTTTATAAAATTCCAAAATACTGCAGGGCCTTCTCTTTTTTTTAATTTTTAACAAGCATCAACTAAAATATATGTTTCCAGATAATCAGAAAAAAGGAAAAAGAGGATTGTATATGAAACTATAGGCTTGCATTAAGTTCAGCTTCATTTTCTCTTTTGAAAGTAGGTAAAATAACTTGTAGTTTTCAAAGCTGCCCTGTTTATACTTCTTTCTGGTCTTCCTTCTGCTTTCTAATATTCATTTTAACAAAATATTTCAATGATATTTTTATTTTCTTTTTTTCTTTCTCAATAAAATTCCTAGAGTTACTTTACAGTACTCATAAGAAAAAAGAAATGGAGAAAGATCAATTTTTGTCTGAGCTATATGTCTTTGATTAGGCATTGAGAATATAAGTCTTGCACAGGAAACAGCAAGAGACAATGAACTGGATCCAGAGCTGAAAGTAGGAGATTAGGTTGGATTCCATTGGAGAATTACAAATGATCCCAAAGCATCTCTTTGAACCCCCATAAGCACCAATATTCTCCAGGTGATATAATATAGCTATGAATCATAAAACACTGCTATATCTGAAGGTCAGTTTCACATGTCCCAAAAGGCAAAAAAGAAAGATGCATGATAGACATAAGTGAACTGTCACATATTTGATAAATATATTACTACATATGTACATGTACATAAATGTGTATGCATATATATTTGTAAATATATAGTTTGCATATTATATAATCTATAAATTGTGTATATAATGTAATTTTTTATTTCCTAGCTGATAGGTTTGCTAGGAAATAAAAAATAAAAAAATCCTTTTTAGGAAGCTTATAACTAACAGGGATACTCACTGAATATTGACATGTGATGATTTTTCTTAAACTGTGGGAATAAGTTTTCCAATCATTTCTTAGTCTTATTGGAACTATTCTTAGTGACAGCTAGATGACCCAGTATATAAAGGGGTGAATCTGGAGTCAGGAAATTTTTCTCATTTTCAATTGTGTCCAACTCCTCATGACCCTTATGGGGTTTTCTTGGCAAAGTTATTACAGTAATTTACCATTTCCTTCTCCAGCTCATTTTATAGACGAGGACACTTAGACAACAGGAGTAACTTACTTGCCCAGGGCTACACAGATAATAAATGTCTGAACCAGATTTGAACTAGTATCTTCCTAACTCCAAATCCAGTGCTCAATCTGTTGTACCACCTAGCTGGCCTTAGGAGTCAGGAATATCTGAATTCAGATTCAGTCTGATATACTTACTGGTTATGTGATCATAGGCAAGTCACTTCACCTCTGTCTACCTTGGTTTCTTCATCTATAAAATGGAAGTAGTAATAGCACCTATTTGACAGGTTTGTTGTGAGGATACAATGAGGTATTTGAAAATGCTAGCTGTCATAATTATTATTATTATTATTAAAATGGGTGATGGAGCAAACTAAGGAGACATACAGAGTTTAAATATTTTTTTTCTGAAAGGAGCTGATGGGAGAGAAGAACAAGGGAGTGAGGTAAGAACTTTGGCTCTCCATCAACTGAATAAAATGTCAGAAATAGTAATATAGCATTGAAACAAAAATGTGTTCTAACTGTGTCTCTATCTTTTCCAGGTTTTCCTCAGTACAAGGAGAGGTGCATGGATATGGAACCGTGTTTGGGATAATGGAAAACCCATGGATACTGTACTTTTCACTCGTTTTCACAGCTTCATCAATAAAGTGCTGACAACTTCCATGATTAACAAGTGGGCAGAGAACAAATTGAATGCAAGATTTGACCATGATGTTTATGGTCTACAACCTGAACATAGGTATGATCAAAAAATTGTTTTGATTTGGTTTGGGTTTTTTTTTTAAGATTTCCTTTTGTATATTGAAGTCAGCAAGTTCATTAACAATCTTAGAGGTGGACTAAAGATACACAATCTGCAAAAGATCAAAGAGTAAGAACATTTTCCTATGTTTACAAACAAAGGAAACATATTGTCTGAGGATGTTCACCATATATTCTTCCCTCATAAGTCTCTAAACTGCCACATTTAATTGCTGCCAAAGAAGAATTTAATTTCTTAGAAGATAGCACCTATTTCCTGGGTCATATGGGTTTTCCCCATATTATCAAATAATTTAGAAGTATATTAAGGAAAAACAAAAATACTACTTTTTTACACTTAGTTTGCTTCTAAAGGGAAAATATGCAGGCTAGAAATAGTCATTTGATTAATTAAATAATCACAGAATCTCAAAGTTAGAAAGAAGGTATATTAGATACAATTATTATCAAATGGTAATAGAAACTATTAATAGATATGAGAAACACAATCACTATCTAGTAACCCATATTTAAACCAGAATAACCTATAAAATACAACTAAACAGATAGTTTCTAAAGCACTTCAGTCAAATAATTTCATTTTTGGATAATTTTCATTATTAAGAAGTTTTCCCTTTTACCTAGCCTAAATCTGTCTCTAAAAAGTCCAACACTGGCAATTTTTAAAAAGACATTGTCAAATCCATCATGGAAATTATCATACATCTAAATCTCAATTAGTATAAATAAAAATGATAAACAAGAATACAGAGAAACTTAAGACTAGAAGAACAATTAGCAAGCTATTAAAAATAGTCAAAGCATAAAGCAATGATGGCCTAAGTCAATGTGATGGTAGTGACAGAGGAAAGAAGGAGCTTTAGATGAGAGATGTTAACAAAAGTAGAATTTCTAGGACTTTATAACAGATCAGATACTGGGATTGTGAGAGAGAGGAATTGGGGTTGACATCTATATTGACAATCCAGGTAAATGAGAAGATGGCTATTCCCTCTATAGTGTTAGGAAAATTGGGAAAGGGAAGATTTGGAGAGGGCAATATAAGTTTAGTTTGGACACAGTAAATTGAAGATACCTATGAAACATCTAATTTGAGATCTCCAAAAGTCAGGTAGAGATATAATACTGGAAGTCAGGAGAGAGGTAAGGGCTAGGTTGTTCTTTTTTCTTGCTTGTTACCATTTATATAGTATTTTAAAATTTGCAAAGCACTTTATAAATGTTATCTCATTTAATCTCTACAATAATTCTGGAAAGCAGGTACTCTTATTATCCTTATTTTACAAATGAGGAAACTGAGGTTGAGAGATAATAAGTGTCTTGGGTGGCATAACTAGCAAATTTCTGATGCTGGATTTAATCCAGTTCTTCTCAACTCCAAATCCAGCCCTATATTCATTGGCCTACCTAGCTTCTTAGCAGTGAAGTATATTTGGGAATTGTCAACATGGAGATGATAATTGGATGTATACAAACTGATGAGATCATCAAGAAAACAGTACAGGGGAGTGAAATAAAGTCTTGGGAGACAATCTAGATAAAGATTCAGCAAAATAACTGAGGAGTGGTCAAACAGGTTGGAGGAAAACCACAGATCCGTCCCAGTTTCAAGATTATAAAATTCTTCTGACTGAACAAATTGTCAAAATGAAACAAAGATTAAAACACAGATCATTCTTCTTTTTTTCTCACTGGATGCTATCACTAACAATTTTTTTTCATGAATACAGAGATAGTTATCACAAAGCTAGCAAATAGCCATGTGGCACTAGGGACATCTTTGTATTTTATAGTTTAAACCTTTGGGATCTATATAATATATACGACTTATATATTATATACATGCATGTAGTTATTCTAAAAAGAGTGAAGACCTACCTCTAGTTCTAATATATATTCCCTCTAATTTTGACATTCTATGATTCTTTAATTAATCAAATGACTATTTCTAATCTGCACATTTTCCCCTTTAGAAGCAACCTTCCTAAGAGTAAAAAAAAGTAGTGTTTTATTTCTACTTAATATGCTTCTAAATTATTTGATAATATGGAGAGAACACATGTGATCTAGGCAATAAGCATCATATTCTAAGAAATTAATTTCTTCTTTGGCAGCAATTAAATGACTTATCAGGGAAGAATATATGGTATATGTACACTCAATCAATATAGACTTCTAGTGTTTGAAAAATGGCTATAAAACAATGCATACCTTTTGATCGAGCAATGTCACTACTGGGTCTGCATCCCAAAGAGATCATGAAAGAGGAAAAGGAGCCCACAGGTGCAAAAATGTTTGTAGCAGCTCTTTGTAGTGACAAGGAACTGGAAATTGAGTGGATGCCCATCAGTTGGTGAATGGCTGAATAAATTGTGGTAGATGAATGTAATGGAATATTACTGTTCTACAAGAAATAATAATTTCTTGTAGGCTGATTTCAGAAAAGCTTGGAAAGACTTACATGAACTGATGTTGTGTAGAGTGAGAAGAACCAGGACAACAGTAACAGAAAGATTAGGATCGATTAATTTAGGCTTAACTCTTCTCAGCAATGGGGCAATCCAAAAAAATTCTTTTTTTTTGTTTTTATTTTTTTATTAAAGCTTTTTATTTGTATAACATATGTATGGGTAGTTCCCCAACAATGATCTTTACAAAGCTTTCCATTATATATTTTACCCCCAGCCCCTGCCCTCCCCTAGATGGCAGGAAGTCCACTACATGTTAATAATGTTGAAATACTTGACAAGTTGTGCAAGAAAAATCCTATCTACAAGAAAAAAAAAAGAAAATCAGAGAAAGGAAACACAATGCAAGCAAGCCTCAATAGAGAGCATGAAAATGTTATGTTGTGGTCCATATTTCATATCCCTCTCTCTGGGTGTATATGGTCTTCTTCAGTGAACAATTGGAACTGGTTTGAGACAATTCTTTGTTGTAGAGAGCCATGTCCATCAGAATTGATCATCATGTAATATTGTTGTTGCTGTGTATAATGATCTCCTGGTTCTGCTCATTTAACTAAGCATCAGATCATGCAAGTCTCTCCAGGCCTCTCTGAAATCATCCAGCTGGTCATTTCTTACAGACCAATTATATTCCATAACATTCATATACCATAATTTATTCAGCCACTCTCCAATTGATGGCATCCATTCAGTTTCCAGTTTCTAGCCACTACAAAAAGGGCTGCCACAAACATTCTTGCACATGTGGGTCCCTTTCCCTCCTCTAAGATCTCTTTGGGATGTAGGCCCAATAGAAACACTGCTGGGTCAAAGGGTATGCACAGTTTGATAACTTTTTGAGCATAGCTCCAAATTACTCTCCAGAATGGTTGGATCCGTTCACAGTTCCACCAACAATGTATCAGTGTTCCAGTTTTCCCACATCCCCTCCAACATTCATCGTTATCTTTTCCTGTCATTTTAGCCAATATGACAGGTGTGTAGTGGTACCTCAGGGTTGTCTTGATTTGCATTTCTCTGATCAATAGTGATTTGGAGCACCTTTTCATATGACTAGAGATGGTTTTAATTTCATCATCTGAAAATTGTCTGTTCATATCCCTTGACCACTTATTTATTGAAGAGTGGCTTGAATTCTTATATATATGAGACAATTCTCTATATATTTTAGAAATGAGGCCTTTATCAGAACCATTAAATGTAAAGATGATTTCCCAATTTGATGTTTCCCTCTTAATCTTGTCTGCATTAGTTTAATTTGTATAGAAACTTTTTAACTTAATGTAATCAAAATTATCTATCTGGTGTTCAATTAGGAGTTCCAGATCTTCTTTGGACATAAATTTATTCCATCTCCACAGGTGTGAGAGGTAAACTATACTACGTTCCTCTAATTTGCTTACAAAGTCCCTCTTTATATCTAGATCATGAACCCATTTAGATCTTATCTTGGTATGTGGTGTTAGGTATGGGTCAAGCCTTAATTTCTTCCACACTAGTTTCCAATTTTCCCAGCAGTTTTTGCCGAATAGAGAGTACTTATCACAGAAGCTGGGGTCTTTGGATTTATCAAACACTAAATTGTTAAAGTTATTGCCTAGA
>JAJPUD010002287.1:58305-126699 GCA_023553655.1 Myrmecobius fasciatus | reverse complement strand
GTCATATGAAAAGTTGCTCCAAATCACTATTGATCAGAGAAATGCAAATTAAGACAACTCTGAGGTACCACTACACCCCTGTCAGATTGGCTAAAATGACAGGAAAAGATAACGATGAATGTTGGAGGGGATGTGGGAAAACTGGGACACTAATACATTGTTGGTGGAACTGTGAACGGATCCAACCATTCTGGAGAACAATTTGGAGCTATGCTCAAAAAGTTGTCAAACTGTGCATACCCTTTGACCCAGCAGTGTTTCTACTGGGCTTATATCCCAAAGAGATCTTAGAAGAGGGAAAGGGACCCACCTGTGCAAGAATGTTTGTGGCAGCCCTTTTTGTAGTGGCTAGAAACTGGAAACTGAAGGGATGCCCATCAATTGGAGAGTGGCTGAATAAATTATGGTATATGAATGTTATGGAATATTATTGCTCTGTAAGAAACGACCAGCAGGATGATTTCAGAGAGGCCTGGAGGGACTTGCATGAACTGATGCTGAGTGAAACGAGCAGAACCAGGAGATCATCATACAGGGCAACAACAGTATTACATGATGATCAATTCTGATGGACATGGCTCTCTGCAACAAAGAATTGTCTCAAACCAGTTTAAATTGTTCAATGAAGAAAACCATATACACCCAGAGAGAGGGATATGAAATATGGACCACAATGTAACATTTTCATGATCTCTATTGACATTTGCTTGCATTGAGTTGCCTTTCTCTGATTCTTTTTTTTTCTTGTAGATAGGATTTTTCTTGCATAACTTCTCAAGCATTTCAACATTATTAATATGTAGTGGACTTCCTGCCATCTAGGGGAGGGGAGGGGACTGGGGGTAAAATTTGTAATGGAAAGCTCTGTAAAGATCAATGTTGGGAAACTACCCATATACATGTCATACAAATAAAAAGCTTTAAATAAAAAAAAAAGATCAATGTTGGGGAACTACCCATACATATGTTATACAAATAAAAAGCTTTAATAAAAAAAAAAAGAAAAGGGGACCAGTTATGGTCCTTAATAATCCTCTGGAGTTTTGTCTAAAGGAACCTTAGTATCTGGGTCAGCCCTTCTTTCTCTCTATAGAAACTGCCTATGGTGAGAGCTCTCTTTTGCTTCTTCATTTTTTTTAGACAGTGTGGATGTCTCTTTAAGGCTCAGAAAAATGGCGGCTGAAGTTCTTTGCCCTGGGACAATTAGGCGAATTAATTTAAGGTGCTGGGCTGGTGGGGGCTAGAACTAAGTCCAAATTACTCCTTAAACAAGGCAAGTCTCCCAGAACACCTGCCCCCAATCAGGGCAGAGTGTCTAGAGTGCCTCAGATAAACTGCATTTGTTTGGAGTTTGTAGTTTCTGCCACAATGAGCTGAGTCCCACCCTCACTTCCGGTCTCCACCACGTGTACTGTTTATCCCTCTGTCCAAGTTAAACAAACCTGATGTGAAGTTCTTCAGAGATATCTGCAAGCAGTGTCCAAGTATTTCTGAATTCGTTGACTTGAAGATCAGTTCAGAGGCTTATTATATTGTTGATTTGAGAGAAGATCGGAGGAGGATGCAGAGAGTCAAGTTTTCACTCCGCCATCTTGGCTCCTCCCCCTCTAGGTCCTCCAAAAAAATTCTAATAGACTTGGGATGAAAAATATTATCTGCATCTAGAGAAAGAACTGTGGGTACTGAGTATGGATAGAAAATTTTTCTTTCTCATGATTTTTTCCCTTTTCATCTGATTTTTCTTTCACAACATAACAAATGTGGAAATATATTTAAAAGGATTGTATATGTATAACCTAAATCAGATTGCTTACTGTCTTGGGAAGAAGGAATGGTGAAAAAATTTGGAACAAAAATTAATGTTGAAAACTCTAATGAGAATCTAAAAATAAAGTCCTTTAATACCTACAAAAAGTTATGTATTTTTCCTTGAAATTTGTAATTAACTCACTCTCAGAAAGAAGGTTTATACTCACTTTGTTGGATTTCCTTTTTCGTTCGTTAGGTTTTTGAGCCATCAAGCTACTGTAGGTGATGAACTTCCCCATCACATCATTTCTGGAAGGCTACAAATAAAACCAAATGTGAAAGAATTCACTGAAAATGCTGTCATCTTTGAAGATGGTTCTCAAGAACATATTGATGTTGTTATCTTTGCCACAGGATATAGTTTCAATTTCCATTTCTTAGATGACAGCTCATTAATTCTTGACAGCCAATGTTCCATGTTTAAATTTGTATTTCCTCCTCAACTTGAGAAGCCAACTTTAGCTTTCATTGGCATTATCCAACCAATTGGGGCTACCATTCCTGTATCAGAACTCCAGAGTCGGTGGGCTACACGTGTATTCAAGGGTATGTAAAGGATTGTTTTTTACATGTAAACAAAATAGTGAGCCAAACATATGATGTGATATGAAGGAAGGAGAGCCAGGTCCAAAACAACTTTGATTTCAGTTTATTGAAGTATCCCAACTTATACCAGTAGAGAAATTATTCTGAGGATCTTCATTGTCCAAGATCCCTTAATTCAAAGTGAATATTTCTTGGAGAATAACATTATCAGACTATTCAATAGTGTCAGTGCATATCTCTTGGAGACAATATAAGTATTGCAGTACTGCTTTGACTTGTTAAAAACTATGGAAAGTTGTTCATGCTTAGGGTTTGTTTGTTCATGGGGAGAGGCTATTTTTTTTTTAAAGCAAAACCAATATTGGGCCTCATGATATCATAGTTACGTGAAACACTGCTTTTAAAGTTTCATTGGGGGAAATGACTCTTAGGAGTAAAAGGAAAGGCCAGGGTGAAGATATTACATACAAGATATGTACTGTCAAAATAATGGAAAGATTTATGGGAGCCAGAGACTTGTCCCTGGTCAAAGAGCCAGCTGTTTACCCTTGAGCAAGACTCACTTTCATTTTCTGTAGAATAAGAAAATCACTTTCAAAGTCACCTCCAATTCAAAGATTCATTATTTGAAGAAACAATCCAATGATCTGCTAGATATTATGAAAAGAGTAGCTTCTTTTCCTGCTTTAACAATTAGGGAAAATCAAGCCCACCCTTCATTTAGCAAGAGCTCCCACTTTAGGGTTTTGGCTTTGAATTTTAGGATTCAACAATTTCTTCCTAAAAACCATTCTTCCCATTCAGTATTTTCTTCAGACATTCCTGCTCAATTTCTGTATTTTTTCCCTAGGACTGAACAAACTACCTTCAACAAGTGACATGATGACTGAAATCAAAAAGACACAAGACAAAATAGAAAATAAGTAAGAAACTTGCCTGTTACTGAAAGATAATTTAACTTGTTTAAGTTGAATTATTAGCCCATTAAGTATTATTTAGATTTTTCTCAGCATGGAATCTGTGTCCAGACAATAGTGCCACGTTCTTCATAAGTACTTAACATATATTTGATAGATTAAATTGAATTGAATTTAACCTTATTTTCAGAATTATCATCAATTACTTTCTACTGAACATTCAGGGAGTTTCTGGTTATCTGAATGTTGTTATTTGCTATTGTAAAAGACAAGACTATTTACTCATTCTCTGACATACTGTCTTCTTATAGATGAGATTTATCAGGAGACAAAGAAATGATAACACGTCTATCTCATTCATTCATACTATCAAGGACAAAAGAGGAAGAAAAATGAGTTGACAAAATTCTTGGCGTGAGATCAAAATGTTGTATGGGTTCAATCTCAATGGAGAATAATTCTCAAATATCAAAATAAGGAACATATTCAGTATTATACTGAATGAAAGGGGTCATATTAGAATAAAGTATTTACTCTTGAAGAATTTGACTAAGCAAGGACTTTGGCATAAAGGAGAGAGATTAATGATGATAATGGTGATATTGAAGATGAGATGATAATTATTTTAATGATAATGATATTCCTGTGATTCCTATAAAATGATGTTTTTATAATTCCTGTAATATTATATTCCTATAATACTTTAAAGTTTACAAAATACTTTGTAAATATCTCATGTTAATGCCAGGAGATAAATATTTTAATTATCCTCACTTTACGAATGAAGCAAATGAGACAGAGTTAACCTTTAGAGATTTGCCCAGGATCACAAAGCTATTAAGTATCTATGAACAAATTTGAACTGAGATCTTCCTGGCTTCAGGTCTAGCACTCTACCCACTGCACCACCTAACTTTTAATTTTTTTTTGCTACTTTAATAATTTTTATTTTAATACATTGAGGGTAGTATGATCTCCCCGAGATGTTCATTTCCTCCAGTAATGCAAATCACAAGTCATCTGTGCTTGTTCTTTCTGTATAATTATTGTGTGACATTTATCAATCAATACTTTCCTGAAAATCTATCACGGGTGGTCAACTCAGTGAACTGGGTGCAGACCTTTCACTAAACCTCTTGATATTTCATGAAACAAATGTAATATCATACAAATTACATGCATACACAGAGCTGGACACAATAAGGAAATCTGTTTCTGTAATCAATGAAATTCATTTTTTCTTGGTAATATTTTAATTTTAAAGCTTAACACTTAGATTTCAGAGCAACTCTATGTAGTGACCACCAACTGCAAGACACAATAAAATTTTCTATAGAATAATTTTTAAGGTGTTAAAAATAATCTGCCTAAACCTGCCTGCAATTTTAAAAAAAATTGAAAGCAAAGATACAAGGGAGGAAATGTTCACTATGAACAAACATAAAGGACTACACATTCTAAATACAAGGAAATCATCTTAATATTTTGCAGTCTAGAATCATTCACTTACCATGAGCTTCATTTATACTAGTTCTTCTTTGAGATCTTCTCAAATAATCAACATAATGCACTGGGAAATTTTCCTTGGAAGAGGGTTGGATAAAGAATGGATTCTTACTTAGATTTTATCTTTTTTTTCCCCTTTTGGCTGCAGGTTTCTGAAAAGCTCACGTGATGCACGACGAGTACATTTTGTTGATTACATGGATCAAATTGCCTCTGAAATAAAAGTGAAACCCAACCTCCTGTCACTTTTTCTCTGGGATCCCAAACTGGCCTTTGAAGTTTTCTTTGGTCCTTGCACTCCATACCAGTACCGACTGCAGGGACCTGGGAAATGGAATGGTGCAAGGAGAGCCATCCTGACACAAAGAGAGCGCATCATCAAACCCTTGAGAACCCGTGTGCTCAGCATTGGCCACCCTCCATTCTATAGGTCTTTCTGGCATATTGGTATCTGTATTGGTATTCTCTTTTTCCTTATTTTTATAATTAAAGTATAATTATTTTATCATTTAGATCAGGGGTTCTTAAACATTTTTGTGTCATTGTCCCTTCTGGCAATCTGGTGAAGTCTGTAGACTACTTCTCAGGGGATGGTTATTAAATATAGAAAATAAATCATTAGGATTACAATGGAAATAAATTATATTGAAACTTTAGTCTCAACATTTTTTTAATTCATGGACTTGAGGTTACAATCTCATGGGGGAATAAATGAAATGACTTTATGAGGCCCCACCCTACCTTTGAAATGGAAAAAAAAATGAGATTTGGTGTGCTACAAACAAACAATTGATGATTTAACTTTTTAGTGAAAACCTAGCCCAAGAAAACCGCAATATATTTGGGACTCCTTTTAGCATTTAGATTTTATCTGATGAGTGTTAAGTAAGGTCTACTAAAATATTAAGAAGTTTTTCAGATGAATTGATAACAATTCAGGCCCCCATCTTTTACTTATGAATTTTTAGTCCACATGTAAGTTATGATATTTATCTCTATTAAACTTCACATTATTTGAGTCATTCAAATGTTTGAACCTGTCAAGATCTTTTTGCATCTTGATTCTAACAATGAACATATTGGTTTACACACCTTGCTTTGTATCACTTGCAAAGTTGAGAGACGTTCCAATTATGGCAATGTCCAAGTCATTAGTGAAAAAAAATTTGGGCACCTTATTCCAGTTTTTTTTTTTAACATGAACGTAGACCATTTTTACTTCTCTATAGGTCAACTAGTTCCAGGTTTGTATAACTGCCATCATCTCATCCATATGTATATATATATATATATATATAAATGTGTGTGTGTACATATATATATGTATATATAAATATACTTCTAACAAAGATAATACAAGATATTTTGACAAATGTGTTACAAATGATGCTGACTAGGAAAAATGTATTTGAATCAAATATCCCTGATAATAGTGTGCAGTATTGTTCAAATGACTAGTAGCAAAAGAAATGTAAATTAAGACAGTTCTGAGATTTACTTCATACTTAGAAACTGTCAAAGTTGATAATAGAAACTATGTGAGAGCTAAGGGAAGACAAATGGATGCACTTTGGCGGGGAAGATATAAATTAGTCTATTTTTAGAAACAACTTAGAATTAAGTAAAAAAATTATTAAATTATCAATACCCTTTGATTCAACCCTTCAACTGCATATAAACTCCAATACAGATCAGAAACAGAAAAGTATGTTGTGTGTTTTTGTATGTGTATGTTTGTATACAGCCACACTTGTGGTATCAAAAAAATGGTATTAAATTAGGCATACATCAATTGGGAAATGGCAAACAAATTTTGCAAGATAAATGTAATGAAATGCTATTGCATTAGAAAAAATAGCAAATATGAGAAATGAAGTAACATTATTGAAGTGGTGATGAATGAAGAAAATTAAAGAAAACACTAGAACAATATACATAATGACTATAATCATTGAAAACACCACTAAACAACAAATGATCTTAGATTAGATGCAAAGACCAATATGGTTCCCAAGGATAGGTGATGAAATACACATCTCTTCTCTTGGCTGAGAGAGAGGAAAGAAAAGATCTACTAATACTGGTTGTCATATACATTGATAATGGTCACAGCAGTGGACCATTTCACTTAACTGGTTTATTGTTTTGGTGAAGGACACTATCATAAAATTATTCAAATGTAACAACAAAAAGGCATCAATTAAATCAAAATACATTATTTCCAAGATCTCCCTAACAATATTGTTTAAAAAGATGATATTAGTTTTACATAATCTATTCTTATTTAAGGTATATTGACTTTCTATAATCACTATTTCTTGTTTGAGACTATAGGATCATTCATAGATTAACCATGGAGAGAACTGGAGCTAGAAAAACCATCTAGTTAAGTACAGTTACTGCAATTCCCTTATTTTCACTTGAAGTCCAAAAAGATTTAGAAAAGTTAGAACTAATTGCAATGAAAGTTAAGTGGAAGGCAGCACTACATTCTGTAATTAATTGGTGAATATTATTATATTACAGTTATAAAACTTGAAATATTTGAATCACAAATATGACTTTATATATTCTTTTCCCAAAAAGATCTGAGATAGTAAAAACACCTTTAATGAGCCAACTTATGTATCTGATAAATCTATTCAAAGTTCAGGAGAGAAGACTACTCTCATTGTTTTCATTTTCTCAATATTCATTCATTCCTCGACTCTGTAATTTGCCTTCCATCCCCACTACACTGGTAACATCACAGAATCTCAGTGCTCAAAGGGAATTTGTTCATTCACATCTGAATAACAATCCTCTCCACAACATTCTGAAGAGCCATCCAGTCTTTCCTGGAAGATCAATGCTAAAGGGAGATCTACTTCATTTTGAAACAAACAATTCTACTTTTGGTTATCTCTCACTATTAGGAAGTTTTCCCTCACATCAATCCTACATGCATCCCTCTGCAGCTTCTACTCACTGCTACTGGTTCTTTCTTCCTTCTAGAGTCAAACATAACAAGTATAAACTTTTAGATAAAATTCTTACAAATGCTGAAAGGCAACAATCAAATTCCCCGTGCGGTTTCTTTTCTCTGTGCCAAATATTCCTAGTTATTTCAACTGGTTCTCATAGGGCATATCCTCAAGGCTTTTTGCCATGTTGGATGCCCTCCCTTAGAGATGTTGCACCTTATACATATGCTATCAAAAATAATTTAAGAGAATATTCTTAATAAAAGAACAGATGTGATCTGGCTAGAGCAGGATATGACAGGGTAACCAAAACAGGGATACCACTTCTGTCTTTAATTTTTTTAATGGACAAATATTTCTTTTCTCCCTTAACCCACCCTCACTGGAAAAATAAAAGAATAAACAAAATCTTCAAAATAATCATGTATAGCCATGCAAAACAAATTCCCATATTGGTCATGTTAAAAAATTTGTGTTTCATTTTGCATGTTCAGTCCATCAACTGTCTCTCTTTCAGAGGACTATCACCTCTTTTGTTCATAAGAAACACTATATCTCATTTAATAAATCCTAAAATTGTATCAGTCTTTTTGGCTGTCATGTCACAAAAGGAGATCTACTCTCTGAAGTAAGATGAAAATAAGTGATACAAATATGAGCAAGCCATGATCTCAAATTTACTTCCTATTTATTTTGCTCATATGTCATATAAACTTTAAGAGCAAGGACTATTTCATTTGTGTCTTCCTATTCATCATTTAACCCAGTGCCTGGCACATAGTAGATTTTGAATAAATCTTTGCTAATTGATTAATGATGGAAACCAGAAGACCAGATTCATCAAAGTATAGTGTGGAATATGGGAAATCAAGTTGGAAGACAGGCTAAGGAGAGATTATAGATGACTTTTAATTTTAGCCTAACCACAGAAGATAACTGAAAATATTGGATCAAGACAATGACATGAGGAAAATAGTGTTCTAAGAAGATTATTCTTTCAGTGGCATGAATGTCTTAGGGTAAGAAAGGACTGTATTTGGTCCAAGATGATTCCAAAAGACCCATGATGTGAAATGCTATCTACATCCAAAGAAAGAGTAAATGGAATCTGAATGCAGAACAAAGCATATTATTTTTACTTTGTTTTTTACCTATTGTTCTCTTTCTTCTTTCATAACATGATTAATATGGAATTATGTTTTACATGATTGCATATGTATAATGTGTATCAGATTGGTGGCTGTCTTGGGAAAAGGAAGAAATAAAAATTTGGAACTCAAAATCTTATAAAAATGAATGTTGAAAATTGGTTTTACATGTAATGAAAAATAAAATACTATTTTAAAAAAAGAGACATTCAATACCTCCAAACCATACTGAGCAAGTCATCTAAGTTCCAATGTTTGAGGAACACTCTAAAACATTAATTTACATTGTTAGAAGTAGTTTCCTTATCTAGCAAGTTCACTGTACCAATGAAATCACAAGTCAACTCCCCTCCATGTTAGTATCCCCATTTAACAAAATAGGAAACTGAGGTTAAGAGATTGTTTATAACCTATATTAGATTGTTTGCTGTCTTGATAGGAAGAAGAAAGAAAAAGAGGGAGAATCAAAATTTTATAAAAATGAATGTTGAAAAGTATTTTTCCATGTAATTGGAAAAAATAAAATACTATTTACATAAAAAGTGTAATTTCCCAATGTAAGAGCTAGTCAAAGCCAAAAGTAATAATTAAACCCAGGTTTCTTATTGATCTCTTTTGACTTTGTCTATAAATCTCTAAGGTAGATTATTGTTATTATTGTTGTTGTAACTTTGATTTGTTGATAGGTTTCATACAGAAGTTAAAACCAATATAACAGGTTTGTTTTTCCAAGTATAGATTTCCATGTTTTTTGAATTGGAAGTTCCTGAATCTTCATCTCCTCGCACAACAGTAACTCTGTGTTGTTGCCTTGGGCAAACTAATCCATGATGTTTCATTTACTCTTAAGATGAAGGACTATTAATACTGCCTAACATCTGAGGAATATTGTACAATATAATCAGGTGATGTTCTTAGATTGCTATACAAATGCAAGTCTTATTACTTTGAAATATGTTCCTTGGCAGATCCAAGGAATCTGAAAGCCAAAATCAATGCTCCCTCTTCCTCTCCTATAAAGACTTCCTTTAAGATTAACTCTCCTCAAGACTACTTCAGTCATGCCCAGTGGGTATTAATCAGGCAGCTGCTTTCCTTGGGCTCTAAAAATTATGAGTCATTGGGCCAGCTATTTTATTACTTATCCACATATCTAAGATGAAATGCTAACTTATTTTGATTCTACCATGCCTCTAGGCACATGTGTATATAGATATATAGATATATGTGTGTGTGATATATATATATATATATATATGTGTGCATACATATATATGTGTGTGTGATATGTATATGTGCATATATATATATGTGTGTGTGTGTGTGTGTGTGTATCACATACACATATATATCACAAATGGTCCTAAGGACATAAAAGTGTTCATAATAGAGGTACCTTGACCTATAGCCTAGGATTTGATTATCCTTCTACAAAGCATGAAAGCTATCATGGTGAAAATATGTTTGGGCTCTGCATTCTTTATACACATTCATTCTTGATGAACGAATTGAACTACATTTTAATGGGAGTCTGATGCATATGAAGACATCAGTTTGTCATGATGACTTCTTCCAAGTGGAAAATCCTGGGGATCTACACTAGGAACTTGGAGGATTGGAAAATACATGGATATTCTGCAATGACTTACCATGTAATTGGAAGCAACCACATTTTCATTGACTGCATATCTGGACCTGTCATTTAAATCAGACTAATCTAGTATTTGCATCTTAAGATGAAAGACTCCTTCACTAGCATCATCATCACTTCATCTCCTCATCCTACCTCTTGCCCCATTTTAGCCCATGTGACCTGAGAAATGAGGTTGGGTTTTTACCATTTTTATTCATTTTTTAATATTCTGGATTTAGAATCTTGAGTCTCCAATCTGGCCCAGGAATATAATTCATGGGTATATGAAAGTTCAGGTATACATGCTAAATGTGGGAACAGCAACATTATCAATAGCAAAGGGATGTCAGGCCAGTAGAAATTGGCACTGATAGCTTTAAATTTTAACTTGGTAGGACAAATGCTATCTAGGAACTAAGCTAAATCATGAGTTTATCTGAGCCTTATCTCACAATCACAATAGCCCACATCATATGATTCAAATAATTCCCATAAGCAATATGTAATTTATAATTACATTACATTTAATTATGCTATATTTATGGTGATGATTATTATATCATATTTATGTTAATTATAATAAAAATTAAAGGAAATAGCTCATACTTTTATATGAAGCCATTTGCCTTATGATATCTCCTAAAACTCCTCCTATTTTCTCTCCCAAATCTTCAGGATGGCATTTCCCAAGATATCCACACCTACAGTTCTTAGGAAAGAGTAAAGACAGATGAGTTTCTAGGATCTGATCTTAAAATAATTAGTATAACAATAAAACGAGGAAAAAGCAATGAGAATAAATACTCTTACAATTCTAAAACACAAAGTCAATGGGAGTCATAAAAACTGAGTAGGACTCAGAATTTTCACTCCTTGAACTTTGACTTCTAGTTGTGTAATCAAAGATCTATAGCATGAGTATTTAACAGACTTTGTTACCAGTGCTTGAGACTAAGGTCACAACAGCAAGTCATTATGTTCTAGGTTACATACTAGAAATTTTGAAGTCTAAATACAAAGGCAATGCATCCTATCCTATTGTTAACATACAATAAAAAATTTTTAAAAGGAGAAGCAAGAATGACAACAAGAACCCTGGATGCTCTTTTAATCTATGATGTGACTCCCGACCCAAAACAAACAATGTAATAAAGTTTTCTTGTCCTCTCTTTAATCTGAAGAAGATCTGATCAATATAATTTACCAGTGTCTTACAAATTGTGCTATCCTCCATGGAAACTTCTAGGACTCTCAGAGCTTCTAAAGAGAGGAAAAGGTCATACAACAATATCGGTTATAGTGAGAACTCTTCCCCAAAGTGAAGCCATGGTACTGATAATGAAGAAGCTGAAAGGCCTTAGGAATAAATCCATCTCTTATATGGATATTGAATTTGTAATATTGAATTAAAACTTTGCCTTTCTGGAGAGTAATAATACTTTCTATCTATATAGTGCACTCATAGTTGTAAAGAACTTTACATTTTCATTTGATCTTCACAACAACCTAGTGAGGCAATTAGAAACAGAGTCTAAGTGTCATGCCCAGGGTCACCTAGTTAGTAAGTATATGAGGCAGTATTGGAATGCAGGTCTTCCTGACTAACACTCTTTCCACTATATAACTTAGCTGCAGGATGAATAAAAATAATAAATGAGAGAAAATTGTCTAATAAAAGTGACATGTTTAAATCTTTTAAAACACATTTATTTAATATCTAATATATGTATGTATATCAAATAATTGTTGAATTGAGTTTAATTAAAATGAATATTATTTATGGCAAACAAAATAAATGGCACATTATAAAGGAATCCTGGGTTTTGCATGAGTGAAAATTCAAAAACTATACTGAGGCATAAAGTTAGATTTTTTTCAGGTTCTATACTATATTGGTCTCAAATTCAGTAAACTATTTAAAATATACCAAAACTAATAAGGATTGGGGGAAAAAGGTTGCTATGATCTTTTAAACTCTGAAGTCATGTAACATTGTCAATGTTGTATAATACACTTCTGATTAGATACAAATATGGAATATGGCCATCTTCGTTATAGAGGGAAATTTCCAGTTTACAATAAATTTAATAACAATCTCCTCATAGCATCCAGATGACACATTGACCAGAATACTGAGCCTAGAATCAGCAAGACTTGAGTTCAAATCCAGCCTCAGACACTAACTAGTTGTGTGATTTTAAGCAAGTAATTTAGCCTCTATCTCAGTTTCCTCATCTATAAAATGAGGATAATAATAGCAACTACCTCCTTGTATTGTTGTGAGAATCAAATGAGAAAATATATGGAAAGTGCATAGCAGAAGACCTGGCACATAACAAGTGCTATGTAAATGCTAGTTATTCTTGTTTTTATTATGGTATTTTTGCAACTCACTTTGCAATAATATATTCCAATCTAGCTCCTCCTTTTATAAAAAAAATATCTAATATGGATATTGTCTGGATCCTTTTATACTTCTCATCTTCATATTCTAAAACAAAGTGAAGTTTTTTGTCACTTGACCTATTATACTCTGAGAATCCCTGTGTCAGCAACATTTGAAGGTTTTTAATATGGTTCTAAGAACTGAGTTTAGCACAATATACCATCATAGAATGACAAATTTAGGGCTGGAAAAGACCTTGGAGACCAAGAAATCCGATCCTTTTTTAAAAGATAATGTAATTAAGGATTTAATAGATCACTGAATTATCCAGAATCAAATAGCTAGTAAGATCTGAGGTCAAATTTGAAACCATCTCTTACTGCCTATATAATTCCAGTGCCCTATCCATTACACCATATTCTAAGTTATCTTAAATAATGGGGCAAAAGACAATATTTTAACATAATTAACATGTAGTGGATATCCTGCCATCTAGGGGAGGGGTGGGGAGTTGGGGGGGAAAATTTGTAACGGAAAGCTATGTAAGGGTTATTGTTGAAGAATTACCCACACATATGTTATGCAAATAAAATAAAATTTAAAAAAAATAATAATAATGGGGCAAAAGAGAAGAAAATATCCTTAACCAAAGTCATCAATCTTATACAAAACCCATCTTGTATATATCCCATCATTAAGAAGCTATTATAATGAAAGTCATGTAAATAACTGACCAGACACATTTGAGTGGGATGTCTTTGGAACTTTTTATTATTCATAGGACTCAAGCAACTTTAACTAGTATCCAAAAAATGGGAACATTATACCAAGAACCAACACTGAAGGGTATATTTTCTTCTTGAGGAAACCATTGTTCCCATAACTCATCTTGTGGTCTTCTAGCAACTCTTGGAATCCCACCTCCAGAATCCTTAACTATAGCCTCTCAGTAAGTTAAGGACTAGAATGCTCTATCTCTTATGTACCCATAGTTACACTGACCTCCACACTACTGTTGTCCTTCTTCCTGAAGGACATTGAAAATGACTGGACAACAAATAACAACTATAGGGACTTGGTAGACTTTCTTGGAACATCTTCCAATGTGTTCTAATGTGCCCTCATGGTAGCAATACTCAACTGCAGGAGTGGTTCTAACAATGATGAAGAAACAACTTTAAAAATGACAGCTTTCATTGCATTAGATTTATTTATTACAACTCTACAGTATTTTTCCCCTCGTCTTTTCTAGAAACCAATAATCTGAAACAGAGATTCAACCTTTTTTTTATGACAAGGATGTATTTGGCAGTCTGGTGAACAGAATAATCTTTATAAATAATTGAAGGAAATGCTAAATTTCAGTTAGAAGTTACTGAAAATAAAGATGTCATTTTTCCCATTCTCTCACCCAAGAAACATTTCCACAGATCCCCTGGGAGTCAATGTATCTCAGGTTAAAAACCCCTAATCTTAAAAAAAATGAGAATAAGAACTAGAAGGGGGAAGAGGAGGAGGAAGAAGAGGATGAATAAGAGGAGGAGAAGGGCAAAGAAGAAGAAAATGGAGGTGGAGAAAAAGGAGGAAGACAAAGAAGAAGGAGAAGGAGAAGGAGAAGGAGAAGGAGAAGGAGAAGGAGAAGGAGAAGGAAAAGAAGAATAAAAAGAAGAATGTGATGATGATAATGATGGTGATGGAGAAGGAAAAGAAGAATATTATCATTGCTTCCATTAGGAGGAAGAGAAAGACAAAGAAGATGATGATGATGAAGGATATGGGGAAGAAAGAAGAGGAAGAGGAGAAAGAGAGGGAAGAGGAATAAAGAAGGAAGAAGAGAAAAGGATAAAAAAAGAGAAGGAGGAGGAGAAAAAGAGGGGAAGGAGAAGAAGAAGAATGAGAAAGAAGAAGATGAAGAAGCAGGAGGAGGAGGAAATGATGATGATGATGATGATGATGATGATGATGATGATGATGATGATAGTGATGGAGAAGGAAAAGAAGAAGAATATTATCAAGGAGAAGAAGGAGGAAAAGGAGAAGAAGGTGAAGAAAAAGAAGAAGAAGAAAAAGAAAAAGAAGATGAAGAAAAAGAAGATGAAGAAGAAAAAGAAAAAGAAGAAGAAGAAGAAGAAGAAGAAGGAAGAGGAGGAGGAGGAAGAGGAAGAGGAAAAGGAGGAGAAAGAGGAGGACAGGGAGGAGGAGAAGGAGGAGGAGGAGGAGGAGAGGAGAAATACAGGGATTGAGGGGGAAATGATGGCTTGGATAACTGAGCTAAAAGAAGGGATAAAGACAGAAGTAGAACTAGAAATAAAGATAATTAAGATAGGCAGGTACAGTTGGAGAAGATAGAACTAAAGACAGAAAAATGAAGATAAATGTAAAACAGAATTAGATATGATAGAGATATAGACAAAGATAATAAATATGGACATAAATAAAGATGATAGAGAAAGAAAATAGAGATAGAAATAGAAATAAAATGGAAATAAATATACTGACCCAGATCTGTCTGAGGATATTTTAAGAGTATAAATGAGGCTCCTGTTGAATAGAACTTACATCATCTCTAGCTTATGTCTCCCCGACTCCCTGCCAAAATATGTAGTACAACATCATGCAGCTGTAGCTTCTGTAACTTTCCCATCTATAAAATATGTATATTCATTTCATGAGGTTCTTGTAAGTTGTTGGAGCACTTTGTAGGTCTCAAAACACCATAGGAAAAAAATTTTTACATCTAAGCAAACTGAGGCAAAGCAAGTTTAAAAGGGCTTGCTAGTAAAGAGCATAATCAAGACTGCATCCAGGTCATTTTACATTCCTCAGACACTTGGTGGGTTTTTCGAGTATAATTCATAAATAACAATTGATATCCCTATAGCTCCTTCAAGTTTGTAAAATGCCTCATATACAGGATGTCCCAAAAGTCTCAGTGAACTTTTCAACTTTAATAATTCATTCTCTCACTTAAACTTTATGACAACTTTGTAATTAGATGTTACTAATCTTCATTTTACAAATGAAACAACTGAGCCTCAGAGATATTTACAAATTACTCAAAGCCACACTTCCAGGAAGGGTCAGAGCAGGATTCAAAGTCAGGTGCCTCCTGATTTCAGGTCCAGCCCCTCTATCTTTGACATCACACTTGTGATCTAAGGGATGTTACTGAGCTAAAAGACAAAGTTATAAATAAGGACCTATGAAAAACAGAGGAGTCTATGAGGCACCACATACTGTCCTTGACACTGGGTGAACAGAGATTTTTTTGTTTCACTCTTTGGAACATCACATTCTAGCTGATGTGCAATATAGACAACTAAGCTGCCAGCTCAGCACTACTTAATTATTTGACCTTAGAGGTTGTGAAATCATTAAAATACATTTAATTTTTTTTTGGCAAACCTTGCTCTTAGGCTAATGCTCCATTTTCAGAGGATTATATCCATTACTTACTAAGCACTTTCCTCGGGCACCTTGAGAGATGAGGTTCCGTGGCAGGAAGTAGAACATGCCATGTATTGAAGGCTTTTTCTTTATCACTTTTTTCCAAGGAACTCAGTGAAATCAGGAGCACATGAAAAAATGTTATCATTGCCCCCATTAAATGTGAAGAAAAAAGAGTACAATGTCAGTGGGACAAAAATAATAGGAAAGAAAAGGAAAAGCATGAGATGTTCATTGATCAATAAAGCTGTGCAGGTTTGGAGACCACTGTGCAGCATCAATTGAAATTTTTAAAAAAATAAAAAAACAAACAAACAAACAAAACTCTATAGGGTATTGAGTTAACTTGAGCTGGTTTGTCCTTCAGAAATTTATAGGGATATCAAAAATGTTTTTAATTTAATAAATAAAAGAGCCAAAAGGAAGCATAATTCAGATGTATTTGTCAGAAATCTTCATCTGAAATTTTCCCTTATGACAGAGTGAATTACATGGAAAATAGTAAATTACTCATATTCTTGAGGCTTCCAACTTTTAGAATTTGACTATTTTTATGTAATTTTAGTCTGGGACCTCTTAACTTGAATCATTCCAGCTAAGGGAATCTAAATCCCAATTTCAGGTTTAGCCCAGAGTTAGATCCCAAGTGCAATCTGATCTCTGGGTAAAAGAAATTCATAAAACTCATGATTGCCCAAGTGGCTCAACATTAAATGATCTCTGTGGCTGATATCTCTCTTAATATTTATCAGCTTTTGCCATCAATACAACTCTTCTTGTATTTTGTAAGTCAAGCCCAGGAGATCCCTGTCTTGTTCTGTCCTCCCTCATGCTGTCACATACATACCTGATTTCTGCATTATAAAACTGTTAAAGGCACTACAAAACTGATAAAGGACTCTATCTTATTTTAATCAAATATCTCAGAATGAAAGTCCCATCCTGAACCCCAGATCTTATGAAGGGTGCCCTAATATGTATTATGAAATCCCTCTGATTCCAATCACCAGATTGTTATACCTCTGCCTCTTAATATCCCTGACTTCCTTCAATTTCTTCTTCTGCAGGAAAACCATTCCTAACCAATGTATAAGGATTTATATTTAAATGCTGTATGTGTATTGCACATTATATGTATATATATGAAATATATGTATGTATACATATATATATATCTTTTACATATACACACATATTTCTTTTTATATGTGTGCATTATATATATATATACATACACATAAACATAGGTAGATATCTACATGCTATCTTTCCCATTAGAACATACACTTCTTGAGAACAAGGAACTGTGTTTTGCCTTTCTTGCATTTTCAAGACTTCAGTACAATAATTTTACATAGTAGGCACTTAACAAATTCCTTATTTATTCATTTGTTCACTGACTGAAACATTTACCTAAATCCAGACTACTATATCTTTCTTCTTAAAAGGCATTCTTCTGCTTTACCAATCCAGTAACACTATAGGAAAAAGAAGATAATATAGACTATCATGGTTTGCTTTGAATAAACTTAATCTGATTCCTAGTAATCACCATTTCCCTTATAAGTGTTCATGTCATCCATTAAGTAATCCTATCCAGAACTCTACAAGAGATGGACATCAAGTTCAGCAGTTTCTGTTTTCTAGAAGTATGGAAGAGGTTGGACTAACCAAGAGATTAGAAATAGCCTCTAACAGTTCTTCTGACTTTTCTGTAATTTAAAGAGGAGAAACAAAAATAATAGTCCCAAAGGTAGAAATACCCTTGTCCTTTCTCTAGCCCTGATATTATGCACATCTGAAAAATAGGCAACTTCCTTATGCAAAATCTTTATCCCCTTTGCATCTTGGTAAAATATGAGAATAAAGAAACATCAATGTTGAGATCTAGGAATAAACAAACTGAAGGTGCTTTTAGATGATATTAAAATATTATAGTACATTGGAAGAGTGTGTAAGAATTGTAAGGCTTGGAGGATAGCAGAGAATGGAAACTTAGCAAGTGAATTTTAAATTAGAAGGGTTTCAAAGAGCATTTAGTCCAACATCATAATATTACAGATGAAGAAATTCAGACCCAGGAAGTTTAAGTGATCTGCCCAAAGATCACAAAGTTGTAAATTCTCATCAGAATTTAAATCCAAGTCCTTTGGTTCTTATTTATGTTTCATGACTAGGAACTTCTAAGAAGAGACGGTACAAGGTAGAGGGAGGCCATGTCTAGAGCACAAGTTTTAAGACTAAAACAACAACAATAGCAACACATCATCATCTCATCTACATATTATTATTACTACTTTATTTCTACAGAATTAAAGAAGACCTAGATTCATGTCTTGTCTCCCATACTAAAAGCTCTTTCTATCTCAAACTGATTCTAGCTTTAATGTTGGAAGAAACATGAATAATAAAATAGAATTATGGGAATCATCACAAATATGTGGTATCATCTGAATGTGTTCTGATTAAAACTGATATGGATATTGGGTATGCTTCCCTTTTGACATATGAAAAGAAAATGTGCAACTTTTCACATCTATCTAAGCATTTTAAAATTTCAAACAATGTTTCTTTTTTTCACAGTCAGCTGCTATGTTCATTTATTGTTGGCTCACCCAATTCATGTGCTTTGGTAGAATGATGATATTAAACGTCAATGAATTTTCTCTATGATTAAAGGTTAATCCTCTGAAATCTTCTAGAAGAGCTTACCAATTTCAATTGAATGAGGCATCACTTAATAACCCATGATATGATTGACATGAAAATTGTATTACTACTCCAAAGTGATTAAAAAAATTCAGAGAAGACTTAGCCAACTACAGAGGTAAACTTTACATCTGTGGATTAAAGTTAAACATAATTATTTTTGAATAATTAAAATTATGAGTGACAGTTTACAGTAGAGTTGAATATGAATGTGTTTAAAATTCACTTAAAGTAATTAACTGCAATTAAAACTCAATGGTCTTCAGATTTTAAGTACTATTGTTTAGTCCAACTAGATGATAGTGCTTCAACCACTAATCTTGCAGAATTGTTGTAAGGAAAACATTTTGTAAGCTACACTATGTTTTATTATTATTATCCACCAAAGTCTTACTCTGATGCCTCAGCATAATTTGGAGATGACCCTGAGCTCTCAAAGTCTATTCTAACAGATTTTAAGCTCTGGAAGGTTGTACCATGTTGGAAAGGCTTAGTGAAGTGCCAGCAAAATATATTAATTGCTTTCCTGAGCAAACTTTGCTATGCATAGGCTCATCACCATTATACCAATAACTTGGGGAGGATTTCTTTAGCCAGGTTAACTTATGGAACCACAAAAAATACACAATGGTTTTTAACATTGCATAGACACAACCACTTCTGTATTAATAGAGGAATAGAACAGAGAACCAGATATGCTAAGAATCCCATCATTTTAGAATATAAACTAACTCAAAAATAAAACAATAACTTAAAACTGAATGTGAGATAATTATTACCAAGAAGATAGCATTTAAGTAGTGCTTTAAGATTTAAAAGAACTTTACAAATGTGTCATTGTATCTTCTTATAAAGAGATAGGTGGTATTATTATCCCCTATTTTCAAAAGGAAGAAACCCAATGTAGACAGAGGTCAAGTGACTTGTCATGAATTAGACAGCTAGTGAGAGGTATGATTTGAATTCAGGTCCTCATGATTCCAAGTCCAGCACTCTAGAATTGAATCATGTCAATATTATGTAATACTTTTCCCTACAAGGTAAAAATACTCCATATCATCTGCTCATTTTATCTTCTACTACCTCCATGCCTTTACCTATAATACTCTAGCCCTATACCTCTAATTACCATTTCTGTATATTGAAATTGGTAGTCCACTGAAGGCTCAACACAGTCATCTTGTCCACCTGGAAACCTTTCCTGATCCTCCCAAGTAACAATAATATTACTCAGCTCAAATTTCTCCTAACACTTAGCCTAAATATTTTCTTGTCACTTATCTCAATCCTTTGAATCTTAGCTATGTGTTTACAAGCTTTTTGCCTATAATATTGAAAGCTCTTTGAAAGCAGGGTGTATAGCTTGATCCTCAATGTTCAACACATTGATTTATGACTAGTAAGCATTTAGTAAATGTTTGATGAGTTAAATTGATCTGGAATAAACTGAATTCCATTTCCAAACTGAAACTTTTGAGCAATTCTATTTAATTTTTCTTAATATTATAGAATCCCTATCCTTTGATCATAGAATCTGTCAGGATATTGGGAAACACCCTGTTTTCCAGAGCTGAGACTCAGGAAACAGATTCTCCCTAAGTTTGGCATAACAACAATCCTTTGCTTCTGGATGATCTCACTTTTTGGCAAAATCACAAAATAATTGTATTGCTTTAACCAGCACCAGGTATTTTCTGAGCTCAATACAAGTGCTGGACAAGTTTTGGTCATGAAGCCCTGTTATGAATCAAACTTGTCATATTGTTGCTGTTACCCCTAACTGTCAAGACTACAGCTTAGTGCAGCCATTGGTAAAAGTATTGCATTTTGGCCACACTGAAGCAGGATCCAATATGGCCTTTGTCAGTTCCTGCATGGGTAGTTGACCAAAAGGAACAGAAAAATAGAATGTGGCTGCCCAACCAGGTCCAGGGGGCTTGGGATGTGGTGAACAGGATGTAGCTGTCCACTTAGCCAGGTGCAGAAAGTTTGGGTTGTGCTAAATGTTTCAAATCTGGGGACCCAGCAGAGTTTTGTTAATTTCAAAGCCTTGATAAATTCCAACCAATGATTGAAGAGTAACCTCCCATGGGAGGAGATAGTAGTGGCTATCTACTTTATTATATAAATACCCATCACTAGCTACCTTCTCTGACCAACCAGTTGTCTGATGCCCTTTTATTTTCTCTATTTTTATTACAATAAAGCCTGTTCCTTTGAGAAACAAGTCCATCTTGGTAATTTTTACTGATGCAATCCCATTGCAATCCCACAGTGGTTTCCCCCACTACAGAGAGTAAAGAGGGGGCACATGTGTCTTATTTGCCTCCTTATTTGCAGGCCATTTTCCCCTCCCTTTAAAACTAAATTTCTGTTTGATTCCTGACAGTCTGTCTGTTCAGCTCTGGCCATCTACAGATTAGAAACTAGTTCAGTCCAGTTGACAGATCTAAAAGTTAGAGGATGTTTTTGAAACTTTTTTTGTTTCTGCCTCTCCATTTACAGTTAGAAACTGTTCTTCAGAACTTGGTTCCTGTGTACCTTTCTAGGCTTTTCACACATTACTCCCAGTCTATAATCCATATCTATTGGTCTGCTCACTCTTCTAATTGTTGAAGGCAAGGACTGACTTATACCTTTATTTTGTATTTCCAGAACTTAGCACACAATACCTGATATACAATAGGCTTATTAATGTTTATTGTCTAATAGACATTTTCCATCTTTGCATGGATTGTCCCCTATGCCTGGAATGTACTCCCTCTTCATCTTTGTTTTGTGAAATACCTCATATCCTTTGGGTGTTAGCCCCAGTGCCACCTTCTACATGAAAATGTTCCTGATTCCTCCAGTTGCTAAAGTATCCCCTCCTGAAATTACCTTATATCCACTTTGAAAATATCATATATTTACTTGTATGTACATGTTTTCTCCATCAGGTTGTCTTTTTGTCTTTTTACCCCATCACTTAACACAAGGCCTGGCATATGTTATGCTTGAGAAATTTTTATGAATTGATTGCTAAAGAAAATTAAACTCTGAGAAGTGATTTGATGAAGGTCAGAGCTAATTAATGTTGAAACCAGAACTTTGGTCTACGTTAGCTGAATTTTATCCCAATGCTCCTTCCCTGTTACCTTTTTTTCTGTGCTATTTTCAACTTTATTGTGTGAGCTACTGTTCCACATTGCTAGAAAGGGGAATGGCAAACCCCTCCAGTATTTCTGTCAAGAAAATTCCAAACAGGATCATGAAGAGTCAAATGACAGAACTATGACGGTCTCACATCACCAATCTTTCATCACAGATTACTGGACATATTTAACTTAATATCACAGAGGCATCTCAAACTCAGCATGTGCAAAAGAGAACTCATTTCCTTTTCCCTTAAATCCTTCCCTCTTTCAAACTTCTTTATTATTATTAGAAGCAAAGCCATTCTTCCAGGCACTTAGGTTCACAAGCTCAATGCCACCTTTGATTTTTCTCTTATACTTACTCCACCTATCTAATTAGTTTCTAAAGTTTTCATTTCTGCCTGCATAATACCTTTCCAGTATTATTTATGTATTACTTTTTTCATACAATATATAATCAAGCCCAAAATGGCTTTTCTGCTGTTTTACAAAATATTGCTATTGTTTGTTTCTCTTTGTGTGAAATAATACTCCTTTCTCTCATCTACTTCTCGAAATCCCTTGTTTTATTCAAAATCTAACCTGTGTGACCTTTCATGTTGGGTTGTGCTAAATGTTTCAAATCTGGGGACCCAGCAGAGTTTTGTTAATTTCAAAGCCTTGATAAATTCCAACCAATGATTGAAGAGTAACCTCCCCTGGGAGGAGATAGCTGTGGCTATCTACTTTATTATATAAATACCCATCACTAGCTACTCTCATCTACTTCTTGAAATCCCTTGTTTTATTCAAAATCTAATGTGTGTGACCTTTCACGTGAGATTCTCCCACATACACACCTTTTAGTGCTTTCCATCGCAAGTAAACTTTTATCTGAGTTATATTTATTCTCTATTAGAAGGTTAAGTTTCTTGAAGGCAGGGACCTTTTTACTTTTGTTTTTATATCCCCAATGCCCATTAAGGACATAGTAAGTAAGAAATAAATGTTTAAGAAGGATTCTTGAAAGATGGAATAGTAGGTCAACAAATTTCAAGCTCTCCAGATTTCCCCCACAAAAAAAATGTGGCTCAAGGAAAAAATAAACTGGTAAAAAATCAAGAAGATTTTGGGCAGAACAGAGGTCCTCCTGATCAAGAAGATCAGAATAAAGGCCCCAAGCCTGGGATTAACCAATGTTAAGTGTAAACACCTCCAGGTTAGCTTCACAGAAACACCAAGAGGACTCCTGAGGTGAGGCTCTGGCTGGAGACTCAACAAAAACCAGAGGAATTGTCATCTCCTTAACAACATTTGGAGTCTAGGGTCTGATTCCAGAAAACAAAGGGAACCTCATCTGGTCAGGAATGCCAAGCCTAGAAGGAGCCATCGCACCTAGTAAGAACAGAAGCAGTGGGGCAGAGACTACTAGCTTCTGGAACTTGTAGTAGGGTGGAGGTTTTGGTTTGAGGTTCCAAGTCAGAGGGAAGAGAAGAAGTGAGGCTAAAGGCACCATCCCTTATGCCACAATTACATATGCTTACACTTATACTTCTCATTAAAAATATAATGAACCAGCAAAGAAAAAAAGAACCAAATCATAGAAACCTACTATGGAAATAGGGAAGACTGAGATTCATCTTCAGAAAAAGACCCTGAAGAAAAAAAAGCTTCTTCTACCCCAAAGAGTAACATTAAATGTCTCCCTCCCCAGAGAGCAATTATAGAACATAAAAAAGAATTTAAAAATCAAATGAGAGGGGATAGCTAAGTCAGGAGAATCTGGGCTCAAGTCTGGTCTCAGAGACTTAACACTTCCTAGCTGTGTGATCCTGGGCAAGTCACTTAACCCCAATTGCCTCAGTAAAAGAAAATCAAATGAGAGAACTTGAGAAAAAAACTAAAAAAAAATCAATAGTAAAAAAAAAAAATCCAAGAAAAATAAGAAGATTATGGGGGTGAGAATTAACAAATTAGAAAAAAAGGCACAGAGTTTTAAAGATGAAAATAACTCTTTGAAAATTAGAATTGGGTAAAAGAAAGTCAGTGAAGTATAAGAGATCAAAAAATAACAAAAGAGAATATAAAGAATGAAAAAAGAGAACAGAAAGTGAAACAAAAACAACAGATCTGGAGAACAGATCAAGAAGAGAAAATATGAGAATAATTAGACTACCTGAAAGCTGTGATTAAAAAAAATCAACATTGACACAATAATGGAAGATATATTCCAAGAAAATTGTCCTGGAGTAATAGAACTTGAGGCTAAAGTAGAAATAGAAAAAAAATTCAATCAACATCATAAAAAACCCTATTTGGTAGGATAGTTTACCTCTTAGACCTGTGGAGAAGGAATGAATTTGTGTCCAAAGAAGAACTGGAACTCTTAATTGAACATCAAATAGATGATTTTGATTATATTAAGTTAAAAAGGTTTTGTACAAACAAAACTAATGCAGAAAAGATTAGGAGGGAAGCAATAAATTGGGAAATCATCTTTACATTTAAGGATTCTGATAAAGGCCTCATTTCTAAAATATATAGAGAATTGACTCATATATATAAGAATTCAAACCACTCTCCAATTGATAAATGGTCAAAGGATATGAACAAGCAATTTTCAGATGATGAAATTAAAACCATTTCTAGTCATATGAAAAGGTGCTCCAAATCACTATTGATCAGAGAAATGCAAATCAAGAGAACCCTGAGGTACCACTATACACCTGTCAGATTTGCTAAAATTACAGGAAAAGATAACGATGAATGTTGGAGGTGATATTGGAGGGAAAACTGGGACACTGATACATTGTTGGTGGAACTGTGAACGGATCCAACCATTCTGGAGAGCAATTTGGAGCTATGCTTAAAAAGGTATCAAACTGTGCATACCCTTTGATCCAGCAGTGTTTCTATTGGGCCTGTATCCCACAGAGATCTTAAAGGAGGGAAAGGGTCCCACATGTGCAAAAATGTTTGTGGCAGCCATTTTTGTAGTGGCTATGAACTGGAAACTGAATGGATGCCCATCAATTGGAGAATGGCTGAATAAATTATGGTATATGAATGTCATGGAATATTATTGTTCTATAAGAAACGACCAGCAGGATGATTTCAGAGAGGCCTGGAGAGACTTGCATGAACTAATGCTAAGTGAAATGAGCAGAACCAGCAAATCAATATATACACAGCAACAACAAGACAACATAATGATCAATTCTGATTGACATGGTTCTTTTCAACAATGAGATGTTTCAAACCAGTTCCAGTTGTTCAGTGATGAAGAAAGCCATATACACCCAAGGAGAGGCCTGTGAGATCTGAGTGTGGATCACAACATAGCTTTTTCATGCTCTCTATTGATGTTTGCTTGCATTATGTTTTCCTTTTCAGATTTTTTTTATAGATCTGATTTTTCTTGTATAGCAAAATAACTGTATAAATATGTATACACATATTTGATTTCTCAAGCATTTTAACATAATTAACATGTATTAAGTTTCCTGCCATCTGGGGAGAGGGTGGGGGGAAAGAGGGAAAAATTTATAACAGAAAGCTTTGCAAGGGTCAATGATGAAAAATTACCCATGCATATGTTTTGCAAACAAAAAGCTTTAATAAAAAAAGAAAAAGAAAGAAAATCTAGTTTTAAAAAATCCTATGTGGAAAACACATAGGAATATTATTTCCAGATTTTAAGACCCTCAGATAAAAGGGGAAAAAATTGCAAGAAACAAGAAAAAATTCAAATATCCTGGAGCTACAAGTAGAATTGTACAGAACCTATCAGCAGCCATAATAAAAGACTGCAAATCCTGAAATAATATATATCGGTAATCAAAAGAATGAGAACTGCAGCCAAAAATATATCCAGCAAAATTAACCTTAATATTGAATGGAAAAAAAATAGACATTGAACAAACTTGCAGATTTTCAGGACTTTCTTTCAACTGAACCCAAACTCAATAGAAAATTTAACATGTAAGATCCAATATCAAAGATTAATTTCAAGGAACTTAGTGTGGGAAAATTGTTTATTGTTTTTTGCATGGAAATATATACAATATGTTTAAGATTGACATCAGCAATTGGGTAGTTCAAAAGAAAGACTGGGGCAGGGTTGAGTATAATCTGATTCTAAAAAGAAAACCAATCTAATAAAAGGTAAAAATAGTAATTATGTTACATAAATGAAAGAATAGACACAGGGGCATTAGAGGGGGGAAGAAGGCCTCATAGTTCTAAAAACCTACTTACATAAAAAAAATGAGTTAAAAAGACAACAACACAACATATATATATATATATATATATATATATATATATATATATATACACACACATACACCATGAAGGGTACCCTCCAAAATCTATAAGAAATAAGAGGACGGGCATAAGAGGAAGCAAAGAGTGGGGAAGAAGACAAGGGAGGGATCCATGAGTAGAAGGAGATTAAGTAATAGCAAGACAAGTTAAGGAGCAGAATTTAAGTAGAAGAATTAGCAGGGATAGGAAATACTACTTCAAGGATTAGGAGCAAATTTATTAGGAAAAAAGCATGGCTAGTAATCATTGATCTTAGACAAAGTCAAACTTAAAGATTCAATCAAAAAAGAAATCTACATCATATGTTAGCCATACTAATATTGTTTAAGATATATATTTACACATAGGTAAATGTGTATGTGCATATATATATCTGTGTATGAGAGTACATATAGATATGTATTCTTGTTGCTTTACTATAGCTTGCTTGGGGAAGGTAAAAAGAATAAAATTTTTAAAGTATGCAGCAGAGAACAAGAACAACTTACAAGGAAGCAAAGAAAAGATGGACACTCATGAATATAATTTCTTCTACTATTATATATCCTTTCTTGAACTAATAGTTTATTGTTATATATTTTGAATCCTCCCTGATGTACTGCTGGGCACATGATAATGTTCTGTTGCTGTATTTTCCTTTTTTGTTTTTCTTTTTTCTATTCTTTCTTTTTAAATAAACAGAAAAAATTTAAAGAGAAAGAAATGTTTATTCATTGATTGATTTGGCCTGTTGCCTGCCAACTGACAATCAAAAATAGTTCCTGGTAAATATTTCAAATGAAGATAAACTTTGGTTTTGCTCCAAAGTAAAATAGTACTTGCCATTTTGTTCCTAATATTCTGACTTCCATTTGGCTATTGTTGCTATCGCTAATGTTGACTCTGGTAGTATATTAAATGAATATTTCCTTATATTAGCCCATTTACAATGGAAATTTAGGGGCCTAAACTCAAGACATTTACCCTGGTAGTAGTAGAGCAACAGTCATAACCATAGCAGTAGCAGCAACAGTAGCAGCAGTAATATAGTAACAGTAGAAGCAGCAGCAATAGTATAATAACAGTAACAGCAGCAAGAGGAATAGTAGCAACATCAACAATAGTAATGTAACAACAACAGGAGAAATAGCAGCAGCAATTGTAACAGTATAGTATAGCAGCCAGTAGCTCTATTACTATTACTATTGCTACCATTAGAGAACTTTGTCAGATAATAGTAGGGAAAGTAGTTCCTCTACATTTAGCTCTTTTTTTCTTTTTGATGATGATTGATAAGATTGGGTATTTTATATTTCTCAAAGTGGCCTTAGGTTTCTTTTATGTTCTCTATTTTGTTAGCCTATAAATATGCAGAGTAAGTTTTAAGAATTCTTTTTATTTCTTCCAGCTTGGTTTTAATGTTTACCTTGTTCATTTGCTATTTTGATCTTGTTTTCTGTTTTAAATCAATGGCAAAAGATTTAGCAATTTTATCTTTTCAAAGAAATCAATTTTAATTTTATGTTTTCTATAGTCTTACTGGTTTTCAATTTATCTACTCCTTTAAGTTTCAATACTTCCTCTTCAGTGCTTATTTTGAACTTATTTGAGTTTATCAATATTTTAAATGCATATTCAATTCATTAATTCTGAATTAATTCTTTTTGATTTCATTCAATAATCTCCACCAAAAACAAGATTGTTTTCACTGCCTCTAAGATATTATATTATGATGACTCACTCTTATCATCTTCTTTCACAATACAAATAACTGTTTTAATAATGTGTTATTTAATCATTCATTATTTGAGATTTGAAGTTAAATCTCCAGGTTTATGACTTTTGTTTATGCTCTTTGAATTGATTACTATTTTATTGTGTCTTGTCTAGAAAGATATATTTATTTTGTTTGCCTTCTTCAACTCACTTATTATTTAGGATTTAATTATTAAAAACATTAAATTAAGTTCAAAGAAATTGTAGTCTTTTAGCTATAATTTCCTTATTGTTAATTTTTTTAATTACTTATTTTTTACATATATATTTGTACAAGTAAATCTGAGGAATATATTATAGCCTACTATTTTCATCTTAATATCTATATCTTCTTGTAATTCAATAATTTTTTCTTTATTAATTTAAGCACTATGGAATTTATAGTATGTAAGTTTAATAATGCTATTGGTTTGTTGTCTATGGTTCTGTTCAATATAATGCATTTCCTTCTTTATTTCTATTTATATTTTTAAAAATTTTCAAACCAGTTCCAATTGTTCAGTGAAGAAAGCCATATACACCCAGAGAGAGGGATGTGAAATGTGGACCACAACATAACATTTTCATGCTCTCTATTGATGTTTGCTTACATTGTGTTTCCTTTATCTGATATTTCTTTCTTGTAGATACGATTTTTTTTGCACAACAATGATAAGTGTGGAAATATGTATACATATATTCAATTTGTCAAGTATTTTAACATAATTAACATGTAGTGGATATCCTGCCATCTAGGGGAGGGGTGGGGAATAGGAAGGAAAAACTTGTAACAGAAAGCTTTGTAAGGGTTAATGTTGAAGAATTACCCATACATATGGTTCGCAAATAAAATTGTGCTTCTTCTGAGAAGCAGAATTGGCCAAATAGAAAAGGAGGTATAAAAATCCATTGAAGAAAAGAACTACTTAAAAAGTAGAATTGGCAAAATGGAAAAGGAGGTACCAAAGCTCCCTGAAGAAAATTATTCCTTAAAAATAAAAATTGAGCAAGTGAAAGCTGTTAAATTTATGAGATGTCAATAAACAATTAAAACCAAAAGAATGAAAAAATAGGGGGGGGGGGGGAAAATGTGAATATCTCACTGGAAAAACAACTGACCTGGAAAATGGATCCAGAAGAGATAATTTAAGAATTATTGGACTACCTAAAAACCATGATCAAAAAAAGAGCCGAGACATTATTTTTCAAAAAATTTTCAATGAAAAGTGCCCTGATATTTTAGAACCAGAAATTAAAATAGAAATTGAAAGAATCTACCAGTCGTCTCCTGAAATATTCCAAAATGAAAACTGCCAAAACTATTTTATTCAAATGCCAGAGCTCCCAGATAAAGAAAAATATATTGTAAACGTACAAAAAAATCAAATATCATGGAGCCATAGTCAAAATAGCACAAGATTTAGCAGATTCCACATTAAAAGATCAAAAGGTTTGGAATGTGATATTCAGGAAGACAAAAGGGCTAGGATTTCAACCCAGATTCATATATCCATCAAAAGTATCATCGTCTAGGAGGTAAATAAATATTCAATGAAATAGACGATTTTCAAATATTTCTGATGAAAAGACAAGAGCTGAATAGAAAATGTGAGTTTCAAATACAAGACTCAAAGAAGCCTAAAAAGGTAAACAGGAAAGAGAAATCATAAGTGATTCAATAAGCTTAAACTATTTACATTCCAACATGGGGAAATGATACATATAACTCCTACAACTTTCTCATTATTAGAGCACTTAGAAGAAATATACATAGGCAGAGGGTCAGGGTACAAGTAAGATATTATAGAATAATATCTAAAAATTAAATTTAAAAAATTAAAATTAAGAGATGAGAAAAAGAAATGCACTGGAGAGAAAAGAAAAGGGAAAGATAGAGTGGGATAAATTATGAGACATAAAGAGGGGTACAAAAAGGCTTTTACAATGGATGAAAAGATGAGGGAATCCATGAGCCTTACCCTCATATACTCAGTTGCAAATAGAAATCTATCTTATCATACATGAAAGAAGTAAAGGAAGGAATAAAAAAAGGGGATGGAGGACTGATAGAAGGGAAGGCAAATTGGGGGAGGTAAAAATCAGAAACAAAAGAATTTTGAGAATATACATGGTGGGGGCAGCTAGGTGGTTCAGTGGATAGAGCACCAGCCCTGAAGTCAGGA
This sequence comes from Myrmecobius fasciatus, assembly GCA_023553655.1. Taxonomy (NCBI): domain Eukaryota; kingdom Metazoa; phylum Chordata; class Mammalia; order Dasyuromorphia; family Myrmecobiidae; genus Myrmecobius; species Myrmecobius fasciatus. Next base: position 96,276 of record JAJPUD010002287.1, on the reverse strand, counting down.
GGACCTGAGTTCAAATCTGGTCTCAGACACTTCCTAGTTGTGTGACCCTGGGCAAGTCACTTAACCCCAATTGCCTCAGCAAAAAAAAAAAAAGAAAAGAAAAGAAATTGTACATACTCTTTGATCCAGCCATGTTTCTATTGGGTCTGTATCCCAAAGAGATCATAAAAAAGGGAAAGGACCCACATGTACAAAAATGTTTGTAGCAGCCCTTTTTTTAATGGCAAGGAACTGAAAAGTGAGTGGATGCCCAAAAGTTGGGGAATGGCTTAATAAGTTAGGGTATACACACGTTATGGAATATTATTGTTTTATAAGAAATGATCAGCAAGATTTCAGAGAGGCCTGGATAGACTTACATGAACTGATGCTAAGTGAAGTGAGTAGAACCAAGATAATATTGTACACAGCAGCAACAAGATTATACGATGATCAACTGTGATGGGCTCTTTTCAACATTGAAGTGATTTAGGTCAGTTCCAATAGACTTGTGATGGAGAGAGTCAACTGCATCCAGAAAGAGAACTATGGGGACTGAATGTGAATCAAAGTATAGTATTTTCACCATTTTTGCTATTGTTTGCTTGATTTTTTTTCTTTCTCTTTTTTTCCCTTTTTGATCTGATCTTTCTTGTGCAGCATGATAAATGTGGAAATATGTTTAGAAGAATTACATATCTTTGACCTATATTGGAATGCTTGCTGTCTAGGGAAGGAGGGGAGAAGGGAGGGAGAAAAATTTGGAACACAAGGTTTTTCAGGGGTGAATGTTAAAAACTATCTTTGCATATATTTTAAAAATAAAAAGTCATTATTAAATTAAAAAAAAAGAAAATGCATCAATAATGGGAAAACTTCTGAGATCTCTGTGCATAATCCTATGAGTTGAATTGCCAGAACATAAAGGCTTGTGGGGGGAAAAGATGCCAATTAAGGATTATTATTATATGCAGTTAATTCATAAGACTGTTATCTGGTTATACTTCCTATTATCTTAGACTGTGAAAACAATTATAATTGCTCTATCTTTGGTGCATAATTCTTTTTTTCAAAGGAGTTTTGAAAATTAGTGGAGACGAGAGAAAATGTCTAAAACTCTAGATTGTTGATCACAAATCCAGAAGTTGATGAGCATTTTTAAAATAGTGACCATTGATGACAGGAAAACATGTCAATGATTTAGTTTTAACTCACAATAGAAACCACATAGATTCTTAAGAAAGCTTAAGGATTATATGCTTTTTGTACCCATATTGTTATATTTCCAAAGTTTTATATTATAGTTATAGAAGTGTGCCAAATTCAGACTCTTTTCAGTAACCTACAAAATCAATAACTCCTATGAAAAATTATTTAGCAATCCATCATTATATAAATCCCAGATTTCCATTGAAGGGAAAGAGAAGCAGCATGTTTGCATAGAAAGTTTTTATTGTTAAGTTTCTTTCCTTCTCTAATCTGTTTCCACTTGCTTCTCTTTGTATTTAGTATTTGTATTTAGTATTCCATATTGTCACTTGAATTCATCGTTTTTAAAAAGGGGCCTTAAACATTAAGAAGTTCCTTTCATATCTTTTTTTTGTTTTTGGATTTGTTTTGTTGCCTACTTATATTAAGATTGTTTTCTAAACATATCTTTAGAGTCCCATAACAAAAAAAAAATCTTTTATGGATTAAGTATGTATGTGCTAATTACTCCATGTAGAAAAGATACATGAAGAAAATACCTGTTCTGATTATTTTTTAAAAGCTACTTTCAAGACAGCAAATATATTTCAGCACTTCCTCCCTTCATTTCCATTTTATTCTGCTTTCCTAAGCCAACTAAAAGGATTTGGCTTTCATGATTATTATCATTATTTTAAAAAAATGATTGTTCACCCATAGCAGTGGCATTATGTAGAATATCTAATTAGACACAGTCCCTGATTAAAGGGCTTATGGCCATTTATTGAAAACAAGTTGAAAGAGTCATGGGGAGGGGTTGCTTATTAACTATCTCTCCACACTACCAGTGTCCAGAAGTTGTGGTGAGGAAGCTAACTGAGAAAGTGATAATCTACTTTCCTTTCCAAGCTATCACTAAATACATCTCTTCTTCCAGTAACAGGTAGTTTTCTGACTTTACCTTTTAAATGTTGATTGATTTGAGGTGTGTGTAGGAGGGTACTTTCTAATGTATTTTATGAGGATGGAATAGAGTATTAAATAGTATCCTCATGATCCAAATTCATTAATCAAGAGTGATAGATTAAATAATTGACTATGTTTGATGAGATACTAAACTCTTCAAGGAAACTTTAAACCGAAAGGAAAAAAGTAGAAAGACAGGAAGGATACGTTTTTTAAAAAGAGGGGGGACTAAAAGCATGGAAATACCATTTATGGGAGAACTGAAACTGTGGTAAGTTTTCTTGTCCTATTTGTATTTAAATGCAATGTTTTTATCAGAAGGTGATAATGATTCTTGAGAAAAGTTCTAGCTGTGAGTGTGAATGAACATGCAATGTCAAGCTTAAAAGGGAAGAATTTTTTAATCTTTTTAACCTCCCCAAAAGGTTGTCAACACATTGAAGGTATAGTTGCTCAGGCTGATAAATGATGCTGACTATCTTTTGAATGACAATAATAAACCTGTTGAGCAAAGACATGGGGGTTGCCAGGAGCCATGAATTGAAGAAAGGAGAAAAGAGGGAGGGAAATATTTTAAAATGGAGAAAAAAATTGAATTGAAAATAAAACTAGAACAAGAAAAAGAAATATATTTCTTGTAGATCCAGCTAGAGTCCCCAGCTGAGGAAGAATTGTACTAAAAACACTGATTAGAGAGATTTGGGTTGTGTGAGAAAAAAAAGAATTGTCACCACAGATGAAGTCAAAATGGTACCTTTATAGATAATATATTATGCTTTATAAATAATCTTAACCAACAATATCTATGGTAAATCATTTCTGCTTTGTTACATTTTAAAAAAACTAGTATGAATATATCCTGGCATTCAAACAAATTTTGAACAATGGTTCAAGAATCTAGAAGTATGGTGAATTTTAACAATCAATTAAGACATTATATCCTTCTATATATTTTTTAACTAGGTTACTCTTTTCAAAACAGTTGAGAACCTTTAAACAGTATCATTTCTTTCAGTAGGTAATGAATGTGCCATTATAAGCTGAGATCTTTTCACCTCTGAAATTACATTTAGAAGCTCTCTTGGGGATATCTTTTTTTCATATATCTCATGCTTTTTTTAATCCACAGTTTTGAACATTCAAATTTAGAGAAATCATACTGTAGTGGTTTTTTGCTTCTATATTTCAACCATGTAATTAAGACCGTTAAGTTCACATATAACATCTCATCTTAAATGATTAGTTAACCATAACAGTATTTTTTGTAATTTATGCAAGAAAGATGCTTGTGAAAAGTTACATGTAAATTCAAACATGTTAAATGTAGAAAAAGCTTTTCTTTTAAAGGAATGCCTAAATGAAGCTTGTTGTGTTATGAATTACCACTTAAAGTTCACCTAATTTGTGTTAAATCTTTTCCCTTTTACAATCATCAAAGGTCTACACTTGTCACTCCTATCATTCAGTTCTCCATCTCTTGGACTCTGACTTCTCTCTCTACCACTTGACTAAAACTACTTTCACCTTAATAATCCTTTCCATTTCCCCTCAAATCCAAAGACCTTTGAAGTATTCAAATTTAATTCCTCTTCAGGACTTGACACTCCCTGGTTACTCTCTCCTGGATTTTTGTAATTCTGCTCTGCTGTAGTACTTGATCCTCCTCAAACTGCTTTGTGTTAGACAAAGTTTCCCATTAGGAACTCCCAGTGTCTATGAAATTACAGATAGAGCTAAGATTAATTAATTTATTTATTAAATCACTGAAAACTTTTAATAGTAGTTAAGAATTTATATGGTATATAAAATTTTTCTTCACTATTTTCAAATAATGTACTCCAGGGTTCTATGGAATCCTGTCTTGTCTTCTCTCATTACACAATCTCTCTCAATGATTCTGGAAGTTCAATTATGATATCTCTGCTGATGACTATGAGATGTATATCTCCAACCCTAATATCTTTCTTGAATTCCACTCCTATATTACTAATCGCCTACTGGACAATTGCCTATTTGTTATACAGGCATCTCAAACTTTATATGTCTAAAATGTGACTCATTATATTTTGCCCCTAAGTCCTTCCCTATTACTATTTAGGACACCACCATTTTTCTACTCATCAAGACTTGCAAACTGGGTGTCATTCTCAACTTCTTGTTCTCACTCATCCCACATATCCAATTCATCTCCAAATTTCATTTCTACCTTCACTACATCTTTTATATTAATCCTGAGGGGATTAGAGAAGATTAATAGAGAATCTCTACTCATACAGTTGAGGCCCTCATCATCTCTTGCCTGGACTACTGCTTCTAACTGTAATCCCCGATTCAGGGCCTTCCTTCACACTAGTCAATCTACATTCAGCTGAAAATATGATTTTTCTAAAATAGAAGTCTGACCATGTCATCCCTATTTTCAGTGAACTTCAGTGACTCCCTACCATTTCAGGTAATAAAGTTCTTTGTCACTTGCATCTCTCATGAATTGACCCCTCCTATCTTTCCAGTCTTCTTTCAGCCTTCCTCCTCTAAATACATGAAGCTTATGATCCAACTACATGGGCCTTTTTATAGCTTCTCACTCATCATATTCTATCTTCCATTTCTGTTTCCTTTCACTAACTATCCCCATGCCTAGATTATCCTTTCTCTTACCTCTCTGCCTTTTAATTGCCCTGGCATCCTTCAAGATTTGGCTCAAACCTCTTCCTTTAGAAAGGAATTTCCTCATTTTCTCCAGCTACTAGTGCCTTTCTCTGTCAGATTATCTTTATTTATCATGTATATTCAGTTAATGAAACTTAGTCTGCCCCAGCAGAAGGCAATCTCTTTGAGGATAGGGACTTTGGGAGTTTCTCTTTGCATACGCAGTACTTAGCACAGTGTCTAGCATAGAATAAGCACTTAATAAATGTTGACTAATATAGAGGCAACTGACTTGAAGCAACATTTTATAATGGAAAAGGCTCAATTTGGAGGTAGACACTTAACACTTAACATGCTGTGTAACCCTGGGCAAATCACTTAACCCCAACTGCCTCAGAAAGAGAGAGAGAGAGAGAGAATATCTAGGTCCTTTTCCCCAATTTCATGGCCAGTAAAATAGCTTTTGATAATTGATATCATTTCCTGAGTAGATCCGACTACCCTGAAAGGAATATTATAGAGGGGAAACTCAGGTGATCTAATTTTCTAGACAGGTATAACCTCCTTAGTAAATTAATTGATTAGCATTCCAACTTACAAATTAAATCTTGCATGAGTTTGATCATGTTTTCAGGGACTACTGTCCCCCACAGCTCAGTTCTATAGAACTGGAATCTGTAAGAGAAATAATTGTCAGTCTTCAATTATAGAGATGATATTGCTTTTGTAGCCAAGAAGTATTTCTATTGTGAAAGATATTAATAATTTTATGGTATAATTTTAAAATTGATAATAAGGTATTAGTAAAATTAATGATAATGTTAATGATTGGTTTAATGATATTAATAGGGATTTGATCACTTTAGGTTGCAGTGTCTATGAATATCTAGCTCTTGTTTTAAAGAGTCAATTCTGCTCCCAACTTTCCTTCAACTAGCAAGGTAAAAGACCATGGCCAAGAAGAGAATTGCTGTGATTGGAGCTGGAGTTTGTGGCTTAGGTGCCATCAAGTGCTGCTTGGATGAAGATCTGGAGCCTACCTGCTTTGAAAAGAACGATGACATTGGAGGACTCTGGAAATTCCAAGTGAGTTTTATTTCTCAAAATTTTTTTGAAAGTCCTGCTTCTTGAAGAATATTGGGGTTTCTAGTACTATTGGGTTTCTGCTACATCCAAAAGACCTGGATTCATATTGTGTATTGATACCTATATATAGATGATCCTGTGATACTCTGAAGGTTAAGTTTTTTTTATTTGTTTGACATCTTCCAAGATAAATTAGCTCCATATTAAAGTTGTTATTATTATTACTATAGCACCATTCACAGAGTATCTAATCAGTTTCTTATAACGGTTACCATTCCACCCATTATCCCACACCCAATAATTAGGCTTCTTGAATGTCAAACTCGGGCAAGAAGAGCACAGAGGATAAGCTTACCTAAGGTTATATTTACAACTTAATCTTCATAAATAATTCCTTTAAATAGGGAGCTATCAAATCCCATTTCCTGTGGGAGTAGGTAGGCAGGCAGGCAGATTCATGATATCTTGGGATATCTCTCTCCCCTCAGAGATTATACCACCCTCTTCAACTCTTCCCACTTCATGTGCCTTGAGTGAACCCTTTGCTATGCTTCTCCTGGTGCAAAAAATCCTACTTCTGACTCCACTATCTGTTGGTGATCTCCAAACTTGTAAAATTCCCCTAGTCTCCTCCTCCTCCTTCTACTTCCCCATCTATAAAATGAGGAAGTTGTACTATGTGAACCCCAATATCTCTTCAAGGTCTAGAATTAGGTGACTCAGGCAAAGTTCTGAATGATCAAAATATAACATTTATTTGATCAATTTAAATAGGATAAGAAGAAAAAATGATAATAAAATGTAAGAGAATTCTTCAGCATTCATTCAGTAAACATTCACTAAATACCTTCACTATTTGACAAAACTATGCTAAAAGCTAAGAAACATAAAAAAATTAGGATAGATACTCTATTCCTTGAGAAGTTTATAATCCAGTTAGAGAGATAGAACATAGCCAGAGAATATTTCCAGAGCAGCACATAATGTTTGTGACAGAATAGTACAGAATGCTGTCTCCTGGGATGAAATATACTTTCTTGACATAAAATATACTTTCATGCTAGAGAAAATCCAAAAGCAAACCATTAGCCAAGTAATCTAAAAGAATAAAAGCATTGGAAAGTGTTTTTTTTTAATTTGCAATTCACTGAAATGCTCAGAAAAAAATTTGAAAATATCTCATTGAATGATAAGATCTGTGTAAAAGCTCAGGTATCATTGAGCTTTATGAGTTCTAAGGTCCCTTCCAATGTTGAAATGCAAATTGGTCAATAACTTTAAACTATATTTACTATAATTCTAGGGAGTAGTAACATTTACAGATTTCTAAACTAATTTGGAACTTGCTGGTTAATCTTCAATTTTAGTTCCTTTCTTTTGGGGAACATTTGGGCCAGCTTGTCATGGGAAACATGAAATCTGTATTAAGTCAAGTTTTCAACTCAGTAAGAAGTATCAAATTAGAAGATGAGAGAAATTATCCAGAGCTTGTCCAGAGTTTGGTCTAGTGATTCTTAGAAAATACCAACACTAACTCAATATCCTCCAGGAGAGTAGAAAGATAAAGATCTATGCACTTTGAACCGACAATCTTTCTTCCTTGTCTTTATGAAGGAAAATATAAGCAAGATAGTATATATGTAGAAGATTGAAGAGAGACAAATGACTGGAAATGCTTATATTAATAATATATTAATATTATATTAATAATATATTAATATTTTTGAGCCTCGGTTTCCTAATCTGCAAAATGGAGATAATAACAGCACCTACCTCCCAGAGTTATTGTAAGGATCAAATGAAATAATATATGTAAAATACTTAGCAGCTCTTGTGATATATAAATGAATGCTAGCTAGTAGTAGTAATAGTAATAGTAGTAGTAGTGGTGATAGTAGTAATAGTAGTAGTAGTAGTGTAGTAATAGTAGTAGTAGTAGTAGTAGTAGTAGTAGTAGTAGTAGTAATACAGCTAAGTGGTACATGGGATAGAGCACTGAGTCTGAAGTCAAGAAATTGTTGTTCAATTATTTTCAATTATATCCAATTCTCCATGACCCCATTTATAATTTTCTTGACAAAGATATTCCATCTCATTTTACACATGAGGAAAGTGAGACATACAGGATTAAGTGACTTGCCTAGAATCCCACAACTAAAAGGTGTCTGAGGCCATATTTGAACTCAGGAAGAGGAGTCTTAACTTTCAGGGCCAGTTCTCTATCCACTGTGCCCCCTAACTGCTCAGTCAAATCAAGAAGCTCTGAGTTCAAATTCAGACTTAGACACTTACTAGCTATGTGACCCTAAGCAAGATACTTAGCCTCAGTTTGCCTTCATCTGTAAAATGGGGGTCATAATATTATCTACCTCCCAAGATTTTTGTAATCGTCCATTGGGATAAGTGTTAACCACTTACCCTAGGTTCTAGCACATATTAAGCACTATACAAATGCTAGCTTTTATTGTTAAAATGAGAAAGGGGCACTCAATTACTGGAGTTCCATATATTTCCTATATATCTGGTGTTCAGTTTTGCTTCTGTATTAATCATAACACATAATAAGAGAGGATTTCTTTCACAGAAAAATACTGTGGAGAAACTGCCCAGTATCTACAGATCTTTGACAATCAATACATCCAAGGAGATGATGTGTTACAGTGACTATCCCATCCCGGACCATTTTCCCAACTACATGCATAACTCCAAAGTCATGGAATACTTCAGGATGTATGCCAAACACTTTGACCTCCTAAAATATATCCGCTTTAAGGTAAAACTGAAATGGAAAAAATCTCTATGATATGTAGGTATGCACTTAAGAATTTTGTTGGATAGCCTTGGGGAGGATCAGTGCATTTTAATGAGGAGGTAAGAAACTTTGTTTCCCAGATCCTCCCTTCAGTCCTAGCCAACTAGGATTGTGGAACAATGTAGGAGAAATCTGGATTTCACTAAGTATTTTTTGCCTCAAAGCAATCTAAAAAAAAAAAAAAAAAGAAGGAATCCAAATTTGGATATTTGAAGTTTCCCATCAATCCATGTCAGACTGTGACTGACTTACCAAATCCTGTATCCATTTTCTCTTTCTGCCCAAGAGCTCTTTGGTATATCCATCCCAATGATAATATCATTTTTGCTTTTGCCCATGTTTTTATTCACTCAAATTTTCTCCATTATGCTTTCCTCCTTCCACTCTAATCCACATTTTTAATTCCAGGATTTCTCGCCATAAATATATCTTCTTTAATTATTTTTATTATTTTGCTATTCTATTCTTTTGTTATTCTGCATTTAAGTACAAAATAAAATGAGCTTTTCCAAATGCAAAGTAGAACATAAAATGAGAATTGTACATGAAATCACTGATCTCTAGTATATGTAGTTTATTTTTAACCTTACGTATATAATAAATGCAATATGTAACTCAGATACACTGCTTCTCTGCTTTAAAATGCTTCAATGACCCTTTTTTCTTCTAATTTTTGGCAACCCTATTACTAACATTTCTCTACTTCTTAACTCTATTTATCCCAAATTGAAAAGGGAAAGGAGGAAAAAAAGAAATGCTTGTAACAAATGTGCACAGCCAGCCAAAATAAATTCTTACATTGGTAGTACCAAAAAAAAATCTGTCTTATTCTGCAATTTGGAGATCATTATCTCTTTCTTTTTCACTTAGTAAGAGAATATTCTTCATGAGTTCCCTGGTTTCACAGTTGGGTTACTTCATGAAATTTAGTTCTTAAGTCTTTCTTTCAAAGTCTTTAGAATGTTGTTTTTGAATAAATATTTTTGGTTCTTCTCATTTCACTTAGATCAATTAATAGAAGTCTTCCCATGCTTGTCTGAAATCATTATTTTAGTAATTTCTTATGGCATAATAATATTCCATTACATTCATATGTCACAACTTCTTCAGGAACTTCCATTTTATGAACACTCCCTACCCACCTTAGTTTCCTGTTCTTTACCAGAACAACAATAACAACAACAACAAATCTCAGCTGTGATCTGCACATATTTTTGTACATATGAATCTTTTAGATCACTTTGTAGTATAAGTCTAGTAATATTATTACTGGATCTAAGGGGCAAATTTAGTGACATATGGAGCATAAATCATGTTTTCAGAATGGTTGGACCCCTTCACAATTTCACTAATAGTTCATTAGAATTCCTGTTTGCCCATATCCCCTCCAACAATTATTTTCATTTCTTGTTATCTTTGCCAGATGAGATGGAATCTTAGACTTGTTTTAATTTGCATTTTATAGTTGTTAGTGAATTGAACACTTTTTTTCAACTATGTCTATTGATAGACTGTATTTCTTCTTTTGAAAACTGATTGTTCATGTTCTTTATCTATTGGGTAAATGGCTCTGGTTCTTAAATATTTGAATCAGTTCCTTATTTATCTTGGATATGAGATCTCTATTAAAGAAGCTTACTATAAAGATTTTCCCCACTTAGCTATTTATCTTCTAATTTCAGTAATAAATTTTGTGAAAAATCTTGTTAAATTTTACACAATCAAAATTGTTCATTTTATCTTATGTGATCTTATCTCATGTAAATATATCTTATGTCTTATGTTACATTATATATTATATTACATAATGTATAACATATATTGTATGTATAATTTTTATATCTAATATCGGTATTATTAATTCCAGCCTATTCTTCTTTTTCATATCTCATTTACTTTAAATAAGGCATTCCAGTATAATATTTCATTCACTAGGTCTATTCTACCTATCATTAATGCTACCTGTGAGAATAAATTTCCTTGAATAATAACCTCATTTCCTGCTATGTGCATTTATTTGTGTATAAACATTTGAGGTCAATGATTTTATTACTAGCTTCTGTCTTGGGGTTTTTTCTCCTGTGAGTTATGAGTCATCTCTTTATTTTTCTTCCTACCATGTAAGTAATCTCAATATTTTCCCTCTTTCTTTTCAGATGTAATTAGATTTACAAGCCTCTAGACATTTATACTCTTGCTAGCTCTTACAAGGGGCACTCTATTTCTGTCAATTCTTTTAAACCATAGACCAGAAATTATTTAAATTCTTACCCTTAGTTTCTTCAACTGTAAAAGAGCTGAAAATGCTTGCCCTCATAATGCTTTACAGAGCTGATAGGAGGGGTAAATTATATTCATATATATATATATATATATACATATATATATATAATATGCATAATATATATTAACCTGAAAACCCTTTAAAAGAGAATATCAAAAAAAAACAACTGTTTCTATGGCCTAACTGATTCAACAGGGATTTCACATTAATCTTTTCTAGTAAACACTTTGGTTTTGAATTAATTAGAATTTTGTTGGGAGGATTCCTATTGGGACTACAGAATGCCTTGAAAGTCAATATTGGGAACATGAACTAAAGTAAGACTCTGTAAGACTAATTAGAATTGGAATTCACACTCAACAGACATAGTCTTAAAGGAGGTAGGTACAAGTTTATTACTGCTCAGAATCTTGATTTAAATAATACATAAGGGAAGAGAAACTCATTGCATAAAAGTAATATAGAATTAACAAACTCAGTGGCCACCATAACAATAAAGACATTATAGCAAACAAACAACATACAACATAGATCATCACCACTCCAAGGATGCATCAACATCTGAATTTTTTGGCTGGAAGAATCCATGATCACAGCTATTCAGTCTCAAATGGAAGACATTTCTAGGCAAGCTATCCAATACTTCCTAGGTGAATTCTCAAAGGCCCTTTCCACAAAGGCTGAAAACAAAGAAGGCACTATGCTAAGTATTCTCATTTGATACATGGATCTTGAGATGGAATAGCCTCCCAAGTACAGAATGCTCTATCTCTAGAGAGGTCATTCCTCTAGGAGGACTATGTTTATTCAAAGAACTGGCCAGGTTTCAGGAGTTAAAACAATAAAGGACACTAATTAATAAATGCACCACAAGAGTGGTCTTCCAATTTATTTGTGCTACCTGGCTTTTCATCAGATAATTGCAAGCTCATTCTCATGTTCTCCACAAACAAATTTATACAAAAGGCATACCCAAGACTCACTGGGATTCCTCACCCAGGTTTTCTTACAATCTCAGATATGAACCATGAGTTATTGTAGAGATCTTACAATCTAAATTTAGGCTTCTGAGGAATATAGTGATTCTAGTTGACATAATTATTAGACTTCCAACTCTAGCATATAACATAGCAATAGCTTGTATGTAGTAAAATAAAACAAAATGATTTGTGCTTCATCTCTGTTTATTTCTTCAAGTGTTTTTATTCAATTTTACTTATTTTCAATTAGAATTTTTCCCACCTTCCCATTAAGAAAACAAGAACAACAAAGCCCATTACAAAAATGTATAGTCAAACAAAACATATTCTTACCTTAGCAGATGTGTATAGAGGAGGAACAGTGTGTGGAGGGGTATTCTTCTATCTGCACTCTGAAACTATCACCTATCTACCTGGAAGTAAATTGGATTTTTTTTAACTAGCTAAAAAAGGCCATTCTTTCCCTCAGTTCTTCCATAGCTTTAATCATGGTTGGATGTTTCCTCTATCAAACCAAGATGTATTAAAGACCTTAGTTTTAAAAGGCCAAGGAGACCTTGGGGCATCCTGTATCCTGCATCCTGGGGCAATTCCAATCATCCTGATCTATATCTTGCCACTGGAACCAAATGGCTCTGGAGAAGTGAGGCTGGTGACTTTACACAGCCCTCCCTCATTTAAATCCATCTCACCTCCCAGATGTTATGATACTCTTAGAGAATAAAGGACAAACAACAACCTGGAGTTAGATACAATAATAATGTTCAAGAGGAATAATAAAGTGGGCAAATGACAAAAAGGAGAATAAATGGCATACCAATTCTGAAAATAGGAAGCCACATTCTAAGCAAACAAGATATACTTGGAAATATCAATAATATAAGAAATGTATCAACCCAGGTTTTTTTCTCAATTCAATTATAAATGCACTTAGTAAGCAGTATGGAATAGGCAGCAAGGTGGCACAATGGGCAGAGATCTGGGCTTGGACTCAGGAAGGTTTAAGTTTAAATCTAGTCCAAAATACTTTGTAGCTATATCATCCTAGTCACTATGCCCATTTGCCTCAGTGTCCTATACTATAAAATGGAGGAGGAAATGGCAAGCCATTCCAGTATCTTTGCCAAGACAACCCCAAAGAGGATCATGAAAAGTCAAAAATAGTTGTATAGCAACAACAATGGGACAGAAGAAAATGCTACTTTTGAAATCAGAGGACAAAATAATGATTAAAGTCTCATCTGTGTGATAAGTCTTATACTCTGATCTTGGGCAAGTCACAACTCTCTGAGGTAGGACCATACTGACCTCTAGTTTTTTTTCTTGTATCTTTCTTCTCAGGCTAAGGTGCAAAGTGTAAAGAAACGCCCAGATTTTTCTTCCTCTGGACAATGGGATGTGGTGGTGGAGGCTGATGAGAAACAAGAATCCTTAATCTTTGATGGAATCTTGGTTTGCAATGGCCATCATACTAACCCTAACTTACCACTTCAGTCCTTCCCAGGTGTGTCACTAAAAAAGTAAAGGGCAAAAAGAGAAGTTTCCAACCAATTACAGATATATGGGTTTGGAGTGTTGGATTTGAAGTCAAGAGGACTTCTTGTGTTATTTGTGTATATTCTCCTTGGGGTTAAGAGGATATGGTCTTTACACAAATAATAAAAGAGAGAGTGGAAAAAGGGAAAGGGGGAGATCAAAGTGGCGTAGAAATAACTGAGGAAGGTGCAAACCCATGCCTTAATTAATATTTATTCTAAGAAAGTTGTTATCCTTCAGGTTTTCCTTCTCTCTCTATCCCCCACCAAGCACAAATACCAACTCTGTTAATTTCCACAAAATCTCATCTTTCTCCTCTTACCATAGACATATATTCATTCTCTCAAACCATAATCCAAGTCCTGAATTCCTCACTCTCAGTCACTCCATAATAAATACTCAAGTACCAATTTTATATCCTATTTACTCCAGTTTAGCAGATGCAGAAGCAATCCTGATGTTGCCTTCAGAGGACTCTATTTTCTGCTGTGGTATATTTTTTTTAAATGAGGTGACTGGGAATTAGGACACTCAGATTCTTGTCTTAGCTCCATTATAATCTGTAGTCTTGAATCAGTTACTTCATCTCTGATTCTCCTCATTCATAGTGTTAGAGGGTTGAAGTATGTAGTCTCAAAAGTGCCTTTAAGATTCCATCTTCTATGATCATATGAATGGTTAAATGCAGATAATCTTAAGAATAAATGAATGAAAAAGCCCTTTTACGAACCTACAAAAAATAGAACTTACTATAAGCCACGTATAGGGCTAAGTACCAGGAACACAAATATTGAGAAAGAGAGACAGAAAAGGAGAGGAAGAAAGACAGACTGAAAGAATGAGAATTCAGACCCTCAAGGATCTAACATTGTAATAAGAGAAGAGATATATGTAGTAGTGAAGACCTGGAAGGGAGTTTTGTTGTGGGAAGGTGAAAGTTTAGGGATGGACAGAGAAGTGATGAAAAGAATTGGATGGGCAGGTTCAGTTCTTAAATTCCAGAATTGAGGGTACTGGTCCAGGTGGAGTGGAGCAGATAAGTGGTATCAAGCAGGCAGATGAAGGATACCTAAATGGTTGTATAGTATGTGATGCTAAATCCTGTGTCCAGAACCAGTCAATAACTATTAGAGAGCTAAGTGGGTTAGTTTTCAACACTCCTGTTGTGGAAACTATACCCCCTGATGCCTAAGAACTTTTGAAATGATTGTCTGAGATAGTTGTCCGGGGTATTGAGAGATTTTTATTTACCCCATGGTCACAAAGCCCAGACTGTGTCAAATGTAAATTTGAATCCAGATCTTCAAGACTACAAGGCTATATCTCTACCTAACTACACCATAGTGACTTTCTGAGTACCTTAGCATAAGTTAGTCTCTCCTATTCTTTTCAACCTTCTAACTGCCTGAGAATAGCTTCCTGAAAAAATTACCCAATGGTGCATGAATATGTAAGAAATGAAAACAAAGAGGGAGAGGTCCATGATGAGCCCTATTTGGGTTGAGAAAGCCTGACTGGGCATTATTTTGTGAAATCCTGGGCTGCATCTTGGCAAAGTAAGATCCTGGAAAAGGAAACAGTAAGACATAAAGATAAAGTTCTGTTATTTGGTGATTTTGTCCAGTCCTAGCCCTTTGCAAGACTGTGTAGTAACAGTAACTCTGTTACTAAAGTACCTCTGAAATGAAATCATTCACCTATCTCATAATTAACATTCTTGGATGGCATCCAAGGGAGATTTGGGTTTGACTGAATCCCTCCTCTAATAGGCTGTTTTATAGGGAATACCTTTTAGATGAACACACATTAACCCTAGCTCATCTAATTTCTATCCCTTGCCCAAGTGAGGTGTGAAGTCACAACATCTACCCTGACATTTTTCCCCTCCTAGAACAAATAGTGCTAGTGAAGATCCTCACCCACCTCATGTCTTTTCCCTGTTTCAAATTACTATGAACAATGCTATCTTTCCTACACTGAATAAAGTGTGAAAATTAACCCAAAACTCTGTTTTCTGTTCTCCCCTCATAGGTATTGAAAAATTCAAAGGTGAACACTTCCACAGCAGGGAGTACAAAAGTCCAGAAGAATTTTTAGAAAAGAGGATCATTGTGATTGGTATTGGGAATTCTGGAGCAGATATTGCAGTAGAACTCAGTCGTGGTGCAAAACAGGTTTGGATGCTAGAAAACTAGATTCAAATCCTCCTGGCATTTTTACAAAAGGGGAGTGGAGTCCCTTATGTGATAGAACAATGTTCACAGTGAACCAAATGTCTGAATAAAAGCCCAAAATATCAATTCACCAGGTTTTCTAAATATCTGGATATTTTCTAGTTTTCCTTCTGATTTTTTTTTTCATGGCATAGACACAGCCTGTGTTTCAGGTATAAAGATCTGATGCAAAAGTTCTTAACCACTTTTGTGTCAATACCACTTTGACAATATGATAAAGTCTATAGACCGATTCTCTGAATAATGCTTTCAACGAATAAAATTAAAATAAAAAGGATTCCAGAGGAAACATTGTATTGAAATACTGTTATCCAAATATGGGATGTCCCAAAATTCTAAATACAGTTTTAATGCACTGAGATTTTGGGGATGCCCCGTGTTTAAAAGAGCAAACACACAAAGTTTGAGGGCTGCCAGTTAAAAACTTCTTTTCTATTGCTACCACACAATTCTATTTTCCCATATCAGTTACATGAAACTAGATATCTAAATTTAACTAGAATGTCAGAATTAAAGCTGGAATGGGGTAGTCTAATTACTGGTTAGACAGAAGCTTTTTTTCCCCTTAAATTTTTATCCTTGTTGAAAACATTTTTTTCCAAAAAAAAATTATTTCTTTTTTTCCCTTAGTAATTTAAGTATATTGTGATCAGAGTAAATCTTTTTCTGGTGACTTGGTACCATGTGGGGTCTTCACTCTGAAAGTCAGTTTCCATTGTCCTACAGGTCTCTGATAATCATCCCAGTTCCTATTCTGAATTTTCTAGATTAAAAATAAACAACTAAATCCTTTTCTGTTTTGCTCTCATTTCTTACTTTTCCCTTAAGAAAAGCAAAAACAGGCAAATATGGTCCTAGTTATTTGAATTTTTCATTAAGTGAGATCTCACTGTATTTGTTTGACAATACTGAATACAAGACTTTACTTCATTCTCCATTTTGATTATATCATTATTCTTTGGAAATACAAATATTAAATTTTACAGCAAGCATAAAATCTGCAGAGATCTGTATTACTTCTTTCTTTTGGATAGGCTGTTAGTGGTTTGTATGCTAGATCCCAATTATTGTGACATTCATTCCTTGAAGTGGTTACATTATTTAAATTCTCACTGCCTATTTCTAGTAAACTGGAACCAATTACGGTGTTTTACATAATTATAACTTTAAATTGTGTGAATTTGAATGCATGAAGCTACTTCACAGGATTTATTAGCTGTATATGTTTTTGCCATTTGGGTCCATATCTTACTAGGTTGCAATGTCATAGTGCTATGGATGTAACTCAGGATTTGGCAAGTCCTATCAAAAGGAAAGGCTTTGAATATGGACCTAATATTTATTTTTAGTGAATCAAAAGTCAAATTGAGATCTTGCAAATCTATAGCTAGAAGCTTTAAAAAATACTCACTTTAGAGGTCCTGCATCAGGGATGTAGTTTCTTTTTTTTCTATTTTTTTTTCAATGTTCACACACTATCTCTTTAATGGTTCACACATTATCTCTTTAATGACATATTCTAGGATTTTGTCAGGAATCCAGGTCAAGTTCATTGGCTTATAATTTGGAGACTATTTTTTCCTCCATTCTTTCAAAAAAAAATTTAGGGATATAGTTTCTACAATAGGAGTAGGCATTAACATAGTGCCTGGCACAAAGTAGACACTTAATTAATGTTTATTAATTGATTAAAAGTGGTCTATCAGCATGTCTAGTATTTTATAAGCAGCCTCATGAAATTCAGGAAGGCTCATCAGCAGAAAGTGTCTTTGAGGCTTTTTGAGGTCTCTTAACTATAAAAAATCAGAAGAGACCTCAACTAGAGCAGAGAACATTTTTAATCTCTTATCAATGAAGGTGGCAGCCACACTGAAGAAATCCTAGTGCCTTCAAGAACAAACATGTAGATTCAAACCAGTTCCTATTGTTCAGCGATGAAGATAGTCATATACATCTAGAGAGAGGCCTGTGGGAACTGAGTGCAGACCACAACACAGCATTTTAACACTTTCCGTGAATATCTCCATGCATTTTGTTTTCCTTCTTAGGTTGTTTTTTCTTCTTCTCTTTCTAGATCTGATGTTTCTTATGCAGTAAGATAACTGTATAGATATGTATACATATATTGTATTTGTCATATAATTTATCCTATTTAGCATGTATTAGATTACCTGTCATCTAGGGGTGGGGGTAGGAGGAAGGAGGGGAAAATCTTGGGAAAAAAAGTTTTTGCAAAGGTTAATGTAGAAAAATCACTCATATGTTTTGTAAATAAAAAGCTTTATGAAAAAAAAGAACAAACATATAACTTCACAAAGCAACTAAAAGATAGCCCTCCACAATTGCTGATACTCAGCAGATTTTATTGCTGGCATTGTATTTAGTATTAATTGTGTTTGCATTTGATAAGCCCACCAACTCCTTTATATCTCTCTAAAGAAAGTCTGAGAGAGCAATCCTATTTATTATCCTCTTCTTTTTTTCTGTCTCTTTTCATCTGCAGTAAGAATGTTAAAACAAATA
Organism: Myrmecobius fasciatus; assembly: GCA_023553655.1. Taxonomy (NCBI): domain Eukaryota; kingdom Metazoa; phylum Chordata; class Mammalia; order Dasyuromorphia; family Myrmecobiidae; genus Myrmecobius; species Myrmecobius fasciatus. The sequence continues at coordinate 78,039 of JAJPUD010002287.1, read as the reverse complement.
ACTCAATTCTCCCAAGAGTATGTCATCTTGTTGCTCACTATATAAAGGACTTTAGAGGATCAAGATTTAATTCTCATAAGTTATATAAAAACTGTTATTTTTAGCATCCTTGTCCCTATTTTCTACCACTCTGCCATTTGCACTGCAGAAGAAATACTCAGGACTAAGGTACACTTTATATTTTTATGTTTCATGAGTTATTATGATCAAAGAATTCGTCACCTAGAGGCCAACCTACTAATAATGACTCATTCAATATGTAGATTCAATATGCAAGATACTCAAATACCACCAATGTAGATGATCTCTACTATAACCCACATGGCTATTTCCTCTACTAAAAGCAGATATTACATCCTGTGTTGCGCCATGTCCAAGAAAAAGCATAAATAGCATGTTTATCAAATTCCCATCAAAAATCAAATTATAAAAACACAAAGCTAGAAAGGAATAAAAATGCTTGATAATAGAATCAGGATCATTTTTATCCTGACAGATCAGAGAAATGGGCTGCATCTAACAAAAAGAAATTCAACAGGGATAAAAGTAAAGTCTTGCCCTGGGGTACAAAAAAATCAACCATTAGTACCAGATGGTGGAGCCATGGTTAGATAAGCAATTGTTTTGAAAAAAAAAGATTTGAATAATTTCTTAGACTACAATCTCATGATAGGTCAGCACTGTTCTGTGGAAGTCAAAAGAATTAATTTATTCCTAGGATACATTGAAAGGTATAGCTTCTTAAAAAGAGGTTTAAAAAAAGTTCTATTGTGCTCTGCCCTTATCAGTCTTACCAGTCTTCATTTGGATTATTGCGCTCAGTTCTGAGCAATATAACTTAAAAAAAAATATTGATAAACTGGAAAGTGTCCAAAGGAGAGTACCCTAGATTGTGAAGGGTCTTGAATTCATGTCACATAAGGATTAGTTAAAGGAATTAAATATTTTTAGGTTTGAAGAGAAGAACTGATTGGGGGTTAAAGGAAGGAGAAAGGGGAAAAACATGATGACTATATTCAAGTATTTGAAGTATAGAGGAAGGCTTAGTTTTCTCTTTCTGTTTGGTCCTAGAGGGCAGAATTAAGTATGGAACTTGCAGGAGGAAAATTTAAGCAAGATGTCAAAAAAGTCTTCCTAAGAATTAGTAATACCAAAAAGAGAATGACCTGCTTTCAGAGGTGGTAGGTTCCTCCTCCTTGGAAGTTTTTTAAGAGAGGTCTTTATTCAAACTTTTGTTAGGTATATTATACTTGGGATTCCTTCTGTGTGTATGGGTCAGACTAAGTGTTCACTGAGATCCCTTCCACTTCTCAGATTCTGGTATTTTTGTAATCCTTCCATGAATTCTCCCCATGGGGAATCAACAAGGATCTTCCTAAAGTACTAGCTTTCCACAATTTCTCTGATTAACTCATCTTTTTTTTTTTTGCTCATGCATTTCTTTGATGACTTATTTTATTCCAGTTCTTAAAAATTTCCTATATTACAGCCTATTCAAATTCACCTTGCACCTTCCCATTGTCCTCTGGATAATTTCCATTTTTCTTTGGATACTAAAATGTTTTATGCATTCTAACCATTCAACAACCCCAAAAGCATACTAGCATTAGAAATATCAGTTTTTGTTTCAGGAAAGAAGATTGGGAGTCACTAAAATAAATTTCCAATTTCCCAGTGGTGATCTAGCCCATTCCTCTTCTCCCATTCATCTCTGGGCCTAACTCACTGTCCATTTGAAGTGATTGTCTAGGATGTGTGTGTGTGTGTGTGCAAGTGTGCATATGTACATTACATAAATTTACTTGCACATGTGATTTACAAAGAGAAAAGTTCTAAAGGTTGTCCATATAGCTGTCGAATAGCATAGTCAGAGCAATCTTGTTGTTCTTCCTCCTGGCTTTTCCTAGGTGATAAGTTAGGCCAAATTTTTCTGAATGGTTTTAAATGGAACTTATGGATCTCATCCAGAATGATTATGGATCATATTCAGGATTCTGGGCCATTGGTCAATTAGTACAGTGTCATTCACAAATGAAAGCAAGATATGAATGAAAAATCCCTTAATTCTCTCATCCATTCATTACTTTCTCAGGTCTTCCTTAGCACTAGACATGGATCATGGATATTACATCGTGTTTGGGACAATGGGTACCCAATGGACAGTTCATTCTTCACTAGATTCAACAGTTTGGTCCGGAAAATAGCAAATGTCAGAATAATTAACAATCAGCTGGAAAAGACTTTGAATTTAAGGTTTAACCATGCCCACTATGGCCTACAACCTCAACACAGGTACACAAGGTTTATGTGTCTACTATATGGGTATATGTGATTGTGTTTATACCCATATGTCCCCTTCCTTCTTACTCCATTTCTTCCCTTCTTCTTTAAGTTTACTTCTGTGATTTTCTTTCCTTCTCTTCCAACTGACCACAAGTTTTTACCAGGGAGAAAAGAGACTCAGAAAACCTAGGACATCCCCTTCAGGAATACTAACATTTAAGGGTCAGGAGTCAGTTTAAGAGAAGGGAAAAGCAAGCAACTTGCCATCTAATGTCTACGGATAAATCTGTGATAATTGAAATGAGGGAAGAATAGTTATGAAACAAATATCCCCAGATTAGTTTCCCAAAAAGTTAAAGTTTCTTCAAAGATATTTCTGAATTATAATTTTTTTTACCTTCTGATTGGTTGCAACTAAAATAAGGCAAATTTAAGAAGGCAACAAGAACTTTGGATAGTATGATATTACATCCTATTAAATTAAAATTATGTGACTGGATATGGTAAGTTCAATTTATAAATACATAAGAAAGCTATATAGATACATAAATTCTAGTTGACTACACATGGTGGCAAATCATTTCTGCAAAAAACTTGAATGTGCAGCATTTGGTCAGATACATAACAATCTGCTATTGTGCACATAAATTTAGAGGTGGGAGCTCTTAGCGCTCTTTGGGTTCGATCCCCTCATTTTACAGTTGAAGAAACTGAAACTCAATGATGTTAAGTGACTTGATTAGGGTAACACAAGCATTTAAGGCAGAATTTGAACCCAGGTCATTCTGACTCCAAGCCCACTGCTCTATCCTAAGTACATTCCACTATCTCTTGATTCCCTAAACTTACTAAACTGATTACAATGTCAAATACTAAAGAGCCAATGGGCACAATTCTCTGTAGCACATTAATTTATAAGTTAATAGATTCATTAATGAGTCTGCTTTGAGGTGTCTCTCTATAAGCTTATGTTCCCTCCTGACCTGGAACAGCCAACTCTAGCTGTCATTGATCTCATCCAACCCCTGGTCATCATTCTACCCATTTCAGAGCTCCACAGTCGCTGGGCTATACGGGTGTTTAAGGGTATATGTATGAATCTTGGAGATGGTCCTGCTCTGTATATCATATTCAACCAATTCAGAATCCACATTTCTCAAACTCCACAAGAATAATATTGGATGATTAACAGAACTTTTTTCTAGAAACATAAACCTTTATAAATATCCAGATATTTATTACACATAAGTACATATATGCACGTGTATTGCACATGTGTGCATATATGTACATATTTATGTGTATACATGTGTGGGACAATTAGATGATACAGTAAATAACATGTTGGACCTGTAATCAGGAAAACCTGAGTTCAAGTCTGACTGCAGATACTTGCTATCTTTGCAATTTTGGCCAGTACCTAACCTAAGTCTGTCTCAGCTCTCTTATCTGTAAAGTGGGAATAAAATAGTACCTACTTCCTAGAGTTGTTGTGAAGATAAAAGGAAATAATATTTGTAAAGTATGTTGCAACCTTTAAAGCACTATATAAATGCCAGGTATTATTATTACTATTATAATTATTATTGTTAAATTGTTTTTCCTCTTGGCTGTTAAATAAAAGAAAAATACTCATAAACATTTGTTATCAAAGGATAAGTGTTTTGACATATTCAAGGAAAGATTTGAGTGATAATAGAAGGTAGTTGCAGCCATTACATTCTTTCAAAATTTACATTAAAAAGAAGAAACATATACAAGTAAATTCAAGTATGTGACCTAATTATCTGATTTCATTAAAGTTGTATTTGTCACATATTTTTTACCATGTTTAGCATATATTGGATTACAAGCCATCTAAGGGAGAAGGTGAGGGGGAAGGGTAAGAAATGAAAACACAAGGTTTTTCAAGTGTGAAAAATTATCCTTGCATATGTTTTGAAAACAAAAAAACTTCAATAAAAAAGTTGTGTTTGTGTAATTAGGAAAGTATTGGAAATATAACCAATGATATGTACAGTAATGATATGTTAGAAGGAGATGGAAACAGATACAAATTATAATTCAGGAAAGAATAAAGCCAACTTGTTGACTTTCTGCGCTTTCCACACGCCTTAATCATTTCCTTATATATTGTTTTGATACTTATATATATTGTTTAATTTTTATTTTTATCTTCAGAGCTTTAAGCCAGCATCCAACTGTCAGTGATGACCTGCCAAATCATATAATTTCTGGTAAAATCTTGGTGAAACCAAATATAAAGGAATTCACTGAAACAGCTGCCATTTTTGAGGATGGCACCATAGAAGAGGACATTGATGTGGTCATCTTTGCTACAGGATACAATATCAGTTTTCCTTTTCTTGAAGATCTCATTAAAGTTACCAATAATGAGGTGTCTCTCTATAAGCTTATGTTCCCTCCTGACCTGGAACAGCCAACTCTAGCTGTCATTGGTCTCATCCAACCCCTGGGCATCGTCCTACCCATTGCAGAGCTTCAGAGTCGCTGGGCTACACGGGTGTTCAAGGGTATGTGGATGAATCTTGGAGATGGTCCTGCTCAGGACCTCCTCCAGGATCTCCTGGGAGAACTTTGTCTTCTTCAATAATATATATTCCATCATCTCCTTGGCCACCTGCTAAAATCTGAGTTTTATTTCCTAGGATTGAACAAATTACCTTCAGTGAAAAACATGATGGCTGACATCACACAAAGAAAAAAAGCTATGGAGAAACGGTAGGAAACTTCATCTTAAAAAATAAAAACCAACAATTACATGTGGCAATGGGTTCCCCAGTATGGAATGTTATACTACATATTCATTTCTACCCATTCTTCATAATAATAACAATTAGCATTCACAAAAGGCTTTTACGTTTATAAAGCAGCTAACAAATTTTCATTTTAACTTCACAGAAACCCTAGGAGGTAGGTACTATTGTCACCCTCATTTTATAGTTGAGCAAATTAAGGCAGACAGAAGCTAAGTGACTTGTGCAGGGTTACAAAGCTAGTGTCTGTGGAAAACGCAGGTCCTTCTTACTATAATTCTTCACTCAGTCCATTGTACCACCTACCTGTCATATTGTTTTTTCACATTTCCCTTTATCTGAACTTTAATCTCTAAAGAGAATTAATAGGTTGGTTTTTTCCTCCTAAAATTACTGTTGGAGTTCTAACTTCTATAAGTTTATTGTTGCAGTAATTTGTGATAATTGTCAGTCATGTCAAACTATTCATGACTTCATTCAAGGTTTTCTTGGCAAAGATGCTGGAATGGTTTGCCATTTTCTTCTCCAGTTCATTTTACAGAGGAGAAAACTGAGGCAAATGGGGTGAAGTGACTTGCCAATGGTCACACTAGTAAGTATCTTGGAATTAATTTGAGCAAAAAAGTCCAAATGTTACTAAGTGATTACTAAGTGTCACTTTGACATTTAATCCAACTCCTTGAAAAACCATCCCCCCCATCTTCTACCAAAATAGTCATCAAACATTTGCTTGAAGACTTAACATGAGGTTGAACTCACCTTCTCACAAAGAAACCCATTTCATTTTTGCCTAGATATTACTATGAGGATGATTTTCTTCACATTAAACCTAAATCTTTTTTGCAGATTTCAGTCATTGCTTCTAATTCTGTTATCTAGATCCAAGGAGAACAATTCCTCTCTCAGATAATATCCCTTAAATAATGATCAAAAACATCTTCTGTTTATACTACCTCATTCTTATCTCCAAATCTCTTGTTTTCCAGACTAAATATCCATTGGCTAAACATTTAGTTTCCCTTAATGAGTCCAAATAAGCAGACTGAGGAAAACTATATTTCGCATTCTACAGAAAGAATTGGGAAGTAAGGGTGTTGAGCAAATGTCAGTGACTTTTGAAAGACTGTAGAAAATAAAAAAGGAATCATAACATAGGAAAAAGAGCAGATTCTGAAGAATATAGGCCAGTGAACTTGTTTTAAATTCTTGGCAAAATTCTTGAATATATCATCAAAGAGATGGTCTATAAATATCTATGAAAGGCAAGCAGTGATCACAAAGAGCCAGTGTGATTTCATCAAGAACAATCATACCAGACCAACCTCATTGCATTTTTGATAGTTACTACACTAGTAATACAAGAGAATCCTATAAATAAAGTTTTCTCTAGAATTAAACTAAACACTTACAAAATCTCTCATGTGATCTTTGTGGATGAGATGAAGAGACATGAGCTAGATGGTAGTGCATGAAGGTGGGTTGGGAGGGGAATGAATCCAATTGTTATTAGTGGTTCATTGTCAACTTGGAAAGAAGCTTCTATTGGAGTTCCCTAAAAATCAGTATGTGGACCTGTATTGTTGAACATTTTAATCAATTGATTTATTTCCCTCTCCCAAAAAAAAGTATTTACTAAATATCAGTGACAGAAACCATGAATTTTTAATAGAGGCTGTTCCAGAGATGGAATTGCGGTAGTATGGGAAAATGGAGGCAGAGGAGGAAAAATGACTGGGATTTCCTCTAAAAGTACAAATCAGTAACTTCTGTGCAACTTACTAAGTTATTGAAAGTTTAAGTGACTTTCCCATTATTTTGCCAGAGACAAACCTTAAACCCAGTCCTTCTTAAATACAAAACCAGCTCTGCCCACTACAAAAATGCCTCTCAAGGTTTTCAAGAAGTCCCAGGGATTTTTTCAAGAGGCTAAAAAAGTCAAAAGTTTTTTTCATAATAATGCTGATGTTTTCATATCTAATATGCAAGTATGAATAGATATAACTCACAGTAAGAAAAACTCTTTGGGGGAAGTAACCCTAAGGCTTAAAATTTTACTGAGACTGTAACACCCTATATAATTATTATTATTATTTTTTTGCTTAGGCAATTGGGGTTAAGTGACTCGCCCAGGGTTACACAGCTAGGAAGTATTAAGTGTTTGAGACCAGATTTGAACTCAGGTCCTCCTGACTTCAGGGCTGGTGCTCTACCCACTGAGCCATCTAGCTGCCCCCTATATTATGTTTTTTAGGTAGACAAATGCTATTTGTTCCCCTTCCCTTCTCTTTTGTCTCATAGTTTATGTTTTCTCATTTTGATGGGGGTAGATTGGGAATGATTAATATTAGAGCACACTCATTTTTCAACATTTCAAAAAGTTTATTTGAGAACCTTTGACCTAACAACTACAGCCTTCATCTGTTACTTCATTGTGTCATGGAAATTATCATGGTTTCCCAAAGATTATACCAACAGAGCCTAGTTTCTAACAGGTAATATACCAAACTTGAAAGCCTTCAAGTATAATCCTGCTGTTTAAGCACAAATGTAGCTGAGGGGGGCAGTATTTCACCACCTCATCCTCAGAGTGATAAATTCTTTTTCTTCTGCAATTCACAAAGCCTGTCTACTAAATTGTAAAGCATTGTGGTCTACCTTAGTGAAGGCAACACACCATTTCAATGACAGATCCTTGGCGTTATTGCAGTAATAATACTAGAAACATTTTATACACATTTTATACTTGGGCGTACTCTTGGCAATCTCTCTCATCACTCTGTTTCTCCGTCTCTGCCTGTTTCTCTTTGTCTCTGTCTATCTTCTCTCTGTGTCTCTCTGTCTTTGTGTCTCTCTGTCTGTCTTTCTGTCTGTCTCTCATCACTCTACTGTTTCTCTCTCTTCTCTCTCTCTTTTCTTTTTCTCTCTGTTTCTGTCTATCTCTCTCTCTCCCTTCTTCTCTTTCTCTACCTCCTATCTTTGTCTCTTTTTCTCCATCTCCCTCATATAACTCTCTCTACCTCCTTTCTCTTCCTCTCTTCACCCTGTCATTGCCTGTGTAATAGACATTGACTATTTTCAAGGTATTATGGGAAATTTTAATCCTTCATTTTCAAAGAAAACCAATGGCATAACTATTTTGGAATCAGGGTATAGTATGTTCAGGTATGGCTGATCAAATAATACAAGCCAAGCTTGGTCACAAATGTTACAGCATTTAGAATGTAAGTGGCTTCAGATCTGTATAGCTCACATTTCCTCTGTGCTTTTACAATTCTGCTTTGCTCTTGGAGTATAGCATCTTCTTTGATTCAGGCATGCCATACTGGATGGTCCTGTGTCAGTTTTTCTCATGTCTCATAATCAATACTAATACTTTAAGAAAGACCTTGAGTTTATCCTTATATACTTCTTCTGACCACCATGTTATTATTTACCTTCTACAAGTTTTCTGTAAAAATAGACTTTTGGATAAGTATCCATTTAGTATTTGAATTATGTGGCCAGCCTATTGGAGTCATGCTCTCTGCAATAGAGTTCAAAAGTTTGGCTGTTGAGCTTTAGAAAGGACCTCAGTGTCTGGTACCTCATCATGTCAGGTAAGCCTCAAAATGTGGGATTTAGAACACTCTCTAAGATATACTACCTGTCCTCAAGAACTTTACAATTGAGTTACATATTTTGACATGTGCAATATTTCATATGCATATCTATCTGCCATTTATTAGTTGTGTAAGCTTGGGCAACATACTCCTTATCTCTGAGCCGCAGTGTCTTCATGTTTAAAATGAATTGGATTAAATATTCTCCAATATCCTTTCCATTTATAACATTCTATTATTCTGTTACACATAATTACCTAGAGGATCTGTGATTTCATTAAGCTGGATTATTCTCCATATGCAAACTTCTGCTCATGCAAAGTGCAGATTGGAACCTTAATATAATTTACTTTATAGTACTAAGGGGCTGGCTTCCATACATGTGGTCAGATTCCACATTGTTTCTATGTTCAAACAGGGCATCCCATATCCAAATCTTTGCACTGGCCATTCCCAAACTCTGGAATACACTGAGCCCCCCTCTCCAATCTCCATCTCTTATTTTCTCTGATTTCCTTCAGTGATCAACTCAAATCCCATATTATTTATGAAGCTTTTACTGGTCTACTCAAATGCTACTTCCTTCTAGCAAGACTATCAAGTACGGGTTTCTTTTTTTTGCAAGTTACCTCATCCATTAGAACTTAAGATTCCTAATAGCAGGGACACTTTTTGTGTATCTTTATATCTCCAATATTTAGCATGATAAGTATATAGTAAGTTATATGCCACATTCTTACAATATTATCATGACACAATCAATAAGTAACAGAATTTATTACAAAGACAAAAAAATCTAGGCTATTTCTTGTTGAAACCAAAATCTATCTCCCAGAAAAACAAGTTGTAATCAGCCCACACTTTCCTTCTCATTTCAGGTATGTGAAGAGTCCACGCCACACCATTCAAGTAGATCACATTGAGTACATGGATGAAATTGCCACCCAAATTGGTGTGAAGCCCAACCTTCTGCGGCTGTTCCTTTGGGATCCCAAATTAGCCTGGAAGGTTTTCTTTGGTCCCTGTACTCCATACCAATACCGCCTGCATGGATCCAAGAAATGGGATGGGGCCAGGAGAGCTATCCTGACTCAAACAGAAAGGATACTCAAACCCATGAGAACCCGTACTGTCATTAATGAAAGAAATCCATCTTCAGAAATTTCTTGGGTTAAGATAGCACCTGTGAGCTTTGCAGTTTTGGCCAGCATCTTATATTACTACCGTTATATCTATCATCCTAAAAGGAAATGAATTAATGCATTAATGATTTTTTAAAAACTTTTTTGCAATCACCCTGTGTCAATTTCATTTGCAGGCACCACAATTGTCATGACATGGTAGATAGTGTTGCTTTATTTTCTGTGGTGGATTTTTCCAAAAAGAGTGTAGAAATATACAGTCTAAAACATTGACTCATCCTATCAAGTTGCAAGGTAATTTTTTTTCCATTTAAAAATATACTACAGTGAATCTCTTTATATAGCGAATAATCACACCCCAACCAGTTCTGGCAAGGTGTGCTTTTATAATTCTTTAAACTTTACTATAACCCTTTCTCCCATTCTAATTATCTTGTGATATTCCTATTTAGAAAAAAAGCTTCAGTTTACCAATGGGAAATAGGAGAAATAATGAAAAAATCTTTTAGTCATATTTGTCAAAAAAAGGAAATTATTCATTTAAAATTTAAGAATATTTATGTATAAATCTTAAAACCTCCTTAATTTTTAAATGTATTTTTAAATTATGAAAACACATAGATTTCAGGTGAAGGTCCGTGTATATCCTAACTTTGGGATGAGGGTGTGACTTTAGGTATGGTCAAGAAAATCTAATGTCTTCTAATAATTCATTCTATCTTATAATTGATGCTTAAAATTTTACCATGAGGACATCTTGATCAAATGAGATATTATTTGTAAATTGCTTAGCACAGGGTGTGGCATAATAATATAATAAATGTTTGTTCCCTTTCCCCTTTTCATTTCTTTAATTTAAGAATTTGCTGATCATTCCAAGGCAAATATCACTGAAACATTAAACACATTAAGTGTTACCAGTCATTTACATTTTTTCAGACATTTATATTTTAATTTGAAAAGTTTCAAATTTCCTGACAGCAAACTTGTATAGGACCGAAGTATAGAAAGAAAATCAAATTAATGTATCTTACAAAGGGGGAATATGTTCTCCAGAAACATGATTTTGAAAGGAAAAAGAACATGGAATGGAAATACTGGAAGAACAGAGACAAATTCTGACAGTAATTTTGTCTACACCAACTTTGAAATCTATCTGCAAAAGACAAGATGATTTCATAAGAAAACACTAATCTGCTATTTAAGACTTCTTTCAAATGTGAGAATTTTCCATCTCTTTAAGCCTTTGAATCTGGACCCCCTAAATGTAGGATCAGTCATGATCCCAACATTGGAACCAATCAAGAGTATGCTATAGTCAGTTTTAACTGTCTAGGAAAAGCCAATTGTTAAATATTCACCGTGAACATTTACACTTCAAAATTGGCAAATGGTACAAATCAAGATTTGCTTTATTGCTTCATTGACTGTCTAGTCTTCAGAAAGTGATAGAGAAATGTTAATAGTGCAGTTTAACTTGAAAATGTGTCCTGCCTACATTTTTTTCCTCAAAGAATCTATTAACTGTTGTTAAATATTTACCAGCATATTTTGGAATCAATTATACTCTTTTTAAAGTATCTTTTTCTCAGTTACATGTAAGAAACAATTTTAACATTCATTTTTTTACAAAAAAAACTGAGTTCCAAATTCTTTCCCTCCCTTCCCTGCAATAAATCATACTCTTGGGCAAGATTTGAAAGTTCATAGAATTATAAGATTAAAGCTGGAAGAAAATTTAGATATCACATAGTAATACCTCTTGAGAAAACTAAGAGTTCTAAAGATTGAGTGATTTATTCAAGAAGGAATATGACCAGGATTTAAAACCTGTTACCTACAATTATAACTGCAGCATTCTTTCCATTTGTAATATGATTCTTTTTAAAACAAACACAGTTTGCCATCTTTGGCAATTTCCACATATTCATGTGTATGTTTTTTTTCTAATACTGGGAGGTCATTGTTCCTTGATTTCCCCAAATCTTGTGACTTTCATCTGACCATTCTGATCATCCATAGCATGGTCACACATTAGTTATTCCTTGAAACTATTCCTGCTTTGAGATAATAGGGAATACTTACTTAGAAGATTTAATGTTTGCTAAATACTTCAAAGGTGTCAAACACACTTCCATGGGCCCATGGAAAGCAATATTCCTGAGAACAAGATCAGAATGTAATTGGGAAATATTCACCAAAAGAAATGTTTTTAATTCAAACATAGACAATGTTAGTATGCAGTTTTCTAAGTCAATATGAAGCCCTTAGGAGCCTTAGCATGGCTTAGAAGGTCCCCCATTTCTTTTTTAAGTTTAAAACTTCTGCTTTACATCAATTATTTCTTTTGATTCTCACAACATCTCTTGGAGTTGACTTGCCCAGTGTCACATAGCTAGTGTTGGAGAAGAGTTCTAAAGCAAATATTCTGACTTCAGCTCCACTAATTCTAATAACAATGCCATCTAGTAATAAGTCTGGAATTGCCCTCTCTGATCACAATCTTGTTGTTCCATCTATGCAACACTTTTACCCCTCCTGAACTTGTTCATCACAGTATCTGGCACAAAGTAAGTACTTAATAAATACTTATAAATCCATTAATTGTTTCACCATCATTAAGATCTCCAGAATTTGTATCCCTCCAATTCTTTCTGACCCTTCTTTTGGCTTCACTTCCTTTCTTTATTCAGTCCTGACCCTGTGGCAAATTTTGTAATCTCCTCCAATTTTGAAAATTCTCACCCCCTTGGCATTATTCTAATCCCCAACTATCTGTAATACCTCAGGATTTGCCTTTTCTGTTGTGTTCTCAAACCAGTGAATATTGCTGGTGTGTTATAGCAATCTTTTTATTCTATTCTTTCTGCCTCCACACTTTATGCCTCTCACATTTACCTAAAAAAAAAAAATAAGGAAATACTTCAAAGGTATTACCCCAAAAAAAATCTGTTACTGAACTTGTGACTCAGTTATCAGTAATTTCCCTTTTCTGTGACTAAATTCACAAGCAGTAGAATGGATAGTCCAATATCCAAAACCTTTCTGAGGGATACTCATGACTCAAAATGCTTTCAATACAATTATAATGGAGGTCATATCTATGATCCAGCTGACAAGTCAATGGCCCTGTTTCTTTGTTTTGTTCTATCCCCTACCCTTACTTCCTGCCAATAAATTTGAAGGCTATGGCAATGGTTCAGGCAAGTGGTGACAAGGGCAGTGGTGGCTACATATGAATGAAGAGTAGGAAATGTGTTATGAGGCTAGGAATGGCAAGATTTTGCAAAGAATTTAATAGGTGGGGTAAGTGAAAGTAAGAGATCAAAGATGACACCAAGGTTACAATTCAAGGTTATTGAGAGGATGGTAATGTAGTTTCTTGACTGTAAAAAAGTTCAGAAAAAGGAAAAGTTTGGGAGAAAATACAATCAGTTCTGTTATAGACTTGTGAAGTGTGTAGTTCATATGGGACATTCAGTTCCAACTATCCAAAAGGTGGTATTTAATTCAGAGAGATACAGACTAGATATGTAAATCTGGAAATCACCTTTGTAGAGATGATAGTGAATACAGTGATGAGTAGTGAGGTCAAACTCAAACAAAAATGGGAGCCACTAAACCATACATTAAAATCCTTGCAGTTGCATATTAACTTAGAAAACCACATGTAAACATCACCTTTGTTCAGTGTATTTTTATTTCTTTTGCTAAATTATTCCCAGTCACAATTTAACACAGTCTGAATTTCATAACTTTAACCTAGAAAGATAAAATAGAGGGGGGAAAATAAAGTCCAGAGCAGAGCTCTATGATATACCCACAGCTAGTAGCTGGGACATGGATGAAGATCCAACAAAGTGATTGAGAAATCAGGCAAGTAGAATAGGAAGCAAGAGAAAACAAGTACTAAGAAAACCAAAAGGAGAGAGATTATCCAAGAGGAAAAGATGATCAACAATATTAAATGCTGCAAAGAGGTCAAGGAAGATTAGAAATAACGAAAGGCCATCAGATGTGGCAATTAAGAGATCATTGATAACTTTGGAGAGAGCTGTTTTAATTGAATAACAAGTTTATTTTTTTTGTTTGTTTTTTATTTTTTTTAATTAAAGCTTTGATCTTTACAAAGCTTTCCATTACAAATTTTACCCCCAGTCCCCTCCCCTCCCCTAGATGGCAGGAAGTCCACTACATGTTAATAATGTTGAAATGCTTGAGAAGTTATGCAAGAAAAATCCTATCTACAAGAAAAACAAAGAATCAGAGAAAGGCAACACAATGCAAGCAAATGTCAATAGAGATCATGTAAATGTTATGTTGTGGTCCATATTTCATATCCCTCTCTCTGGGTATATATGGTTTTCTTCAATGAATAATTGGAACTGGTTTGAGACAATTCTTTGTTGCAGAGAGCCATGTCCATCAGAATTGATCATCATGTAATACTGTTGTTGCTGTGCATGATGATCTCCTGGTTCTGCTCGTTTCACTCAGCATCAGTTCATGCAAGTCCCTCCAGGCCTCTCTGAAATCGTCCTGCTGGTTGTTTCTTACAGAGCAATAATATTCCATAACATTCATATACCATAATTTATTCAGCCACTCTCCAATTGATGGGCATCCCTTCAGTTTCCAGTTTCTAGCCACTACAAAAAGGGCTGCCACAAACATTCTTGCACATGTGGGGCCCTTTCCCTCCTCTAAGATCTCTTTGGGATATAGGCCCAATAGAAACACTGCTGGGTCAAAGGGTATGCACAGTTTGATAACTTTTTGAGCATAGCTCCAAATTACTCTCCAGAATGGTTGGATCCGTTCACAGTTCCACCAACAATGTATCAATGTCCCAGTTGTCCCACATCCCCTCCAACATTCATCGTTATCTTTTCCTGTCATTTTAGCCAATCTGACAGGTGTGTAGTGGTACCTCAGGGTTGTCCTGATTTGCATTTCTCTGATCAATAGTGATTTGGAGCACCTTTTCATATGACTAGAGATGGTTTTAATTTCATTATCTGAAAATTGTCTGTTCATATCCCTTGACCACTTATCTATTGAAGAGTGGCTTGAATTCTTATATATATGAGACAATTCTCTATATATTTTAGAAATGAGGCCTTTATCAGAACCATTAAATGTAAAGATGATTTCCCAATTTGATGCTTCCCTCCTAATCTTGTCTGCATTTGTTTTGTTTGTACAGAAACTTTTTAACTTAATATAGTCAAAATTATCCATCTGGTGTTCGATTAGGAGTTCCAGGTCTTCTTCGGACATAAATTTATTCCATCTCCACAGGTCTGAGAGATAAACTGTATTACGTTCCTCTAACTTGCTTACAAAGTCCCTCTTTATATCTAGATCATGAACCCATTTAGATCTTATCTTGGTATGTGGTGTTAGGTATGGGTCAAGCCCTAATTTCTTCCACACTAGTTTCCAATTTTCCCAGCAGTTTTTGCCAAATAGAGAGTATTTATCCCAAAAGCTGGGGTCTATGGGTTTATCGAATACTAGATTGTTAAGGTTAATGCCTAGGTTGTCCTGATAACCTATCCTGAGCCACTGATCGACTGCTCTATTTCTTAGCCAGTACCAAACGGTTTTGATGACCGCTGCTTTATAATATAGTTTTAGATCTGGTACAGCAAGGCCACCTTCATCTGCCTTTTTTTTCATTAATCCCCTTGAAATCCTTGACCTTTTGTTCTTCCAAATGAACTTTGCTACTATTTTTTCTAGATCTGTAAAATAATTTCTTGGGAGTTTGATTGGTATGGCACTAAATAAGTAGATTAGTTTGGGTAGTATTGTCATTTTTATTATGTTCACTCTGCCTACCCATGAGCACTTAATATTTTTCCAATTGATTAGGTCTGATTTTATTTGTGTGGAAAGTGTTTTGTAATTTAGTTCGTATAGTTTCTGACTTTTCCTTGGCAGATAGATTCCCAAATATTTTATCCTATCATCTGCTATTTGGAATGGAATTTCTTTTTGTATCTCCTGCTGCTGAACTTTGTTGGTAATATATAAAAATGCTGATGATTTATGTGGATTAATTTTGAATCCTGCCACTTTGCTAAAGTTGTGAATTGTTTCTAGTAGTTTTTTAGTTGAGTCTCTAGGGTTCTCTAAGTATACCATCATGTCATCTGCAAAGAGTGATAATTTGGTTTCTTCATTACCTACTCTGATTCCTTTTATCTCTTTTTCTTCTCTTATTGCTAAAGCTAACATTTACCCTTTAATAAAATATAGTTTCCTTCCTTATCTCTTTTGATTAGATCTATCTTGGCTTTTACTTGATCTGAGATAAGGATTGCTACCCCTCCTTTTTTTTTGTTCACCTGAAGCATAATATTTTCTGCTCCAGCCTTTTACCTTCATCCTATATGTGTCACTATGTTTCAGATGTGTTTCTTGTAGACAACATATTGTGGGATTCTGGTTTTTAATCCAGTCTGATATCTGCTTCCGCTTTATGGGAGAGTTCATCCCATTCACATTCCCAGTTAGAATAACTAATTCTTTATTTCCTGCCATCTTATTTACCCAAGTTATGTTTTCCCCTTTCCTTTCCCCTTTCTCCCTTCCCCCTCCTCAGTACTTTGCTTTTGATGACCCCTCCCCCAAACAATACTCCACCCTTTAGATCCCCTCCCCTGTTTTTACTCCTTTCCCCTGATTCTTCTATTTTCCCTTCTATTAGTTTGTCCCTTACTTTTCCTCCTTTCCCTCCCACTTCCCTCTAGCAACAGACAAGTTTCTATGTGAAATCAAATGTCTGATATACACTTTTAGAGCCCAACCTGATGAGAGTAAGATTTACACAATGCTCATCTCCCTCCCCTCTTTCTCTCAATTATATTAGGTTTTCTTTGCCTCTTCAAGTGATTTTACCTTGTTTTTACCTCCTTTTTTTTTAGATCATATTTTACCACTTTTTCCCTCTTTTCCCCAGTATGACAACATTTTCCCCTCTAGTTCTCTTTTTCATATTATCAAAGTAATATCTAGTTAATTATACCCCCACACTTTAAGTATCCCCCTAGTAAAAATAAAGTTCTCAAGAGTCCCTTCCTTTTTACCTTTTTATGCATCTCTTGAGTTCTGTGTTTGGGTGTCGAATTTTTTGTTCAGATCCGGTCTTTTCATTAGAAATAGGTGAAATTCACCTATATCATTGAATGACCATCTTCTTCCCTGGAGGATGATGCTCATTCTAGCTGGATAGGTTATTCTTGGTTGTAATCCAAGTTCCTTTGCCCTTCCGAATATCTGGTTCCAGGCCCTTTGATCCTTCAGTGTGGAGGCTGACAGATCCTGTGTTATTCTAATTATTGATCCTCAGTATTTGAATTGTTTCTTTCTAGCTCCTAGCAGAATCTGTTCCTTGGTGCTATAGTCCTGAAATTTAGCCACGATATTCCTTGGGGTCTTAATTTTGGGGTCTCTTTCAGGAGGTGATCGGTGAATTCTTTCAATGGTGATTTTGCCCTTTGATTCTACAATCTCAGGGCAGTTTTCTTTCAGGATTTCCTGGAAGATAGTGTTTAGATTCTTTTTTTCATCATGGCTTTCAGGAAATCCAATAATCCTTAGATTGTCTCTCCTAGATCTATTTTCCAAGTCAGTTGTTTTTCCTAGGAGATATTTCATATTTTCTTCTAATTTTTCATTTTTTTGTTTTTGTTTGACTGATTCTTCAAGTCTTAGTGAGTCATTCACTTGCATTTGTTCAATTCTTATTTTTAAAGTGTTGTTTTCTTCAGTTACCTTTTTAAGCTCCTTTTGTAACTGGCCAATTTGTTCATTGCACTCTTTTTCCACTTCACTAATTTTATTTTTCAATAAACTGGTGTCTTTTTCATATCTCTTTTGTAGGGCATCATATCCTTCTTGCAAGATATTGTATCCTTCTTGCATTGATTTCAGTTTATTTTCCCATTTATCCTCCAGTTCTCTTTTGAGGTTCTTTATGCAATCTTCCAGAAAGGCCTTTTGAAAAAGTGACCAGTGATGGTCTTTAATACCTTCATCTGGTATTTTATCTAAAGGAACCTCAGCATCTGGGGTCAATGCTTCTTTGCCTTGATAAAAGCTGTCTATGGTGAGAGCTCTCTTTTGCTTCTTCATTTTTTTTAGACAGGGTGGATATCTCTTTAAGGTAGGGAAAAAAAAACAGCAGCTGAAAAGTTTTGCCCTGGGGCACTTCGTCGAGTTAACTTAAGGTGCTGGGCAGGTGGGGGCTAGGACTTAAGTCCGAATTACTCCTTAAACAAGGCAAGTCAGCCAGAACACCTGCCCCCAATCAGGGCAGAGTGTCCTGAGTGCCTCAGATAAACTCCAGGTGTTTGGAATTTGGAGTTTGGAGTTTGGAATTTCTGCCATGATGAGCTGAGCTGAGTCCCACCCTCACTTCCAGCCTACACAGGAGTCCTCTATTTATCTCTCTGTCTGAGTCAGACTAACCTGATATGAAGTTTTCCAGAGAGCCGTGCCCAAATATTTCTGAGTTTGTTGACTTGAAGATCAGTTCAGAGGCTTATTTTATTGGTGATTTGAGAGAAGATCGGAGGAGAGGCAGAAAGTCACCTTTTCACTCCGCCATCTTGGCTCCGCCCCCCTTGAATCTTGAATAACAAGTTTAAGAGCCAAATGACAGAGAATTGTATAGTCAGTCTATACTTCTCATACTTTCTAGGTGCTGAATAAACTTTTCTTGGGCTATCCTGGGAACCACACAGACCTGTCCGATGTTATTGGTATCGAAATATTTATTTTATGTTACAAACATCCAAGTTAACAGATTTTTAGAAGATAGCCAGATCATAAACTTGGAACCTCTGAGAGCTGCAGCCATGATAGATTGGGAATAAATGATTGAATCAGTTTTGAATTGGGATATATCTGAACTAAGTCCTCAATCTAATACTGGACATTCACTCAAATAAGACTTATTTAAATACTCAAATGGGTCTATGAAAGTTTTTCCCATTGAAATTGGTTAAAACTCTCCTTTGCCTACCCATCTGGTGCTATTGTGCTCACATAATTTTGCCATAGTTGCTCCTCCTAATATCCTAGAGATCTTTGTCAATTTCTTCTGATATCACAAGGTACTGGAAAAGCTCTAATGTCCCTGGGAAACATTCAATTTTAAATATACAGGTCAAAAAAAAAAAAAAACCTTAATGTTCACTTTCTAGGATATAACTTAAAAGGTAACACCTTATCAACCTTGCTAGAGTCAATGACTTTAGATTGTATCTTTACAACTTTGAGAGCAAAGGAGAATTCTGGGAAGATGGTAGAAAAGTTCATCAAATTTAGAACTCTCCAGATTTCCCCCACAAACAGAACAAATGCGGGCATCAAAGTGAAGATAGATTGATTAAAAACTAAGAAGACTTAGGGCAGAACAGGGATCCCACTGGAACAACCCAAGGAGATCTGAATAAAGATCCCAGGTCCAGGATTAGTCAATGTGAAGTGCAAATGCCTCCAGGCTAGCTCCACAGAAATTGCAAGTGGGGGCCCCTGGGGCAAGCTAAATTTGGCTGGAGCCTCAGCTGGAACTACAGGAACTTTAACCTCTAGGACTGCATGTGGAGTCCGGGGTCTGAGTCCAGGAAGACTGAGGGAACCTCAGCTGGTCAGGAATACCAGGCCCAGCTATGCTGCAGAGACAGGGCCATGGGCTAGAAGAAGCCAGCTGGCGAGTGCAGAAAAGTTCATGGACTCTGCTGACTATGGGTGCTTCCAGGAGTGGGTAGCTTTTGGTTTGGGGTTCCAGGTCAAAGGAGAGAGTTGAAGTGAAGGTAGAGGCATAAGCTCTCCACCTCACAACTAGAAATGTTTACACTAATACTTCTCATTTACACACACACACACACACACACACACACACACACACACACACACACA
>JAJPUD010002287.1:30551-58295 GCA_023553655.1 Myrmecobius fasciatus | reverse complement strand
ACACACACACACACACACACACACACACACACACACACACACACACACACCTGGAAAAGAAGAAAGATTCCAACCATGGAAACTTATTATGGGAATAGGGAAGACTGGGATTCATCAGAGGAGGAGGACAGTAAAGTTTTTTAAAAGCCTCTTCTATCCCAAAAAATAATATTAAATCGTTACTTGCCTAGAGGGAATGAAGAAAATAATTCTTTGAAAATTAGTATTGGGCAAGGGAAAGCCAGTGAAGTTATGAGAGACCAAGAATATAAAACAAAATAAAAATAATGAAAAAATATAACAGACTATGAAACATCTCATAAGATAAACACCACATTAGGAGAACAGATCAAGAACGGAAAATCTAAGAATAATTGGGACTACCTGAAAGCTGTGACCAAAAAAAAAGAATCTTGACACAATACCACAAGAAAATAATTTTAAAAAATTGTCCTGGAGTGGTAGAACATAAGCAAAAAGTAGAAAGAGAAAAAATTCATCAATCACCATCTCAAAGAGATCTCTTGTAGAAAACACATAGGAATATTATTGCCAAATTTGGAACCAATGGATCAAAGACAAAATTTTGCAAGAAATAAGAAAAAAAATTCAAATATGTTAAAGCTACTATTAGAATTGTACAGGACTTAGCAGCAGCCACAATAAAAGACTACGGATCCTAGAATCATATATGCTGGCAACCAAAAAAAACTAGTCCTGCAGACAAAAATATCATGTCCAACAAAATTATCCATGATATTGAATGAAAAAAAATGGACATTCAGATTTTCAGCACTTTCTTTCAACCAAACCCAAACTCAAGAGAAAATTTAACATGTAAGAGTCAATATCAAAGATTAATTTCAAGGAACTTAACATGGACAAATTGATTATTTTTGAATAAACATGAGGATAATTTCTTATATATATATATGCTTTCTTGAAATTGAAATTTATTGTTATATATTTTGAATTCTCCCTGCTGCTATGCTGGGCACATGGCAATGTTTTGTTTTGGCTTGATTTTTTATTTTCCTTTTCTGACTTTTTCCATTCTGTCTTTTCTTATTATGTATTAAGTTCAATAAACAACTTTAAAACAAAACTATGGGAGCATATGTTGTTTATGTACCAAAAGTCTAATGGATATTGATCTTGGACTATAATGAGCTAAGCAGAAAATGAGTACACTCTAACTTACATGGTTTTCTGTTTTTTGATATTGAAATTTACATAATAGAGAATTCACTTCTCAGTGAACACAGGTGTTTATAATAACTCTTCTAAATTATAATCAAATGGTTTAAAAAATTTACCATGATGAAATTTAAATCATGTGCTAAAACTATGAAATTTATCTGACCATTATTATTACATGCTAGCTAACTACAATAAAATTCAACAAAAATTTAAATTTAATATAACCCAGATGTGTTTGCTGATAAGATAAAATGTACGCTCCTTTGGTCCAGTAGTAGTCTGTCTTTCCCTTCTCCTTCTTCACCCTTCCACCCTCTCCAGCTCTCTTTTCTCCCTCTTCCTCTCTCATTTCCTTTCTCCCTGCCCACTTTGACCTCTCTCTCTCCCTCCCTCCATTCTTCCCTTCCCTTTCTCTCTTTGTCTCTCTCTGTCTCTCTGTCTCTGTGTGAGTGTCTGTCTCTCTCGGTGTCTCTCTCTGTGTTTCTCTGTCTCTCTATTTCTCTGTCTGTCTCTCTCTGTGTGTCTCTCTGTGTTTGTGTGTGTGTGTGTGTCTGTCTGTCTGTCTTTCTCTATTTTCTAACCACCATCATTAAAAGTAAAGTTACTAGTGGAAATAAATCTTAAAGCTGGCAAAGAACTTAGGGATCATTTAGTCCAGGATTCTTAGTTTACATTTGAGGAATCCCAAGTGTGAAAATGATTTGCTCAAGATAGAGGCAATTCCAGTGGTAAGTAGGGAAAACCAAGATTCAAAATCTGACTCCAAATTCAGGGTGCTTTGGCCTTGATCATCTTACAAACCAGCAGAATCTGTGCTTGTAGGGTTAATAGAAGAGGATGGGCTGATATCTTTAGACCTGGAAATAGAAATCTTTTATCTGATGTGGGATCTGATTTTCTAAAAAGGAGGAGGAACATATTCTCTGAAAAGGAAAAAAGTGTGCCTGGGCCAATTCTATTTGTGCCACTTTATACCACTTGAGAAATGCCAACAAGCATTTATTAAGCACTTACTATATACCTGCAACTCTGCTAAACTGAAGAAATAAAAGTGAAAGTCAAACAAAATGTTCCTTTCCTTACATAGTTCATATAACATATATTAATGAAGGAACTGTACACAAACTAATAAAGGAGACAATATGTTTTTAATACATTCAAGAAAATATTTACATAAGAAGAGAATCCTAGGGGCAAGGGTTAGTGAGTGACAAAAGGGATCATATGCTACAATGTGGCTATTCATATGCACTCTCATATTCCCATCCACCCACCTACCACTACCACTGCCACCACTACTACCACTACCATCAAGCCCAGAATACATTAATACTGCTTATGGGAAATTAAGAAAGACTAGGGCTTTTGAGCTGTCAAGGAAAGGACCTTGGATCAAGTTTTCAAAAAAAGAACTACAGGAGGAGGTACAAGAAAGGAAGATGGGAAGTCTGTTAAAACTGGTGGGACCAACAAAGGGACAAAGATTTCTAAAAATATTCAAATCAATACAAGTAGCTCAGGTTGATCAGAGATCTAATTATTAGTAACTGGATTCAGTTGTTCTCATTGCTACTCCAAACTTAGCCCACTTTTCTCCATCTTTCCTACAAGAATACATGAGACACTTTTATCAAATGCTTTGCTTAAATCTAGTTCCATCAATTTGGTCACCCTAAGAGCAAAGGAAGTGAGTTAATTCATCATAGTCTGCTTTTAGTAATTTGTGAGAACTATTTCCTTTTCTATGTGCTCACTAATCATCTCTTTAATAAGTTGTCTCAAATCTTTCTAAGACTCATAGTGAAACTCACTCTTCTGTTGTTTTAGGACTGTATTCTTGTCTTCTTTTGGGAGATGAAGATAATATTTGCCATGCTCCAGAGCTAAGGTATCGCTCCTATTTGCCAAATCTTTCAAATAGATGGAATAGAGTGTTGGACTTCAGTGAAGAAAATCTGAGATCAAATTCGGCCTTAACCACTTGCTAGCTGTGTTATCATGGAAAAGTCACTTAATCCCTCTCAGCCTGTTTCCTCACCTATAAAATGGGAATCATAATATCTCCTATCTCCCAGGGTTGTTGTGAAGATTAAATGAGAAAACATGTAAAGTGCTTTGCAAATCTTAAAGCACTATATAAAAGCTAGTTATTGTTGTTTTTATTATTATTATTATTATATCTTATTGACAGTGAAAGATCAATCAAATTTGTTATTCCTTTCAATAAAAAGTATAGTACATCTTTGCCGAGTAAGTTGAAACTAGTGGAATGTGTGAACGTTATATGTAACTTACCTAGATTTTAGCAAAGCATTTGATAAAAGTATCTCATGTATTCTTGTAGGAAAGACAGAGAAAGGAGTGCTAGATTTGAAGTAGGGTGAGAACAGTTAAATCCAGTTAGATTAGATAAACACACACACACACACACACACACACACACACACCACACCACACCACACCACACCACACCACACCACACCACAAATCCTACTATCCCATTATAACCTAGAAAGATGAGAAAGAGACAGGCAGAGACAGACACAGAGGAGGGAGGGAGACACAGAAAAAAAAAGATAGATAGATAGATAGATAGATAGATAGATAGATAGATAGATAGATAGATAGATGGATGGACAGACGGACGGACAGACAGACAGACAGACTGACTGACTGACAGATAGGCAGAAACACAGTAACCATGGCATACATGATTCTTTAGCATCTCATAACTGAATCTTGAGCTTTTGCCTCAAGCTAGTATACTATTAGTCTGTTCTTTCTGCTATTATTGTTCTCTGCTACCATCACCTGGTCAGTTGGAAGATTGGTTTGCCTGCTCTTTTGTGATGTAAACCCCAGCCAGGATCACCAACATCTATCCAGCACCAAAATTACCTAACCTAGTGTCTATTTGGACTCTTTGGTAAGTAGGAATAATAGAGTTTGGGGAAGAAAGCTTCAAGATAAAAGTCTGCCTGACAATTGCTATTAGACTTGAATCTGGATAATCGCTCAGAAGGAGCTAACAAGATAGTCTAATATAATAGATATGCCTTTGAACCTGGAATCAAGATCTGAGTTCACATTCTGCCCTGAATATTTACTAGTTATACTGACTAATAAGTGAACCCATAAATTATACTCGATTGTTTCAGGGGTCCCTGACAACACTAAATGTAAGTTCCTATTTTCCCATGGCAAATGAGGAAGAAACTATTTTTTGACATTCACCAGAGGTTCAGGGAATAGTATGGCATGAGATGGACGTTGACCTAGATATGGAAAATTTGATTTTAGAGACCATTCATTTCCTGTCTAACACTCCAGATAGAGATCCTAAGAAAGACCATCCATAGTGACTAGACACAACAGTACTGAGCCTCTGCCATTCACAGTAATATATGATGCTCAAGTTATAAAAGAAAAGATATTAACTCCTGTCATTAAATCATGTTCATCATTAGAGTGCATATAATGTGTCTTTTCTATGAAACAATAATGGGTGGTATTGTTTTATATTCTTGCTATATTGTACCTCTTTATTTGTGTCTATTGTTTCTACATATAATCTACATAGTACCACAGATGTTGTATGCATTACATAAGATATGTCTTGGTCTGTTGTATACAATGTTTCATCTAATGTTTAAAGGGTTAATTTTTCAAAAAAATTATATCCTTTTATTTTCAAAATATATGCATGGATAATTTTTGACATTCACCCCTACAAAACCCTGTGTTCTAATTTTCTTCCTACTTTCCTCCTACCCCTTCCCCCAGTCGGCAAGTGATCTAATACATGTTAAACATGTGCAATTTCTCTATGCATAATTCCACAAATATCGTGCTACACAAAAAAATCAGATCAAAAAGGGAAAAAATGAGAAAAAAAACAAAATACAAGCAAACAACAACAAAAAGTGAAAATACTATGTTGTGATCTTCACAGAGATTTAGTGAATCTCATATCTAGTTGGATGGATATCAAATTTCTTACGGGAGGAGTTATTTGGGAGAGTGAAAGAGGAGAATGAGGAGGAAGAAGAGAAGGATGAAGTAGAGAAGAAAGAGGAGGAGAAAAAAGAAGAAGAAAGGGAGAAAGAAAAGGAAGATGAATAAGGAAAGGAAGGGGGAAAAGAGAAGCAGGAGGAGGAGGGGAAAGAAGAGGAAAAAATAGACTCCAGTCTGAGAAGTGGTTTTTGTGTTAATGGACTCCTTTGTACAATTATTTTTATTGATTAAACCAAAGACCTGGAAGAGCTTTATTCAAAGAATGAAGACATTGCATTCCGCAGCAATTGTGTACTATATGATAAATACTATCAGCCTTTAAATTACTTTTAATATTTATTTTGGCACCTATGCCTTTATTCCAAATTCATATTCTCATAAATAGTAATACACTTATTTCTATGTGCTCTTTCTTTCACAAAAATCAACAGAGAGAGGAGAGGGAAAGTCTTGCTTTGTTTTTCAGAGTTACATTTGATTTTCTTTCAGAGGTGAAATATTTCTGTTACCTTAGAAACTATGGTTCTAGTATTGCATAATTTTGAGCCAAGTTGCCATTAGTTGGAATTCGACTAGGTTTGAAGCATAGTTAAAGCTCTGTTGACACTGAATAACAAATGGCATTGAGTTCAGTTTTGAGCCAGGCTAAAATTCCTCAAAATTCTAAAATTGTGCAATTCTATATATGTTTGTGGCAGATGAGAACATCAAAATGTTGGGGAAATTTAAATATATGCAATGTTAATTTTCCTTTTATCCTTTTCATCTCCAGTGTACTTAACTTAGAAATATAAAAATTATATCTAAACCTTGCACATAAAATAATCTCATTTAGCATATTTAAAAATAATCAGGCTCAGGAAGGTTAGAGAACTATTTTTCCTCAATGCTTGTCATTATTTTAAGTTGTTTTAATGAAGAAAGGCTTTGTTTCATTTCTTAAGAATTCTAACCAGTCTTGGAGTTTATTTCATTTTGAGTCAGGGTTTCCTCTATTGGAAGCATTTTAGAAACTGAACCTGAGATTGCTACAGGAGCGATCTTTTATTGTTCTGGTGAGTTCCATTTTTCTTCAAAGTCCTTTACATTCACTTCCATACTTATACAATCACGTGATAGTTTAGATGCTCTCCCAGCCCTTCCTATGGAAGGTTAAAAAGCAGCCTCATTTTCAAATCCTTGAACTGTTCCAATAAGCTTTGCTCTCCTAGAAGATTATACCACAAGAACTGAGAGCATAGTGAATCACAATATCCCAAGAACTATCCCGTCATGATATAGGCAAGCACATACTACTACCATGTGCTTTTGAATTCTATGTGAGGGAGGAATAGAAAAATTACTCCCCTTCCCCATCTGTTGTTCTGTTGTGTCCAACTCTTTCATGACCTCATTTACCACTTTCTTGGCAAAGATACCAGAGTGGTTTGCATTTCCTTTTCCAACTCATTTTACCTAAGATGAACTAAGGCAAACAGGTTAAGTGACTTGTACAGGGTCACACAATTAGTAAGTGTCTGGGGCCAGATTTTAATTCAGAACTTCCTGACTCATGATCTGGTGCCTCTGCCTTCCCTGCATGTGATGCAGTAGGAAAAGACAAAGGCAGAGTCCTGAAGAAGAGAGAGAGAAAGAGACCAAGTCTTGTCTCATAATTTACTTTTGTAGATTGCAGGAATAGTTAGCTGATTCTCAGTCAAAAAGTCAACAGCAGACAGATTCAAACTCTGAAACCGAATCAGTACAATGTAAGTGAAGATGCTTACATTTATGAGGGGGTGCTATTCCATTGCTGTCAAACACCTTGTAATCTCATCATGGTAACTTCTCAAATTTATTGTGGATTCCACTGATCACCTCCTCCACTCCTTAGTGAAAAATCTCAGAGCCAAAGGGATCTCAGGACTTATCTATTCCAACCCCCTAACTGAACAAGAATCCTCCTTATGACACCTCTGATCATTGTTCATTTAGCTTCTGTTTAAATATTTCCAGTAAAGAGGAGATTTCTAATATCTGAAGAAATTCACTCTTTTTCAATTCAATTAATTAAGCACCTAGTATATACTTAACTAAAGCATTTTAATTTTTTTCAATCAACGAACATTTTTTTCTCTATTTTCCAACTGTCCCCACAATGAATAGAAAAGAAAAATAAAGTCCTTGTACCAAATATACATAGTCAAGCACAACAAATTCCCTCATTTGCCACGTCCAAAATTGCATGTCTTGTTATGCATATTTAGTCTATTACCTCTCTCAAAATGTGGAGAGCACTCCTCATCTTTAGTCCTGTAGAATTATGGTTGGTCCTTGCATTAATCATAATTCTTGTCCTTCAAAACCATTTGATTTACAATGTCATTGCCATATAACTTGTTATTCTGATTATTTTGTACCAATTTCAACCCCTTCATTGTTTCTTAAAACAGAAGCTCTAATCTCACACAATCAGACACTTAAAATTGTTTACAACTTTAGAAGTCACCTAATCTAATTCAATAATTTTTTCATTGAATTTTTACTTTTTTCCATTTCATACCAGTATTATCCACATATTGAGAATTTTTTTTGATTCTTCAATATATATCTACATATTCCAAGCAAATAAATTCCGAAGTTAATACTGTCTGGAAAAGGATGCGTCTTTATGAATTTTTAGTTCAGTACCTCTCTGTCAAGAGGTAAGTAGCATTCTTTTGGCTTAAAATTGCATTTATCACAATTCCAAAGTTTTTCAAAGTTGTCTTTCTCCTATAATGTTGCTATCATTATAATAACTGTTCTAGTTCTACTCACTTTACTATACATCAGTTCATAAAGGTCCTTTCAGTTCTTCTGAAGTTGTTCATTTCATCATTTCTAACACTGCATAGAAGATCTTTGAGATTATGGAGAACTCTTTCTCCTCTGTATTATGAACAAAGAATAGCCATTTTGCATGATGAACAAAGGATCTCTTCCAAGAGTAATGAAAATATATCAGAAGAGAAATGACTGACATCACTTGAAGTAATTTAATTTGAGCAAAGCCTCTAAGTCTCTGAAATGATCACTGACATCCTGAGAATGTTCTTCCTCAACTTAGTTTAAGAACTGTTTCTTCATTAGTGAATCATGCACTCCAAATATTGCCAAGTCATCTAATCCGACATCTCACTTCTACAACATCCCTAATAGATGTTCATTAAACTTATGTTCCAACAGTTCTGTTCCTGGAGACATATTAATCTTCTGAAATTATTCATTCCATTTGAGGACAGTGGGCTGGATAAAGGGGTGGCCTTAGAGCTTGGAACATCTGAGCTCTAATGAATCTCAGATACTTAATACTTGTGAGGGCTTGGGAAAATCATTTAACCTCCCTAGATTTCAGTTTCCACATTTGCAAAATAAATAAGGGGGTTGATCAATCAATCAATCAGAAAGCATTTATTAAGGATCTTCTATGTGTTAAGCACTGTATTAAGCTCTGTGAATACAGAAAGATGCAAAAAAATAGCCCTTGCCCTCAAGAAGCTTGCAACCTAATGGAGGAAACAACAAATAAAGCATATACAGGATAAATAGGAAATAATTTAACAGAGAGAAAGCAAGAAAGAGGAATCGAGAAAGGATTGCTGTAGAAGATGGGATTTTAGTAGTGACTTAAAGGCGACCAGAGAAACCAGCCATTAGCAATGAAAAGGGAGAGCATTCCAGGCATGGGAATCAATCAGAAAAATTTATAGACCAAGAGATGAAGGGTCTTATTCATGAACAGCAAAGGGGACAATGATACTGGATCACAAACCATGTTGTAGGGATTAAGAGAGTAAAGAAATAGGTTATTAAGAGCACTGAACATCAAGCAGAGGATTTTGTATTTGATCCTAGAGATAACAGGGCATCATTAGAGTTTATTGAATGAGAGATGGCCTGGTGACTTCAATTTTAGAAAAATCTCTTTCATAGCTGAATGAACAATGGATTAAAGGGGAGAGATTTGAAACAGGAAGATCCACCAATACTTTAAGCATAAGATAAGGTCTTCATGGCTTCTAATACATGTTCCAGCTCCAGTTATGATCCTATCCATTAATATACTGACTATGAAACCCTAGGCAAGTAATTCAACTTCTCAGTACCCTAGGCAACTCTCTAAGAATATTAAATTGCAGAATAGCACTGACCTACATTGGTAAAGGGAATCTCCTCTTCCTTTCATTTTCTATATCAGTAAAATCATAAGTCCAGTCATCAAATCTATTATTAGCAATGTCTTCATTATACTCCACTGAAATCTTTGTGACTTTCAGTCAGTGGTAGGTTTCTAGAACACATTCCTTCAAACAGTTGGAGATAGCTCCACGTCTTCTCATTTTGAAGTTAAATAATCCCAATTCCTTCAACAATTCCCAAGGACAAGGAAATTAACCATCCTGGTCATCCTCTCTAGACAAACAATAATTTGTTATTAAAATGATAAGGAGTGTTATCTGAAATATAATCTTGTGACTTTATTATGGATAGAGTACCAGGCCAAGTGATAGGAAGTATCTTCCTTAGTTCAAATCTGGTCTCAAACACTATGTGACTAGCTGTGTGACTCTGGGCAAGTTACTTAATGCATTTTGCCTCAGTTTCCTTCTCTGTAAAATGAGGTGGAAAAGGCAATGACAAACCATTCCAGTACCTTTGGCAAGAAAACTCCAAATGGTTCGCAAAGACACAACTGAACAGCAGCTTTAGCCTGCATATCCATCAACATGATTCCATAGGCACCATCTCTGGTTTTTATCAATGCCAATTCACATGAATATACTGTTTTAATTTTTATATCTACAACCCTTAAGTTATACTCCCTACTAAATTATATTAAGCGGAAAAATCTAAATTTACTCGTGTGCATTTTGGACAAAAAGTGATTTTTACAGTAGTTAATGAATGGTTTTCTTGATAGTAGTTCATGTCTGATTAAGCATATCAACCAAATTTTGTTTCTTAACTGGTCACTTTTCAAATAGTTCATAGGATTTGAAGAAACCCCCAAATGAGGTCACAAAGAATCAGACATTACTGAAACATGAATTGGTAACATCAAGGAAGAATCAGGGAAGCTTTCTCTAGGGAGGTCACATTTCAATCATTTGAGCTGGCCTTTAAGGAAGGGGAGGGTTACAATAGGTTGGGAAAGAAGAGTAGGAAATAAAGATGATTCCATACAGGAGAGAGAATATTCCATGGTGAAGGTACATAATGTTCAAAGGAACAGAGGCATCAAGCTACAGGGTGTGTCTGAGGAACAGAACACACTCCTCTTTAGTTAGAAAGGATATTTGTACTCCTAGATGAATAGTCAGAGGAAAAGTTGCAAAGGTAAATTGAGGTAGCATGGAGAAAGGCTTCAAATGTCAGGATAAAGAATCCAAATTTCATTTTGGAAACAACGAAACTCATTAAACAACATTTTTGTTTTGTTTTGCTTTTAATTATATTGACATGCTAAGAATTAGGATAATTAGTCTGGAAATGATGCACAGGACAAATTAGAGAGGGGGGATTGGAGGCAGTGAGAACAGTTAAGATGCTATTCCAGAAGCACAAAAGAGAGTTCCAAAAAAGAGAGGCCTGAATTAATGAGGTGAAGAACCCTTTAGACCAAATTCTTAGCCATGATTTTTCTTAAATTTTGATGATTATTTTGATAACACTGACTTCTTTTGCAATGATTTTTATTTTATACATTTAAAAATATCATTCTGAGCAGGGGTCCATAGGTTTCAACCAAACTGCCACAAGGGCCCATGACATATAAAAACTGAAGAATCCCTGATTTAGATGAAAATCCAAATCATTTGTTTTTATATTTTTTCCTTTTTGTTCTTCTTGAAAATTTCTAGATAGATCGATATATAGATGTACAGATAGACAAATAGGTGATAGAGATAGGCAAATAAGAGAGATAGACAAAAACCGAAAGAGATACGGAGAGATTGAGAGGTAAAATTGGTAAGTACTTACTGTGTGCCAGGCCTATATTGAATAATGCTAGAGATATAAATTATAAGCAAACAAAATAGTCTTTGCTCTCAAAGAGCTTACATTTTAATGAGGTAAGATAGTATATAAAGTGATAGTGAAAATGGAGGTTGGAGAGTATACCCATAAACAGGCATGGCAAGGAACCTATAAAAAAATAGCATAGAGTTCTGATATCCAGCAAAATCAGGCAAAAGACTCAATTATTAGAGAAAAGGGAAGCTAGAGGTAGAGTCCAAGTTTCTCATGGAGAAGTGGTGAGACAGAGAGATCATGCTGAAGAGACTGCAGGAAATGTGAAGACCAAAATCCATTCCCCTACCATGTAGCTCCAACCTATCTTGCCTTCCCTATTTCATAGCGTTTCCCTTGATGTACTCCAGTCAAAGTGTCTACCTCCCATTCATGCTCTTACTACTTTGTCTCATATTGTCATTCTTTTTACTCCTGTCTTGCCTCATGCTATATGGATTTCCTCCTTCTCTGCCATCCTCTCTTATTAAAATGCTGTCATTCCTTCAACCCACAGCATCTGTCCCTTCTCCTCCACAAAGCCTTAGCCAAAACTCAGATGACAATGATTTCTTATGACATTTTGCCTAGATATCTCACTTTCTGCTTATTACATTCTACTCTGTCACATTTATTTGTCTACATTTAATGTTAGTCAACAAGTATTTATTCAGCTCTTACTAACTACTAGACACTATGGATTCAAGAACAAAAATGAAACTGTCTCTGAACTGTCCCTGTCTTCAAGGAGCTAGCCTTTTAATATATGTATACAATACATGTATACAAAAACATGTTCAAAATAAATAGAAAATAATGGCTTTAGATAGAAACTCCTTGAAATGAACATCTCAGCCTTGTCACTTACTACCTGCATAACTTTGAGCAAGACATTCAATCTCTCTAGACTTTAGTTCCTCCTTTATAAAAATGCAAAAGTTGGACTATATGATCTCTAAGATCCCTTCCAGATCTAAATCGATGATCTTGTGGTCCCTAATATCTAGTACAGCATAGAAAGTGTCAAATTAAATTCCATTAAATTGAACTTATGAAGTTTGAATCTGAAGTCAACAAAATCATACCTGCAGAGCACTTTAATTTTTCTATCTTATTCATATATTCTTCTTCCCTACTAGTGTCAGAATGTGGTGGCAGTAATTAAGGTTAATCTTGAGATAAGGAGATGGTCCTTGTCCAAACCATCCTCCTTTCTTTCATAGTCTCCTTAAAAGCAAAATTCTACAGTCTCAAGATGCTGCCTTTTTGTATATCTTTATTTACATGGTGTCACCCCTATATAACATCTTTGAAGTCAAAGACTGTCTTTTGCTTCTTTTTGCATACCCAAAACTTAACACAGAGCTTGACACATTGTAGGCTCTTAATAAATATTTACTTAATTGAATTTACTATACTGACTTTTCTAGAAGGAACCATATGTTTATCACATTATCTAATTTCATTCAAGACTATGTTCCTTGGCAAACACAGCCTATGTGATGCCCTTCCCTAGCATGTGCCTTTGATTTAATTATCTTCAATGAAGATAATAGAAATGACTATGTTTTTAAAAAATTTGACATGTTAATCTCTACACCTGAACCCCAATCTTTAAAGCCCAGAAAAAAAAGTGCAACCCCAAGATTATTTGCATATTAGCTATCACATAAAAGCAAACGATGTGTTGACTCAGTCTGGGAGGAAGCACAGACGCTAACAGGTCCTACATCTTTTCCCTGGGTGGCAAGTTTTTTTTTTTTTTTCCTACAGGTTAGTCATAGAAATTTTTATTTATAAAAATTTCTAATGTGCTACTAAAGGTTGATTCTTCATATCTCTTCTGCTTATGTAATTGCATTGTTTTAAAATCTGCTTTCTGCTATGTGTAACAAAGAAATGTTTCTTTAATCTCCTGTAGTGTTAAAAATTCATTGAGGCAGAGGAAAAATAAAAGCCTTCAAATTGGAGCTACTGATAGAGACTTGATACCTTTTTCAGCTGCCTCGGAGAAAAGGCTCAGAAGTTAGTAAGCAACAGGTATGGAAATCAATTTATTTCTTTAACTATCTTTTTAATTGGATATCAAAACCCCTCAACTATTAGGAAACAGAGGGAGATGTAAAAGAGCAACAAGAAGAGTAAGAGAGAAGGATTGAGCAGGGATGGACTAGTATTGATCATAGCAATAAACTGACAATTTCTCTGCCCCTTAAAATCATTAACAGCAGGTGCAGCTAGATGGCACAGTGCATAGAGCACCAGCATTGAAGTCAGGAGGACCTGAGTTCAAATTTGATCTCAGACACTTAACACCTCCTAACTGGGCAGGTCACTTGACCCCAATTACCTCAGCAAAAAAAAAAATCATTGACAGCAGAAAAATCTTATATATCCTTCCCAAAGATACAAATTGAGTATTTTCAATTTTTGTATTGATTTTAACATGAATATATATTTTAATAAAATATCCTTTTCATTAAGCAATCAATAAACATTCATTAAGTGTCTATTATGTGCCCTACTTTGTGGGATCACAAAAAGAGGAAAAATATAGTCCCTGTCCTTAAGGAGCTCACATCTACTGAGTAAGTTAACAAACAGAGAAATACATACAAACAAGCTCTACATAGCATAAATAGGAAATGATTAACAGAAGGAAGGTACTTTGTGTCTTGGAATCCACTTTCCCTGGATTTCTTTCAATTTAGAATTCCACTAAATGATTCTATGACTTTTAGAAGAATTACATTCTAATGAGGAAAGACCACACAGAAAGGGCACCTAAAAAGTAGGGCATGGTAGTGGTCTTTAGCCAGAAGCACAGGGAAAAGAGTATTGAAACATATAGGGTGTTGCCCTAAGCCCAAAACGGAGGTCCCAGAAAAGGCCCCATTAATGCATCCTCCTTCTGCAGGAGAGAGTGACTGACAAACATATCTCCAGTTAGTTACCAGCTATTGCTACATACCTACTGCCACCTGTGTGGCATAGGTCTGAAGAAAATATTTAATCATTTGTTCTTATTATTCATGCTAATTGCTTATTAGCCTTTGGGTACATTTTCAAGCAACAAAAGTCAAGGTAACAATGAACAGATATATTAATTCCTGTTTTGAGGAAGAAATCAGCAGGGGGAAAAATCGTCTCAAGATTCTCCCTCAGGTGTTCCCATGATACCCACATTAAGTGAATACATAGTGAAGAATTTGTTTAGTTTATTTGTTTAATTTAATTTGGGACTAAAAGGGCTTAGCCTGCCAGAAAAGGACAAAATCCCTCACTCTTCTTTGTTTCTACATTTAGATTTTTTAGACTGCTTTGTACTTATGAATTCTCTCTCCTCTCTACTTGATTTCAAAGTTTTCATGACTGCTTCTATTTCTCTCCTTTCTTATATTCACTCTTCCTTATTTTCTTTTGTTAGATCTTTATCCATATCATGTCTGCTAACTAAGGGTACCCTTCAAGTCTCTATCCTAGACTCTTTTCTTTCTCGTTACTCCTTCACTTGGTGAACTCCTCAGCTCCCAGGTTTGAATTATCATCTTTGTCCTGTATGAGTTCTCCATAAATTTTATTATTTTTTTTGGCAAGCGTACATTTGGCATTCGAACAATGTGACCAGCCCAAAAGAGTTGTACTCTCTACAGTAAAATTGGAATGCTTGGCAGTTAGTTAGAAAATGGACCTCAGTGTCTGGTACCTTATCCTGTGAGGTGATTTTCAGAATCTTCCTAAGATTTCAGGGATATTCACATTGATAATGAGATTAACACACATATTGCCAGAGCTAGCTTAGTGTTTGGGAGGCTCTGAAGAAAAGTGTGGGAGAGGACAGGTATTAAACTACTAAACTGAAGGTCTACAGACCTCATATGCCTGTGAACCTTGACACATAATAAATACTTAATAAATTTTTGTTGTCTAATTTCCTGGGTGACTATGATTCCATAATTGTTTATCCAGTCCTAGTCTCACTCCTGAGCTTTATTCCCATATCACCAACTATCTTCTGGACATTTTCAACTGAATGTCCTATGCATATCCTGAATTTAACATATCCAAAATAATATTCAAAATCTTTCTTTTGAAACCCAGCCTTCTTCTGAAATTCCTGATTACTCTCTGGAGCACAACTACTCTTCCAGATAGTGTCATCCCCAAGTCCTCTCTTTCACCCCACACTTCTAATCCATTACAAAGTTTTATTTCCTTCTCTGCAAAATCTCCAAATATGTTCCCTACCCTTTATTCAGAACTGTCACTCTAGTTCAAGAAGGACTTTCTCACCTCTCACCTAAACTACTACAATAGCTTTCTAATAGAACTCCCTGTCCCAAATCTCTCTTCTTCCAAAACATCCTCCACACTGCTACCAAAGTTATTTTCCTAAAGCATAGATCTGACCCTATGCCCTTATTACTCAAAAAACTCAAATATCTTTCTATTGCTTCTAGGACCTTTACCTGGCATTTTAAAGTACTTTCAAATTTAGCCTTTCCCTAGTTTTCTACTTCTTTAATGTGTTTCTACCTTCCACAAACCTGCTGTTCCTTCCACTCAATGCTCCCCTCTACCCCCTATTATTCGAATGTTCTTTTTCAACACTAACTTTTAGAAACTAAGCCTTCCTCTAAGCCCAAGCATTATATCCCCGAGGAGGTGGTTCCTGCAACTTACAGCTATTGTGCCTTTATGACTACTTTCCATTTTCTTTATATTTATTTTGTATGTATTAATTGACATATCCTGTCCTGTCATTTAGAATAAAAGTTCCTTAAGAACAATTATTGTTTTTGTTTTTCATTATATTTTCAGCAATTAGCAGATTACCTGGCACAATTGCTTAATTTGTCAATTGATCAGTTTACTGACAAGTCATGAAGGACTTGGCTGTTACCATCAGTACAGGAAGATACTATACTCCAGGATCCTAAAGGTTCAGACCAAAAGAAAAAAAATGAGCATTGCCCAAGATTTAAAATTAGTCAGAAAGTTAAAGAAATATCTTCAAAGGAAATCATAAATATGATGATGATGATGTTAACAATAAAAATAAGAGAGTGAGGTTGCTAAAAGTTGAGTAGCCTGCACCTACTTGTCTTTTTTGGGGGGATAGAATTCTTAGGGTATAGTGGAGAAAACTAAAAATATATGGTTTGTCAGTTAGTCTCTGAGTGGAAACTCCCTCCACTAACGCAGCCTGGCAATTCATCAATAACTTATATTCTTAAAGTTACCTGAATTGTTAAGATTGAAGTAGCTTGTCCATAGTCATCTTGTTTTAGAAGCATTTACTATCAATAGATGCATTAATTCTATAAACAGCGATTTGGTGAATCATGGAGCAAACTGGGAGAAGACAGAAATTTTGTAATACCAATAATTTTTTTAAAATTAAAACTGTCTTGAGAATTTTTTTAAATAATCTAGAAACTTGATTTGAGGTTTTAGAGGGTAGGTGGGGACTTAAATTTAGATGTGCTGAAGGTAAATTGTATGATTGCCTTAAAATAGATTACAAAACATCAATTAAAATTTTGAACTTTCTTGAATGATTCATCTTAGAGTCAAGTTCATAGGATCATAGATTTAAAAGGATTTTAGAGATCAACTGGTTCTGCCCCCTCACTGTATAGATGAAGAAATGGAAGGCCCCCCAAAATGAAATGATATGTGTTCCAAGTTACACAGGAAGTAAGCTGATAAAGTGGCTTCTCTGCTTCCATGTTCAGTTCTCTTTCCACTAGACCCTCCAGTATCTCTACTCATTTTTTGCCCTATACATCCTGGAACTGAATATATATATATATGTATATACTATAATAATATGACAATCATAAACTTAACTACCTAGATCAGTTATCTAAAAAAGAAATATAAAACTATTATGAACTATGGCCTAAATATAACAAAATAAGAGTCATGAAGTTAACTATGCTTTTTTTTTGCTTTTGCATCTCATAGAACAAATAGTTTGTTTTCAATTAATAATATTTTTTCTTCTCTCCATTTGAAAAAAACATCCATTAGAAAAAAAAAGAAAAAGAAAATCAAACTCGTGTATTAAGTATGCATAATCAAACAGAACAAATTCTCACATTGACCATATCCAAAAACGCATTTTTCATTCTGCATCCTGATTCCACTATCACTATGTGATATGTTTACTCTGTTTCATCATCATAATTTGAAATCATATTTGGTCATTGCATTGATCAGACTTCTTAACTCTTAAGTGTCATATATCTGTCTTTATGATGTTTATTCAATTGTTTTCCTAGTTCTATTTTTCACTCTGAATTCAGTTCATAAAGTCTGTTCAGTTTTCTCTGAAATTGTTTCTTTTATTCTTTCCTATTGCACAGTAGTATTTCATTGCAATAATATAACAAAATTTCTTCACCAATTCTCCACTTACTGGATACCCCCTTCATTTCAGGTCTTTGCCACTACTAAAAGGGCTATAGATTTTCTTTTGCTCTTTCTTTGACATCTGTGGACTATGGACCTCAGAATATTATCACTGCATATGACATTCAGGATATGCACAATTTAGTAACATTTGTAGCACAGTTCCAAATTGCTTTCTAGAATGGCAGAATTGATTCCCATCTATATTAATAGTGTATTAGTATTCCTGCTTTCCTGTACTTCCTCCAACATTTATTATTTTCCTTTATTATAAATTTTATCAATCTGCTGAGTTATGAAGTAGAATCTCAGATTTAGTTTAATTGGAATTTTGCTAATTACTAGTTATTTGGAGCATTTTTTTCATATAATATTAATAGTTTGGATTCTTCCTTTAAAAATAACCTATTTATATCTTTTGATCATTTATGAAAGGAATTGCCCTTATCAGAAAAATTTGGTGCAAAGATTTATTTTTAACCAGTTAATGGTTTCCCTATTAATCTTAGCTACATTGATATTGTTTGTGCAAAACTTTATAATTTCATGTAAGAAAGTGTCCACTTTAACTTTTGTGATCTTCTTTAGTATTTATTTGATCATGAACTCTTCTATACATATATCTGAAAGATAATTCATTCTGATTCATCTAATTTATTTTTGGAATGACTTTTTGTAACTAAATTACTAGATGACTTTGGTATATGATGTCAGATGTTTGTCTAAACCTAATTTCTATCAGACTGCTTTCTAGTTTTCCCAGCAGTTTTCATGAAATTGTGCTTCCTTTTCCTAGGGTTTATTTAAGTTGGCTAGTAGGATCATTTGCTTATGTTTGCTATATATTTAATCTATTCCACTGATTAACCTCTGGTTTTTAACCAGTACCAAATCATTTTGATGATTACTACTTTGAAGTACATTCTGAAATCTGGTATTTGTAGCCCTTCTTAAGATTCTTGGATTTTTGTTCCTTCAGTTTAATTTCATTATTATTTTTTTTCTGGCATTCTTTTGATGGTTTTATGGATATGGCAACTAATAAGTTAATTCTAATAATATTGTTTTTATTATATTAATTTGGTCCACCTCTGACCAATTAACATTTCTCCAATGATTTAGGTCTGTATTTTTACTTTTTAAAATCTTTGTAGTTGTACTCATTACTTTCTGTGTCTATTTTAGTAGATGGGTTCCCAAATATTTTGCATATATAAAGTCCAAAGAATCTTGTGCATTACCTTAAATAGAATTTCTATGTCTTCCTGCTGGATCTTGTTGACAATATACAGATGATTGATGATTTACACAAATTTATTTCATATTCTGCTACTTTGATGAAATTATTGTTTCAGGTTTTTTTTAGCTCACCAGGATTTTCTAAGTAAACTATCATATCATTTCTAAAGGAGTAGTTATTTCCCCTTTTCCCAGGTTTATTTTCTCAATTTCATTGTCTAGTCTTATTGATATAACTAGCATTTCTAGCATTATAACACATTTTAGTAGGGAAGTCAGTATTTACCACTGCTGTATTTCTGATCTTATTAGAAAGGCCACTAGATTATTCCTGTATGTTATATCTCATTATAAGGTTTTTCTGCATCTACTTATATGCTCATACTATTTTTGTTTTTCCTCTTCTTGTTCTTGATAATAATTTAGTATATTAAATTTTTAACTTGTGTTCTCAAAATCTTGGAAATTTAAAGAAATTGTGACATTATAGAGGACTTAAAAGAACAGAGACCTTAGGAATAAAGTTTTATTTTACCCCAAGGGAAGAAGTGAAAAAACATATTTAGTAATCATATTATTATAAGAAATTATGACAGTGAAAAAAATTGCCATCATTGGAGCTGGAGTGAGTGGATTAGGTGCTATTAAGAGCTGTCTAGAAGAAGGACTGGAACCCACTTGCTTTGAAGAAAGCTCTGACATTGGAGGAGTTTGGAGATATGAAGTAAGTTACATTTTTCTACTAAGACCTTATAATTACCTTGGTTTGTGTGATGATTTTTCTCCTGTATAAAGGAAACTGAAATTTAATTGGAATTATATTAGAGACCTACTCCATTGACATACAATGCCTTTTATTTGCATGATTTTTAGATTTTTTTTCAGATTAATGTCACATGCTTTATAAAGTTGGATCGTAATGGTCCTAAAAAGCAGCAATAAATATATTAAGGAAATATTTATTCAGTGCATGCATCATATACTGAGAATAAACAAAAATAAAAATGAAGCCAAAGTTTATTGTCATCTCCACTGTATGAAATGTGGAAATGATGACCCAAGTGATAATGGTCATAGTAATAATTGGTGGCAGATCTAGGGGAGGGGTGGGGAGTTGGGGGGAAAAATTTGTAACAGAAAGGTATGTAAGGGTTAATGTTGAAGAATTACCCACACATATGTTATGCAAATAAAACTTTTAAAAATAAATAAATAAATAATTGGTGGCAGAAGCCTGGGTATCCCAAAGATTTGGGATCTAGCCCAGGGATTGTTCTACCACAACAATATCAATACCTCTTACTTAAAACATACCATTCAGTATTGCTGAGGGAAACTACCAAAATAAAAGGGATGTGTGTATGTATGTATCTTTATGAATCTATGTATGCATTTATATCAAAGCCCAAATATTTCCCCAAAAAGGAGTTTAAGACCTCTTAAACTAAAATTAAAACTTAAACCTAAAACCATTTAGATCCAGATCTCCTTTCCAATCTTATCTCAGTTCTCCTTCCTATCTCATCTTACTACTTTCCTCACATTCTATTCTAGCCAATCTACATTACTAGCTATAGCCCTAAATGTTATTTCTTACCCATGTACATTTATACTATACCTGAAATGCACTACCACCTGATCTCTGACTCTCAGAATCTTTCTCTTCCTTTAAGGCTAAGCTCAAGTGATATAGAATTATAGGTGTAGAATTTGAAAGGATTCCAAAAACCATTTAGTCAAACCCCCTAATTTTACAGATGAGGAAAACTCAGGAAATAATGAATACAACAGGTAAAATAAAGCAGAAAATATGTATTGGGGAAATAATAGAAGACTGATTTGACAAAAAAAAATGATGGGAAATTCAGAAGCTGCTAAATGAAAAATGAGAACTCCGTAGGGTGCACCATCAGGATAATTCATCCATATCTTTAAAAGTAGCATTCAATTCCATCAAGACTAAAGTATAATTGAAACTTAGAGAGATGCAGGATTCTTGATTCAGTAAGACTGATGAAATTCAGTTTTATGCTGATAGTAACAGTACAAAGCATTTTATGATGCACTGAAAGCTATTTATGGACCAAAGACCTGTGATGCATCTCAACCATTCAGTGCTGATGGAGCCATATTGATTAGTCACAAGGACATGATCCTAGAAAGATAGGCTGAGCACTTCCATAGTGTTCTCAATATTCATCAATCAATCCTGAAGCCATTCACCATTTAACTCAATTGACATCAATCACTTCCTAGCTGAAGTTCCAACTGAAGAAGAGGTTTTGTATGCCATTAGACTACTTTTGTGTGGCAAAGCACCCGGTGCTGATTCTATTCCAGCTGAGATTTATAAGGCAGGGGGTCCAATGCTGATACAAAAGAATGGTAAATAGCTTTTGGAAACATAAACTTTGTCATTTCTTCCCCTCTTTAAATTAGAGTGAACTCTCCCATTAAAGATATTCTAGACAGAGACTAAATTCTCCAGCCATACCAGGGCCAGAGGCAACAGATCCTTAGAGTTAGTTAGCCCCATTCCTAGAGCCAGATTGCAAAGAACTTCTCTAAATACAAAGAAATGGCCCAAGAAACATAGCTCCAATCATACTTTGCTCTTGAGCAAAGTTAAGAGCAACAGTTGAAGATAGTTCGATTTTGAATAGAAGACCAAGTTCAAATCCTGCCTCAGACATTTACTAGTTGTATGAATCTGGACAAGTCATCTATTCTCTTTAAATCTCAGTTTTTTCATCTGTAAAATGTGTAGAATAATAGCATCTATCTCATCAATTTATATTGTAAGGGTCTAATAAATATTAAAGAGTGATAAAAAAAAACATTAGCTCTTATCATTCTTACTCCCAATGATATATTTCCCAATACTGGGTAAGTGGGACTCAAACTTCAAATTAGTTGAGCAAATTTTTTGAAATTTTTTTTCAATTATTTGCCCTTAGCTTTAAAGGAAGAGAAGGATTCTGAAAATTAGAGATCAGAAGGGAATATGTTTCAGGTAAATACCTGGAGGGTAAATGCACACATCTAGGAAATAACATTTAAGCCCACAATTAGTAACATAGGTTGGCTGGAACATAAAGCATGGGAAAGAGAGTAAAAGAGATAAACTGAGGCTAGAAAGAAAATACGAATGCAGTAATGTTAGGCCTGAAATGATCTTAAATGACAGAGACAAAGATTGGGAGTGAGACAAAAAGAGAGGGGAGGAGGATAAGAGAAAGAGAAAGAAAAAGAGAGAGAGAGAGAGAGAGAGAGAGAGAGAGAGAGAGAGAGAGAAAGAGAGATTGAGATTCACAGATAACACAACTCCTATATTAGTGAAGTGAGGAAAGTAATAGATCCAGAAAGTGAATCCAATCTTTGTCATATCAGGAGTTTTCTTCATTCTCCATGATCACATTTTCTTCAAAGACATTAAGAATTCTTTTGTACCCTATAGGAAAAATCAGAAGCTGGAAAGCCTAGTATCTACCAATCTGTGACCAGTAACAGCTCTAAGGAGATGACATCCTATAGTGATTATCCATTTCCTGACCATTATCCCAACTTCTTGCACAATTCCAAAATGATGGATTATGTTAGGATGTATGCCAAAAATTTTGATCTCCTGAAATATATCCACTTTTTGGTAAGTAAAGGAAGAGCAATGAATATTGTATGTTGGCTATTCATGGCAGAAATCCATGTGACACACTTCAAGTCAGTATGGAAGTCATCACAACTTCCATAAAAGGGTGAAACTATGTTGATTTTCCTAAAAAACTCTTGTAGAAAACATACTGTTTTATATGGCATAGCTAGCAGTTATATACCACTTTGAGGGGCAGAGAGGTAGCACAGTGGATAAAATTCCAGGCTTAGACTCAAGAAGACCTGTCTTCCTAAATTCAAATCTGACCTCAGACACTTATTTGCTATGTGACCTTGGAGAAGTCATTTAATCCTGTCTGCCTCAATTTCCTCGTCTGTAAAACGACCTGGAAAAAGAAATGGCAAACCGTTCCAGTATCTTTGCCAAGAAAACCCCAAATGGGGCCATAAAGAGTCAGACATGATTGAACAATCACAAAAATATAGCCCTGTATGGTTTGAAAAGTATTTTACATATAGTATCTCATTTGATACTCGTAACATTAGGATGTAAGTGTTATTATTACCTTCATTTTACAGATGAGAAAATTGAGATTGACAGATGTTAAGTTACATACTTAGGGTGATAGTGCTTAACATATATCTGAGGTGGATTGGAACTCAAATTTTCCAAGTTCAGTATTCTATGCACTCTACCAGTTAAGTCTAGACTTGGAAACTTGAGTACTAATTCTGTCCTATTACCTAAATGTTAGATCAGGACTTTTTGGGTCTGGGGCATCTTCCCTCTCTTGCCATGATGGCAATTGCAAAGCTTTCTTAGAAATGAGCTCTTTAATGATCTTCTTCAAAGCCTGAAAAACATGAGATTTTCAGGGGACAAGAGCTATGAAGTAATATGTTCTTTAGGGTCTGTACTTCTGAGAAATGATGGAAGGACAGAGTGACTTACCTTTGACCTTTGTTCCCAGTCAAAGGTGAGCAGTGTAAGGAAATGTTCTGATTTCTCTTCTACTGGCCAATGGAATGTTGTGGTAGAGGCTGATGAAAAAGAGGAAACCTACATCTTTGATGGAATCATGGTTTGCAATGGTCATTATAGTGATCCCCATTTGCCACTAGAGTGCTTTCCAGGTATGTTATAAGTTGGGAAGAATCAATCTTTAAGAGAAAATTTCTAAATAATATCACAATTGGAGAAAAATAAGTGACTTCTGTTTTTATGTTTTGTTTTTTGTTTTAAAAACCTATGGGTTCTCCCAAAAAATTGAATCTCCACTCTAGTTGTTTAAAAAAAAATCTCTTTGGCTTCTTCTTCTTTGGGATTTAACATATTATGCCATCACCACCCTCAGTAATAGTTCCTAGGCTATAAGAAACATTTACCAAGATGATGGCTTCAAGGACTGGTCTAGATGGGAGTAAAGAAAGGAGGGAAGGGAGAGAGTCCTCCTTCCTCCAGTGCTCTTGGGCATATTTGCCCATCAGTGATATAAATTGATATAAAATAGATAGAAAGGGGCCTCTTTATATAGTGATTTTTCCCCCTCAATTATGGTCAGGGGTCCCCAACTGGAAGTAAGAATAATGGTCCTAGAGAAAGGTCTGTGTGTTCATGGTCTTAAACCACCTCCATCTGACTTTCAGTGGATGTGACTGTTGAGGTGGTAGCTAGGACCTGATATTCTTGACACATACTAACT
Organism: Myrmecobius fasciatus; assembly: GCA_023553655.1. Classification (NCBI taxonomy): domain Eukaryota; kingdom Metazoa; phylum Chordata; class Mammalia; order Dasyuromorphia; family Myrmecobiidae; genus Myrmecobius; species Myrmecobius fasciatus. The sequence continues at coordinate 34,080 of JAJPUD010002287.1, read as the reverse complement.
CTCCCTAAATATGTCCCACTATTTAGCTAGGTTGCTTTGCCTGTTCTCTATATGGTAATTAGTTAGCAATTGATGGAGATGGTTGGCCTTTTTTCTACAAGTGTTGCTTCATAAGATTGGCTCCACAGGGTTGAATTAGAAGCAGGACTGATAATCTTGAGGTCACTGCTACTACTATGACCCTTGAGTTTATGGTCCTGGGTGACAGCCTAGTCATAGGAAAGGTTGTGATCTAAGCAGTGACTCCTCTGTACAAGCTTCCTCCCTCCCCTGTAGGGTACCCTACTGCCTTACACAGACTGGTCTATTGATAGGGTAGTAATCTGGCAGCTGTTAGTGAGGAGAGCCAATCTTCTCTGCACTGATTTGATGAGATACTTAAGGTAGATTACTCTGACAGCAATACAAAGTACAGTTTACACAGGGATCAGCAAGAAATTAAAGGAGGAAAAAACTTCTTGATAAAGACAACCTAACTCTTTGAAATTATTTCATCTTTGTTAACTGTTCTTTTTAAAAATCCCTTCTGGAATTTTCTCAGAAACCAAAGTCAAACTCATTTGAAGGGGGGAATCCCCTTTTTTGTTGGGGAAAGGAGAAATAAGGAGCCTGAGGCAACCAAATCATTCCCATTATTCAAGAGATGCCTTTAATCCTCTCCATTTGGTTGTCAATAAACATACCTCATGTTCTCTACAGGAAAATGCCATCAAATCCCCAAAGGCTTACTCTCTGAACTATAATTGAATTGATCAGAAAACTTTCTTGTCAACTCTACCCCCATGCTACTCTTAAAAAAAATAAACCTCAGAGCACAAGCCCTGAAGTCAGGAGGATCTGAGTTCAATTCTGGCCTTAGACACTGTAACACTTCCTAGCTGTGTGACCTTGGGCAAGTCACTTAACCCCAATTGCCTCAGCCAAAAAAAAAAATTAATAATAAATAAATAAATAAACCTGCGATATCATCAGCCTTTTAAGCCATCATTGTCTATCTTTCCTCCTTTACAATACTAAATTCCTACAAAGAATCCTCCATATTTTTGTCTCTGCCTCCATTTCTCTAACATTGACTTAATTAAGCCTGCCACAATATGGCCTCTTGCCCCATATGCTACTGAAACTATTTTCACAAAAGTCACAAAGATGGATATTCTGAGCATTTATCTCATTTCCTTTCCCTCACCTTATGGTGTTTTTCCACATACTAAGCACTGAATAAATGTCTCTTGTTGCATTTTATAATGTTCTTTTCCCTGGGTAGATATAGTCAACAGTATTTTTTTTTTTTTGCTGAGGCAATTGGGGTTAAGTGACTTGCCCAGGGTCACACAGCTAGGCCATGATAAATGTCTGATTCCAGATTTGAACTCAGGTCATCCTGACTTCAGGTCTGGTGCTCTAAGGTTTATTTTTTATGAGTAGTATGGGGGTAGAGTTGACAAGAGAGTTTTCTGATCAATTCCATTATGTACCACCTAGCTGCCCCTATTCAAAAATACTGGTTATAGGTGAGATTTACAGTTAAGAAGCATCTAGCTGAGAATCTGGTTTCAGATATTTACCAAAAAATTTTACCCAAAAAATTTCAAAGCAGTTATAAAAGTACATGTTTTCCCCTGACATTTATGCCCAGGGTTTGACCAAATCTTTGATCTTTACTTCAAGGTATCGAGAAATTCACAGGCTCCTATTTCCATAGTCATGAGTATAAGAATCCAGAGAAATTTAAGGGGAAGAGAATCCTTGTGATTGGTCTTGGAAATACCGGAGCAGATGTGTCCAGTGAGCTCAGTCGTGTAGCTAAACAGGTTTGCCTTTATTATTCTGTTATTAATTCTACATATAAGATATATGCATTGTACAGAGCCTTTTAGATTAGACTTTGTAGCCAATGCTTTGGAATACTACCTGAACATAGGCCACTGACTGTCCACCCTTAAACACATCACCCAACTCTTACTTCAGACCTTATTGGTACCAATAAGAAGTTTATCACTAATCAAAGTAATATCAGCCTTCGAGATGTGCAGTATCAGCCTTTAAGGTGTGCTTTTCTGCTGAAACTAAAGTAGAGAAAGAGGCAACAAGGCTAGATTGGTATGAGTTTATTAATTTGGTTCAAGGTAAAGGGGAAGGGAACTGCTTCCTATTGCTACATAGGGATTGTAATCATCCAACAAGACAGCAGATATGAATGGTGAATAGTGCAAGGGGACATCACACACTGTCCCTAGCTCTATGGATAGGCCAAAGGTTCAGGCCCAGTGGGAAACACACTCTAATCCAAGGCCCCAAAGTTCTTTGGGGAACAAAATTATAAAACGTTCTAAACAAAGAGCTGGCGATGGAACTATTATAAGAGACTACTTTACTATCTAAGAAGCAAGGCAATGGAGTAGTCTGGAACCCTTAAATTGGAGTATTCCCTGAATAAAGAAGAATGAAGAAGAAACGAGGATGCAGGAAAATTAATTCTGTGCTACAGCAAGAAAACACTTGGAGAGGGGAGCAATGTCTAGTGTCTAGGTGAGTTAAGCCTTAGAATACATGTCTGCTGATGACTGGGACTGTGTTAGTCAAAATGATTTTCACTAATTCCCAGTTGAACATCCTAGGATCAGAGATTCAGAGATAGAAGAAAGCTGCAGAAGACACCTGAAAAGTGACTGAGATCAGGGCTCTCATTTTTTGAACAATGAAATAATCAAGATCCAGTAATTCATTCAGTCATGCTCTCAGTGTCTGAGGTAGGATTTGAATAGAGGTCTTTGTGAATCCAAGTCTATTGCTCTCTTGAAGCATCCTCAGCCTAGTAAGAATTTCCAAAAGTGGATGAACTTTATGAGATATGCCATGATGACAAAAATTAAACATAAAATCAATAAAGAGGTATTTATTAAGTATCTACTATGGCCAAGCACTGTAGTAGGTGCTAGAGATACAAAAATAAAAAATGAAACCATCTCTGTTTGCTATCCTCTCCAGGGGAGGAAGCATCTACACATAAAAGTATACTCAGAATAAATTCTGGGTAACATGGAGTGAGCCTCTCATGCCTGGGAGATCAGGAAAGGCTTCGAATAAAGGCAATGGACCTTGAAAGAAAGCAAGGAGGAAGGAAACAGAGGCAGAGGTTATGGATGGAGAGAATTCTAAGAAATAGATCTATAAATCTATAGCACAGGGTTGCAGCAATAAGCTAGATGTGCTATGACTATAGGAAAACAGTTCTCTGAGCACAGCCTCTAAGGAGAAAATCAGAAACCAGGGAAAAGGAAAGATGTTCTTTCTTTCAAAGAATCAGTCTCAAACTCCCAAGATCACTCCAGAGATTGTACAATATAAAATGTAACTACCAATTTGGTAGGGTTTTCAAATGAATAACACCCATAGTTAAGCTTCTACTGACTTCCAGGTAACAAATTTTCTTCAAGAAACATTATATCTTCATGGCTTACTGGATTAAATGTCAGGAATGGAGGAAGGAAGGAAGGAAGGAAGGAAGGAAGGAAGGAAGGAAGGAAGG
>JAJPUD010002287.1:10000-30541 GCA_023553655.1 Myrmecobius fasciatus | reverse complement strand
AGGAAGGAAGGAAGGAAGGAAGGAAGGAAGGAAGGAAGGAAGGAAGGGAGAGAGGGAGGAAGGAAGACAGGGAGGGAGGAAAGGAAAGGAAGCTAAAGGGATACATTTATTTGAGGGTCAATCCTCACCCCACCCTAAATCTTTATGTCTGCCGGTGGGTAGAACCAATCTTGAGTTTCTTGGATAGAGAAAGTACTTTTCATTCTTCTGCTAAACAAGAAGTATGGTGTGAAACAAATGATTCCTGGATTCTTCAGCAATTCTAGAGAAGGTTTTAACTATTTGCTCCCATTTGGTCCTCTGCATAGCCCTGTTCACCACTTGTGGCAAGAGATGGGAAAGAGGGTGTGAGTTAGAAGTCAGGAGGGAGTGTACTTTAGGTATAGGGTTCATGTAGTTAGAAAATAACATTTAGGGAATAATTAATGGTCTAGCCTGGTACCAAATATGGGAAAGGGAATAAAATCAAATAAAGTTATAAAGAATATGGATAAAGAAACGGATATAGATACATGAATATGTTGATGGATAGATAGAGATAGAGATATATTGGAGATAGATATGCATATGTGTATATACACGTGTATATTCTACAGAGAAAAAAAAGAAAGAAAAAGAGAGACTCTTTGATCCATGTGTACACGCATGCACCCACATGCACACAAAAACACGTACATCTTGTTCCAGTATACTTCTCAGCAACACTGCCTGGCACATTTAAAGCAAGAAGTGTTTATTTCACTGGGGTAGAAGAATCCCTAGGCTAGTATTCTGCAAACCAGGATTCTGCCATCAATCATTTATTTGACCTTTACCTCCTTGACTTTCACATTTTGTGCAGAGGACTTAATAATAAGCAGAGGCATCATTTTCATACCTCTTTGTACCTTCACTGCTTAGAACAATGCCTGACACATAGCAGGCACTGCATAAATACTTTTTGAATATATTAATGGCTGCATTTCAGGTCCATGTGATGCAAAAGAGCGTTGGACTTGAAGTCCGAGAGACTCATCTTTCTGAGTGCAAATCTGGCCTCAGGCACTTACTAGCTGTGTGATTCTGGGCAAGTCACTTCACTCTGTTTGCCTCAATTTCCTCAGCTGCAAAATGAGCTAGAAAAGGAAATGGAAAACTATTCCATTATCTTTGCAAAGAAAACCCCAAATAGGATCATGAAGAGTAAGAAACAACTGATGACTGAACTTCAGTGTCAATAAGAATAAATGAAGCAATGCATGTGCTTTGATCTCAATTCAATGTGTCTGGGGCATTGAGGTAGGGTTATTTCATAAGAGAATACTTTTTGAGCTTTTCTTTCTTCCAGGTATTCCTCAGCACACGACGAGGATCATGGATCTGGTACCGAGTTTGGGATAATGGGTATCCCCTAGATACTGTACTCTTCACACGCTTTAAGACTATCATCAGAAAATGTCTAAACAGCTTCATTATCAACAAATTGGCAGAAGACAAATTAAACACAAGATTTGACCATGCCGTGTACGGTCTGCAGCCTCTTCATAGGTATTATTTTGGAATTTCAATAAATGTAATTCATTCTGATTATCAATGTGGGCAAGTCTGTTAACAAACTCAGAAGGCCCAACTCCCATAAATTCAGGAGGGGGAGCAGTCTTCTCCCCACTCTGTCCTCATGGTGTATGACTCAGGATTATAGATTGAGAGATAAAAAGGACTTCTTAGTTCATCTAGTTCAATTCCTTTTTATAGATGAGAAATCTGAAGTTCTAAAAAAAATTAAATGCCTCGTCCAGGGTCACACACATTAATAAGCATCAATGACAAGATTTGAACTCAGGTCCTCTTTACTCCAAGTCTAGTATCCAATCTGTGCCATGATGATATTTTTTTCTTCTCAAGCCATATTTTCTTCCACCCTTCAGTAGAGGCATAGAGCAGTAAACAGCAAGCATATGAGACATAGAAATGAAGCTTCCCAAACTGCCAATGAAAGTAAATGTAACCCTCCTCCCTAATTGCCTCTTTTTAGGAAGTGCCCACTCTGGCTTCTTCATCTTAGTTACAATTCTGATTAAAAAATCATACAGGCAAAGCATTTAGTATAATGATATTGTGTGAAATGAGCACCACAATCTCTCTTTCTGATATGATAAACACATGAAATTTGGAATCACAAAATTCATTTTGCCTCCATTTTTTTTTCTTCCAGAGAAAATTATGTCAGGGAGAGAAAGGATAAAACAAAAATGCCTAGTAATAGAAATTCAAGGTAAGCAGGAAATGATTAAGAGAAGAGCTAATTGCCAAGAACATCCAAGACTATTGAAAGAACTGATTGATGTTCTTTCTGAACCATTGGAGAAGTAAATGGAGCACAGGATCTCTAGTCAGAAAGATTTGAATTTGAGATATTTACTATCTTTGTGACTCAGGGCAAGTCACAGTCCCTGTATACTTCAGTTCCTTCAGGTATAAAATAAGGCTTAATAATAGCGATCCCACCCCTACTTCATAGCATTATTGTCAAAATCAAATGAGATTATATTTGTGAAGCACTTAGCACAGTGACTGGACCATAGTAGGTACTTATTTCTCCTCATTCCTTTTTCCCCGATGGCATCTAGATAGTGCAATGAATACAGTGCTGGACTGGGAGTCAGAAGTGCTAGGTCTTCTCTTCCAGAGTTCAAATCCATCCTCATACACTTACTAGCTGTATGACTTTGGGCAAGGCACTTAACCCTATTTGGTTTATTTTCCTATCTATAAAATGAGCTGGAGAAGGAAATGGTAAACCACTATAGCATCTTTGCCCCAACAAAACCCAAATGGGGTCATGAAGAGTCAGACACAATTAAAAAGAACTAAACAGCAATCTTTCCCCATCCCTTCCTCTTCTAGTCAATGATATTTGAAAAGATCACAGAGAATGGGAGAGATGCTGTTGTTCTGACTGTCAAAAAATGATATAGAATTTAAAAGCTTCAGGCCAATGATCTTCATTTCAATTCTTGGCAAAATTAGAAAGTATTCAAAGTATGGTTAGTGAACCTCTAGGGAGAAAATGTCATGAATGCAAAGAACATCAAGAACAGATTATGTCAAACTAACTTCATTTATATCTGTTAGGTTATTAAATGGGCAGATCAAGGGAATAGTGCTTATATAATTAACTAAAAATTTGGCAAAGTGTTTGGCAAAAGCCCTGTTGCGATGCTTTTAGACAAGATGGAAAGGTGTGGGCTAAAGGACAATAAAGTCAGAGAGCTTCAGAATTAGTTGAATGTCTGGACCAAAGTCAAGGATTTCTTCAGTAGATTCTCAGACATTTGTTTTTAGTATTATGCTACTCAACATTTTTACCAGTGCCCTAGATAAAAATACAGATGGCATGCTTATCAGATTTGCAAAAGACAAAACTCTGGATGGCATAGCTAGGATATTGGATGAAAGAGACAGAATTCAGATTTTGGAAGAACTGAGTATTGATCTAAATAAAATTTAATTTAATAAGCATAAGTGTCAAGTCTTATGAATTCCAAAGTCACTTTTACAAGTACAAAATGAACCATGTAGCTAGATAACTGTTCTTTTTTAACTTAAAAAGTGTTTATTGGACTATATTATGATGTTTTAGTATAAACTGGAAATGAACCACATGAACCCTTGTTTGGATCTAGTTTAATGAAACAATTTTTTTTTCCTGATAAAAAGGTCTCACAAGCAGACCTTATGAGAATTTGATGTCAAATCACTGGCTAACTTTTTCATGCTTATACAGATATTTATACAAAACCAGTGAATAGCTAGATGTCTCCAGGCACAAATTACAAAATCACAAAATTTTAGACTTGGAGGACCCTTTGGTTAAATCCACCCTGAAGAATGTCCCTCCTCCCCTACAATATATTTGACAGTTGATCAGGCAGTCTATTCTACCTTCAGGGGAGGAAACGAACTCCTTTCATACCTTCCAAGGTATTCCATTCTACTAGTGGATAGCTCTCACTATTAGGAATGTTTTGGAAATTTGTTTCTTTGTATTTTCCTCCATTGTTCTTGGTTCTGCCCTCTCATATCAAATAGAACAAGACTAACCTATCTTCCAGATAATCCTTCAAATATAAGGGACATTCTGTATTTGAAGAAAAGTATCTTTAGTTTTCTTTTCTCTAATAACTTAAAGAAATGAATTTTTAACACCAAATTAGCTACCATTTCTGATCTCTAGGCCAATTCCCAACACATTAAAAAGCAATCCTTGTGAATCTGTTCTGCTCATAGCAGGTACTCAGAATCAGATAATATTAATATCACATTGCTAATATTTCCAAAGGAGGTTTATACTGATGTCTTTACAGCTCGTTTTTATCTTTCAGGTTCCTAAATCATCAACCTACTTTCAGTGATGATTTGCCTAGCCACATAATTGCTGGAAGACTGTTGGTAAAAGCAAATGTGAAAGAATTCACTGAAACAACTGCCATCTTTGAGGATGGTACTGAAGAAAGAATTGACGTTGTTATCTTTGCCACTGGATATACTTTCTCCTTTCCTTTCCTGGATAATGATTCAGCAGTCTTAGATAGCCAGAAGTCTCTATTTAAATATGTCTTCCCTCCTCAACTGGAAAAACCAACACTGGCATTCATTGGTATAATCCAGCCAGTAGGAGCTACTATTCCAACATCAGAAATCCAGAGCCGATGGGCCACACGTGTGTTCAAAGGTATGTGAGGGACTAGATTTAACAACAAATAAAAAAGATAAGTTAACTGTGATATTCTTGGAGTGATTTTATAGGAAAGTCTTTCAGATTCTATATCTAATCCCAAATATGCCAGGTCCTATAACAGTACTCCAAATTCTGTCAACAGAGATCTACTCCTTTCAGGTGTTTTTTTTAAAAACACATTTCCTAGGCTTCCCTATTTGAATGAAAATATTCCTGAGAGAGGTAATACTACTAGCCCAGCATTATAGCAGAGGTGAGTTTGCTAGGTCTCTTCAAATTGTGAGCACAAGCTAAGAACAAGACTCTATGGAGATAGAACACAGAGAAGATGTCTGAGGAGGCTGGAGTGACAATAGAGATAAAAAGATTTGTGAAAGGGAAGCTGGGAGGGACAACAAATGCTAAACTTTGCCAAGGGTCTGCCATGGATACATGAGCAGATTTGAAAAAGATATGCTCTGGATGCCTCACCAAATACATTTATAAATCATAACCTATGACTAAATTCTACTGCTAAGAAAAATGTCAACACTAAGCTTGGCATAGCCAAGCAAGAAGGATTTGGGCGGATTTAGGTCCAGAATAAAGTGGAAAGGGAAAATGACAGATCTTTATGTTTCCCAGCACTTCTGAAATAATTTCCATGATGTCATTCTAAAATTTGCTAATGGAAAAACAGCTCCATTCTTTATTGGTTTTCAGTTGTTTAACTCTTCTTGACCCCTTTTGGGATTTTCTTGACAGAGATACTGGAATGGCTTGCTATTTCCTTCTACGGCTCCTTTTACAGATGAGGAAACTGAGGCAAACGGGGTTAAGTGACCTATACAGGATCATACAGTGTCTGAGGCTAGATTTGGACTCAGAAAGATGAATCTTCCTGACATTATATTTGTTACACCACCTTGATGTTCCATAACAGCTCAAGCATCATACAATTATTAAGCATCTACTATGTAAAATGCAAAACTTTACTAATATGATTTGATCTAAGTTTCTCTCAATTCCAAATCTCTGATTCTGTAAGAAAGCAGTCAACAAGTAATTTCTTAATCCTATTGGAAAACAAAGAGCTGTTCTAGCACTGCAATCATATTTATGCATATTTGTGAAGTATATTTTTAATACCCATGAGAAAATGTATTTAATTTTTAATGGAAACTTGTAGTGTGTGTGTGTTGTTTTATAAAGGAAATAGGAACTGCATGAATTATGATGAGTAAATTTTAGTCTCTCCTGGATCCTAACAGTTAAAACACTTCTTTGTTTAGGCATCTGCTTAAGTCTTTGTTATAAGGGAAAGTTATTAAGAAGAGATATCAATGGGGGGGGGGGGGGTTTAAAGAATAAAATATTTTTAAAAGAGCAAATGGAAAATAAAGAGGGAAAGAAAATAAGGTTGAAGGTAGTAGTATGAAAATGGCAGTAAGCACTACAAAAACTATGAGAGATGAACCCAGTCACTAAGAGGCATTCAATCAGATGGCACAGATCTGAAGATACAAAGATGCATTTTTCTGACAAAACAGAAATATTTAATCCAAACTAAATGGCAGAGGAGCTATGTCTGACAGTATATGATGTATCACATATTCATGATCCACTGCTTCTCTATCAGAAGAGAAAAATACTTCAGCTGGCAGTAAATCTAAATTCTGATGTATTTTAGTGTGATTTTCTTTTATATTATTGGGTCTATTGTGAATAATATTTTCATAATTCTGCCTTTTCTCTTTATATCAATACATATAAGTTTTCTTGACTTCCTCTGAATTCCTCACATTTCTCTTCTCTTATGATGTGATAATAATGAAAGGCATAGCTTTACACTCATACAGAATAATTGGTCCAGCCATTCATCAAGCAATGGGCACCCATATTGTTTTGTTATCACAAGTTTCACTTGTCCTTCTTGATAACAGAGATTGAAGTGCCAGGACTTTTGTCAATATTTTGTGTCTTAGGAAGACAAAGTGAGGGCTGAAAAATAATTACATTTTTATCAATGACTGTATTCTTTTTTATGTGCAGTTCATGAATTCAAAGTAGAAATGCTACATTAGAAGATTGGGGAGGGAGGGGAATTATTCAGAGAAGTCCATGCAGATCACAGAATGAATTCTTAACATTTGGAAGTTGTGAGTAAAAAACTATCTAATGTTATAAAGAAGGTAACTTATCCTAACACTGAAATGAAATCCAGTGCACCATTCTTTTTTTTTTTAATTCCTCATTTATATGTACAATTTAAAACTCATTTTTTTCAAAAGTCCCTTCTTTTTTCTCCTCCACTCTTATTGAAAAAGCAGGAAATTTGATATAGGTTACACATGCAGCAGGCCATTCTTAAAGATCCTCTACTTTTGGACTTGGGACTTGATTTCCAAAGAGAGCTAGTGTGGATGTAATGATTTTCTCCTAAAACTACTTCCTTCCATTCAGTGATTCTCCCAGAGAGTCCTAACCACATTCTGGATATTCTTTCCTAGGGCTGAACAAATTACCTTCAGTGAGTGACATGATGACTGAAATCAAATGGATGAGAAATGACCTGAAAAATAAGTAAGAAACTCAATGTTGGTAAAGGGCAATTGATTGCTTAGATCACGTGTTTGTCTTTTGGGTCTCCTTTACGTTTATTGATCATAGAAGCTGCCTGTACAAGAGTACAAAAGACTGCCTAGTTCTGTTTTAACAGTATCATTAATAGTAGCAATTTTTAGTTTGTATGTTGAATGTGTAGTTTCAGATGGCCGTGTTAGAAAACACTTATTGCTGCAATTATTTAACTTCTACAGGATACTTGGCACAAAATGTTTAATATGTACCAATCTCCTTGGCAACATTTGGTTTTATTAATTAGGGGCTTTAGAGAAACAATATAAGGATCAAAAGATTGTCCTATCTATTTCAAGGATTAAGGCAAACAAAAGAGCAATCCCTCTGGAGTTGAGGAGAGAAGCAAATACCTTCCAATTAGTCTGAACAAATTCAAAACCAACCAAATAATACAAATATATAGAATTAAATATAATATGGAAACATATATATATACATATATAGGCACATATACTATTTGTGCCATCTGTGGTACTTTCCCTTGATGTCCAAAGATCATAGAATGACCTAAATCCAGAAAGATGTCAGAAGCCATCTAGTCCCATTCTCCTCATTTTTCAGATGAGGAAACTGAGGCTGACATTAATTAATAAACTTGCCCAAAGTCACACAGACCATAAATGTCAGAAGCAGTATTCAAATCTCTTGTTAGCTGATTTCAGAGTCCATCTTCTTTTCACTGACCCATACTTATTCAAAAACTTTTTTTCTATCATTTATAACAGATAATCAGGAATAAATTGCAATTATCTTCATCAGGATCATTTCAAAGACCATCATGTTGGTAGATATGCAAAGTTTTAATCAGACTTGGCCCTTATTGAAGTTACAAATTTGTAAGGAAGATAATAATACATATATGAATTACTAACATACCAAAATGAACATAAAATCATAAGAAGTGTTCAAAGTGAAATACAAGAAAGGACACTTTTTGCCAACAAGAGAACCAGGAAAGTATGGAGAACTGGAAATAATTCCAAATGGCTAGAGTACAGTATTTATAGAAACTGCTAGAAAGGATCCTTGGACCTACACCTCCCTTTGCTAATACCTGAAAGACAGGAAGCACATCTCTACTAGGAGCTAAGTGAACCTTTCCTCTTTAGTAGAAGACCTAGAAGAAACTTAAGCAGACTCGGGAAATATTCATTATTAGTGGGATGGGCACAAGTAGACTATTTTGAGAAAGTACTAAGGGTCTGTCAACACTTATACTTGTTAAAAATTGATGGTGGCACAATGGATAGAGCACCAGCCCTGAAGTCAGAAGGACCTGAGTTCAAATCTGGTTTCAGACACTTAACACTTCCTAGCTGTGTGACCTCGGGCAAGTCACTTAACCCCAATTGTCTCAGCAAAAAAAAAAAAAATGATTCCTATAGCTGTTACACAGAACAGTGAAAGGCAGTTCTCTCTTCTTACACATTTGGGACTAACTCTGAAATTTAGCCTTATGCCAAAGACTATAGTGGTACTGGGTTCTATTCCCCTATATGTTCTTTGTGAGGGTCTCTTTATGTCAGAGCTACCAGTTACTAATCTCATCTATGTACTTCCTAGAGGAATTGAAGGCTTTAGATAATTGAAGATTCCCCTTTGTATTTATCTCTCCCTTGGTTATAGAAGTAAACAATGATAAGTGAGCAAACATCAGCTAAAGGACTTCTGTGTGTAGAGAAGGAAAGTAAACACAGGGAAAAAATATAAAACTTGTAAAAAAGAATTTTAATATAGAATGATCCATGATGAGTAAAAACCTAAGAGAAGTACAAATCAGCTTCTGTTCAAGAATAATGAGTGTGAAGCAAGGGGCCTGGGTTCATATCCCAGCCTTACCACTTACTAATTGTATAACTGTGGATAAATGACTTAGCCAGTCTAGACCTCAGTTTCCCATGCAATCAAATGTAAGCTCTTTGAGAATTGGGACTATTTGGTTTTGTCTTTTTCCCTGGTGCCTAGTACAGTGACTGGAATATAGTTGGTGTTCAATGATTATTTCTTAAATTGAATTAAATCTGTAAAATTAGAGGGATGGATTAAATAACTTTTAGATATTTATTTAGCTCAAAATCCAGGATTCTATGATCCCATGGGGAAAGCATTATTACTGACTGAAGGAAATAGAGAAGTCGCATTTAATCTGAGTATTAAAGATGGATCAAATTTCAACAGGCTAAGGGGGAACAATAGAGATGGCATTTTAGGTGTCAGGAATGTGTTTATGAGCAAACACACAGAGGTAAAAATGAAACAAAATGTGTAGGAGTCAATAAGTAGTCCTGTTAGACTAGAGCAAAATGCAAAGAGCAAGGGTAAGTGTGAACTACACCAAAAAAGTAGGAAGATGCTGTATTGTTTTTTGAACGTTAGTCAAAAAAAAAATCAATCTTTTTACTAAACACTAGAAAGACAGTGGAAGAAAGTATTGAACAAAGGAGTGACATATAAATCAATTAACATTTATTAAGTACCTATTATGTGCCAGACACTGTGCTAAGTGTGCAGATGTTGTTCAGTGACTTTGTGTGTCTGACTCTTCATGGCATAGATACCAGAGTGATTTGCCATTTCCTTATCCAGCTCATTTTATTGAAGAGCAAAATGAGGCAAACAATATTAAGTGACTTGCCCAGGTAATAAGAGTCTGAGACCAGCTTTGAATTCAGGAAGATGAGTCTTTCTGACTCCAACCTGGCACTTTATCCACTGCATCATCTACTTGTCCACTGAGGGTACAATTATTACAAATGAAATGATCCTTGCTCTCATAAAAACTTACATACTTGGGCAAGACATTAAGTACATATGTAAATATAAACAAGGTAAATGTAAATAGAAGATACAAATAAATGCAAAATAGTAAAATACAATATAATCTGAGAATGAGCATAATAGCAGTCAAAAAACATTTCACAATGAAGGTGATGTTGAATGACTTAACAATCATTTATTAAGTACTTACTTATGTTACTATATGTGCTAGGCACTGTGCTAGGATGACAGTTAAGAAAATAGTAAGTACAGGAGCAATTGAATCTAGAAATATTTCAAAGATATAATCAACAGATGTTGATAATGTGGTAATGTAGAAGTAGGGGAAGACAAAAAAAGTCAAAGGTAACACAAAGGTTTAGAATATATATGATGTGTGGGATTCAATGACAGCAATGGAAAAGTTAGAAAGGATAAGATATTAGGGGAAAATAGTTCAATTTGAGACATGTTAAGCTGGAGGTGCTGCCTAATGAAAAAAAAATCATTGCATTGCATTCATTGACATTCAAAATTTTCATCTATATGGTTATCGTACCTTTGTACTCATCTCATAGTTTGTTCTATGCATTGTGCTCTAATTAAATAGGACTATGGTACTGAATATGATAAATCTGAAGCTTGGGAAAGAGGTCAAAATTATAAAGAGAAGTTTGAGATTCATCTGTATAGGAACTGAAAGTGGGAGAATGTGTTTGCAAAGGAAGAGAGTATTGGGCTAAGAGATGTAAGAGAGAAGAGAACTGGGGCTCTGAACTTGTAGACTCCTGAGGCAGAGGTTAATATCAAAATACCAGGGTCTTAAATAGTGACAACCAATTTCAAAGCAAAGCAAAGCCTTCTAAAGAGCATGAATTGTGGAGAGATGTAAAGGAATCATCTTAAACAGCTGTGTTAATCTATCTATGACTTTTCATATAGTTTTGATGGGGAAAAATGGTACTGGAAAATAATCACAAAAGAGTATTTGAGCCAAAGATTATCATATAAATTTCTAGCAGTTTCTTTCTCATTTTTCCACTAATGAGCTCCACACAACACAGTGAAAACTGTCTCTTAAAGACATAAAGAGAGAGGTCGGGGGCAGCTAGGTGGTGCAGTGGATAGAGCACCAGCCCTGAAGTCAGGAGGACCTGAGTTCGGATCTGGTCTCAGACACGTAACAGCCGTGTGACCCTGGGCAAGTCACTTAACCCCAATTGCCTCAGCCAAAAAAAAAAAAAAGAGAGAGAGAGAGAGAGGTCAAATTCTGACTTGGGATTTCTCATCTTATGATTCCAGGTTTGTATTAAGTCTTCGTGATGAACGCCGAGTTCAATACATTGAATACATGGATGAAATTGCCTCAGAAATAGGAGTAAAGCCCAAAATGCTTTCTCTCTTCTTCTCGGATCCCAAGCTGGCCTTAAACATTTTCTTTGGTCCTTGTACTCCATACCAGTACCGCCTGCAGGGACCTGGGAAATGGGCAGGAGCTAGGGAAGCCATTTTGACTCAGAGAGAACGCATCATCAAACCCTTGAGAACTCGAACTGTCAGAGATGACCAACTTCCATTCTCTGTGCCATTTTGGCTTTTAAGTGCCAGTATGATCCTTCTTGTTGTTCTTATCTTAGTGTTATTTTAGTGATATTCCTTTCATCATCTCCATGATAATAAGCAGTGATACATACTGGTTAAGGGACAGATGGGATTCAATTAGTCATTTATCAATATATATTTCTCATGCAGATTTGACAGTGTTTCAATTAAAACAAACTTTAGCTATGTGCCCCTTTGGGGACTGCAAAGTTATTACCCTGATAGACAAGTAAGCATACTTCTCATGGGGACAAAATGATTAATACTATTGGTGTGTATGTGTGTTATCATTTTCAGATGAATATAGATAATAATTAATGTTAATAAAATTAATTAACAAAATTAAATTTCATTCAAAAGAATTGTCTCCACTCTTCTCTGTTGTCTGGATTTCCTAACTTTCTTCAGGTTCCAGGTAAAATTGTATTTTCTATAAGAAGTTTCCTCTGATCCTCTTTAATATTAATACATATAATATATATAACACAGATTGTGTTATATGTGCATATATATACATATATATATACATATAGATAGATGTCTCCAGAGAGAAACAGAGAGAGATGGATGGATGGATACATGGACAAATAGATTAGAGACACAGAGAGACAGAGACAGAGAAAGGATAAAGATTCAGAGACAGAGACAGAAAGAGATTCACAGAGAGAGAGAAAGTGGGTGGACACACATATACATACTTTTTTAAAACTTTAAAATTTTTTTAAATTCCAGCAATTATATCACTGGCAAGCCTACAGCCCCTTTTTACTTTTACCACACTTCTCATAGAGAAGAAGCTAGATGATATTATAGTAAAAAGAACACTGGATTTGAAGTCTTAGAATCAAATCCCTTTTAGGCACACACTAGTAAAATGACCCTGGTCAAATCACTTGATTGCTCTGTGTCTCAATTGCCTCATTTGTAAAATGAAAAGGTCAGACTCTATGGCCTCTAAGATCCCTTTCAGCTCTAAAACTATGATCCTCTAAATCTAGCTTTATCTTGATGAGTCAATTCATATTCTAAGATGAGTCTTCAAAATAAGACTTTGGTATCAATTTGGGGAGAGAAGTTAAGCATCATTAAATTTTTTATTGAGTATCTTCACTCTTTATATTTTTAATTTATGTCAAAAATATTTCAGATGGATCTGACAAGATCAGGGTCAGCCTAAGACATAAGTACATTGAATTAAATTTAAGGTATTAAATTTATTTAAGGTACACCCATAAGTACATTAATGGGCGTACCTTAAATTTAATAGCTTAAATTTCAGAAATTAAGTAGCTTAAATTTAAGCTATTAGTAGCTTAAAACTGCATAAAACCTTTAAGAATATGCTGTACATTCTCTTCTCTGATCCTCTACAATAATCCTATGAGGTGTTACAGGGATTCTTATCCCTATCTCACAAATGAGGAAATTGAAGCTTAAAGACTTCTCCAACCTGCTAAGTGCCCAAGGCTGAACTCAAATTTGGATCTCTCCTAACTCCCAGTCCACTTCTCCTTCTCCTACACCATGCCCTGTTTGTACATTGCACTGTGCTGGGAAGTAAAGGAAAAACACATTTTAGTGAGCATGCTCACATTATCTCAGATAATGTAGGTAATTGGACCAGTTCTAGGCCATTTTTATAGACCTCAATGAAATAAAACACTATCAAAAAGGCAAAACACAAAGGAAAAAATCCTTTTTTCAATTCTTGTCCTTTCATCCCCTTCACCTTTAATGGAATTAGAGATGCTCCACCCTACCCCCCTCCCATCTCTAGTCTTTTGCCATAAGAGCAACTCTTTGACAACTAGGATAAATTAGAAGAAACACTGATGGTGGAATAAGTTGGTTTACAAAGCAAAGTTATAAAAATTAAAATAAGCAATCTGATTTATTGAAAGAAGCATGCATGGGAAATAGTAGTTCTGAATTCAAGTCCTAACACACAATTTAACAGCTACATGATCTAAAACAAACTACTTAATTCCTCTGGAATTCATTTTCCCCATCTGTAAAATGAATGTGATGGATTGGACTAGCACTAGCCTATAGTTGTCATTCTTGTCCCTTCCAACTCAAAAATCCCATCCTTTGTTTACGAATCTATATTCAAATGAATCTGTGACTTTGCAGCTTTCATTGTTGCCTCCAAAAACACAGACCACAGTCAATCCCTGCAATTTTTGTCTGTGTTCTCCTACATTTTTATTATAGGTGATCTGCCCAGTAACTTCTTTGTTTTTCTTGGATGTCATTATGAAAAATGGGCATGATGATATGATGGAAATGCTCTATAAACTGTAAGGTAGTATTTAAGTGTTATAATACTAAAACGTAGACATAAAACATGTATCTGCATTTGTATCATATGGTCCTATGTGGACTACGGATAGAGTGCCAGGCCTAGAGTCAGAAAAACTTATCTTCTTGAGTTCAAATCTGGCCTTAGACACTCACCAGCTGTGTGATCCTGGACAAGTCACTTGGTTTCCTCATCCATAAAAATGATCTGGAGAAGGATATGGTAAATCCCTCCAGTATCCCTGCCAGAAAACCCCAAAGGGGATCACAAAGAGCTGGACATGGCTAACATTACCATACAACAACAAATGTATGTTGCAGGAACATGAGGAAAGAATGCAGTTTACATCATCTACCCAATAAATCAAAACTGGCAATAGAACAATCAGATAAGTTGAAATGTTCTTATTGCTGCAGTTCATATAGAAACCTCAGACTTTCAATCTTACCGGGTATCTGGAGAATAAAGTTACCCAACACCCATGAGAGCAAGGGTTCAGGGCATTGAGTGTGTCATGTGTGGCAATCCAAAAAAAAAAAAAAGAAAGCTATCTAGAAATCTCAACATTGAGGCTGATCAGTCAACAAGCACTTTAAGGTACTTAAGTTGTGCCAGGAACTGTGATGAATACTGTGGATACTGGAGATATAAACCTGCCATTGAGGAGCTCAAATTCTAAAGGGGGAAACAACATTAAAATAATCACTTATTTAAATATATAAGGGATTCAATCTTAGAGAGAAGGCACTGGGGGAATAGGGGAGAGAGAAAGAGAGAAAGAGAGAAAGAGAGAGAGAGAGAGAGAGAGAGAGAGAGAGAGAGAGAGAGAGAGAGAATGGAATTGCACTTTTGCAATTCCCCAGAAGCCATTCTATAATCCAACCTACCTTCTATGGCCATCTCTTGCCTCCTGACTGATTTCTGACTTCTGTGGGTTGGGCTTCCCAAAGCCTCATACACCCTCTGTCTAGGAGTTGTACCTCAAAAAGGAGGTCTAATCATCTGTTTTCCTCCAGGAACCTCTCTACAACAATAAATATTATGTCTAGACATTTCTCAATGGTTCACTTTTCCCATTGCTTCATATCCTCCACATCTCAATGGTTCTGAACCCCCAGTTATTAAAGACCAGGTGCAACCATCTAGTCCTACCCCCACTCCCAAATGCATCCCCCAGTGTCTTTCTTAGATCTATACAATCAACAAAGCAATAAAACATGGCCAGATTTGTATCATTTGTTAATTTTCAAGATGTAAATGCTTATTACAAATTTAACAATCAGGTCTCACATCTGTTTAAGCTGGATCTAGAACAACCTTCTCTGGTTCTCTCCTTTTGACACTGCATCCTTGGCCACTGTTCTAATACTGATTGCACTTCCCTCATAATTCAATAGAGAAGTTCATCCAAAACAATTAATGACTGTTTCTCCTATTTCCCAAGTCCACTTCTATAAGTGCATTATCAAGAATTACTATTCATTTTATATGCAGGATTATATGCACACTATATATACACAAGGTCAATCATATAGAATATAGAAAACAGAAAACAAGGAATGGTCATGGTGTGCTGGGGATAAAGATTAGGCTTAATTCTAGAAGGGTTGATGATGAAGGTGAACACTGAGCAGAGATTAAAGTTAAGGCACAACATTACCTAAGCAAACCACAGGAGAGAGGTGGTTGCATTTGTGGAGATTTACTTTTAGGATAAATTCTTTCCAAAAATGACATATTTTAAGCTTCAGTGTTAAATACTTTTCCAATTAGGATATTTGGTGTATCTGTGGATTTGTTTCAAGTGTTTTGACAATTTGACACAGTATTTCTATGATCCATAGACAACTATCTATTTGATCATTGAATTATCCTAGCTTTTACTATGTTAATGTTCAACTGAAATCAATCAATGTTCTCTATGAATAAGAAGTTAATTCTCCCATTTATAAATTTATGCAGCCATAATCCTATGAAATCTTCCTAGACAGCTTGACAGATTCATCTGAATAAAAGCATCAATTAATAAGTAATGGCAAAGCTGAAAAAAATTGGCTAAAATGCAAAAAAAAATTGTTAAAGAAAAATATGAGAGGGATAGTGTTTTCTGAACAAGTTTCCTAACTCAAAAGGCAAGCTGAAAACCTAGAGATTGTTTTAAATAATTTGTTTTTGAATATCTTTAAAATTGAGGGAGCGACACTTTCCTCTAGATGGCTAAGCTGAATTTAAATCTTCTCCCTCACCAAATCAAAAATTAATACACTAGATTAGCTAAAAGAAAAATAAGAGGGAAATAAATTATTTTGAAGAAATTGTCACAGAAAATTTAAAAAAAACAGCTATACTATCAGACCTTCATTGTGTGTTTTCTAGGCCTCATTCAACAATCCTTGCTATATAATTAATGTTCCATATTTTCTGTTATTGCATAGAACAGAAAACTTCAAGAAGATAATGGAATGGATGGCTACTGGACATAGTAGTGGAGTTGACCACCACTGACGGTGTCCACCAGTCATCTCAAAACATCTGTCTGTGCCTTGCAAAGTCTACCCTTCATCATTCAGAAATAATTCCACCCTTTAACAAATGGGTGTTTATGAGAAATAGACATTTAGAATTTTTAATTAACAATACTCTAAAATTATACCCAAGTAGAAATTCTGAATATCAAAGAAGAGACCAATTGAGAACCAAAACAATTCAGATAAGTAATACTAAAAGACAACTAGATGGCAATATGGATAGAATGTTGTGTTGTACCTGGATTCAGCAAGACCTCAGTTCAAATCCAGCCTCAAATATTAGCTTTGTTCCCTTGAGCAAGTTATTTAACCTCTGTCTGCTTCAGTTTCTTCAGCTGTTAAATGAAGTTAATAACAGCAGCTTCTTCATACAGTTGCTCTCAGGATTAAATAAGATCATATATGTAAAGCACAATGCCTGACACATAGTAGATGATTAATAAATGTTTAATCTTTTCCTTCCCCTGACTGAGAATTTTTTTAAAGCCCATTAAATAAATAAGCCAATAGCAAATTTGAGATGTTTTTAAGAGAGAGGAAAACAAATTACTAATATAAAACCTAAAAAGGATAAAATCACAATGAATAAAAAGGAAATAAAGGAAATTACTAGAAACTACTCTACCAGATTATCAATTAAAATGTTGATTGAAATGAAGAACAAACATGGGTCCCTGGCCATGACATTTTAACATTTCAATAGATCAGTGAACTGCAGGAACACATTCCTCCAATAGTACAAATCAAAACCTATCCATGCCTACTCAGACCATGGAAATCTTGAACATATCTTCCCAGAAAGCTTCCATTCAAATCTCTGGGCTCATGACTCTAGATTTCTCTACTTGTGTGGATACTAGTGGAGCACAAACACTATCCACCTATGATCCTCTATATCTGCAATAGGAAGAGAGTCATCCCATTTTTTCTCTAATCACACATTTTTTGATGACATCTTCGTGCTTCTCTTATGCACTTCCTCATAATATGTAGTCTTTTAATATGTAGTCCTGCCAGTAGAGCACAGTGAGTCCCTTCCTTCATTTTACAGATGGAGAAACTGAAGTACCTAGAAATTTAAGTGATTTGCTTAGGATAATAGTGCTAGTGTGACCCTAAGTCTTCTTCTCTAATGATCTCTGAGTGTCCCATGACTACTTCAGAGAGTAATAACCTCTTGCTTGAAGCCAAAAACCATAATTGAAAAGACTACTATTAAAAAGATTTTTAAAAATACACTTGAAGTCATTAAAATAAGTTCCCAAAGACAATTCATCACATATTCCTCTCCTTTTTCAAAATTCTGCTGCACACAGTCTATTTGCATGGTTCTGTCCAAGACACACATGTTCTTAGAGAAGCTCTTTGGGTCATTCATTAAATTGCCTATAATAATTAAGACAGTGGACATCCTGTTCATTTTTTCTGTAGGGTTTTATTTTGTTTTGTCTTGCTTTTGTATAAACTGTTAAACCAAATCTTTTGAGTGTTACTGTTCTCCTTTGGAGGCACTGGAATGTTATAGGTCTTAATGTAAACACTAAAGTTTCATCTTTATAAAGGAAAATCTGTAGGACTTCACCAAATTGAGTGGACCAGTAAAAACAGTGACAGATTCAGAGTCAGGTAAACTGGATTTGGAACCTGACTCTACTATTTACTGTTTGTGTGACACAGGGCAAGGAATCCAACTTCTCTACATACTATGAAATGAGGGAATTGAGCTAGAAATCTTTCAAAGTTCTAAGCCAATAATATTTTGATTCTTTGCCATTTGGACTCTGGGCTAACCATGCACCATGATTACCATGACAAACAAATTTGATGAATTTTTTTCTCACTCAATACTAATAATTCGAGGATCCTCTAGAATAGCTCTCTATTTTTATGTTTTTCAAGACTCTTTTGTATAACTTTACCATTTGCAAGGGAATGTTGAAAAAGATGGTCAAAGGCAGCATTTTGCCACATCAAAATAATTTAGAATAATTAATAAATGTTAAGCACAGTAAAGTTTTAGTTTCCCTCAGTAAGTTATGTTATTCAAAAGGAGTGGTCTGCTATAGAATATGATTTACAAAAACCAGCTCCTCTCCTTCTCGTGCCTTTATCACAAAACTCCCCAATATATTTGTATATTATTCTCATAAAAATTTCCTCGAGATGGGAAAGCAAGTATACAAGGTGCTTATTTAAATTATTGATATAGTTAAATTGGTGTTTTAGACATATGTAAGGTCTGTGATTTGTTTTCCAAGCATGTGATAAACGTCCTTTTTTCATATATTTCGAAAAACAATCCATTATTCTCAATGTTGTGTCTCTTCTAGCACAAACTTCCTCTTAATCTAGTCTCATCTTTTTTTTCTTTTTTTCCCTTAAAACCTTTTCTGTTTTCTCATATAGCACATCAAGGACTGTGATCTTAAAGTTCAAATATTATGGATCTGCTGCTACTGATTGGAGAAAAGTATTTAAGAAAATGATGTTTCACTTTTCATCTATTTCTTGTCCTCTTTTTAGCTTTATATTTGACTGTTATCAGGATGGCCTGCCTTCATTGGGTCTTTTGTCCAACTTTCTGAAAAATGCACTTTTCCCTCCTCCATTTTTTCACAATTTTATGAAGCAAAAGTACTCATAACTTTCTACCATCTTTCCCATAAAATTATACAAATGAAATTACATTCTAAAATGAGGTTCCCTTTGGCCTCCCTATTTCTCTTCTTCAAAAGGAGATCAGTTATTTGTACACCTTTTCCTAGTTGTGGCAATTAATTTGCATTCATTATCCTTCCTTAGGAAAAAGTAATAGTTTATACATGTCTGTTCTTTCTAGTTCATTTTTCACCAACAATTTGCTTGAACACTAATTTGATACATTGTATCTTATAATTTATCACATTTCCCTCTAAAGGTGTATAGCAGATAGAGCACTGAACTTGAAGGCAACAATATTTGGGTTCGAGTATTGATCCAGAATTAGTAGAATTAGTGTGGGACAGTAGGTAAGTCACAACCTCTCTCAACCCAAATGCACGTCAATCTATTAACATAATTCCCCCCAAGACCTGATTTGTCCATGTTAATTAATCTGTATGATTACAAAAAATAATTTAAATATCCATCCAAAATCCTATTTCAGTTTTAATGAAAATATTCTGTTGTGTGCAAGGAAAAAGGTTGTACTATTTACAACTTCAGTTCTCAAGGTCAGTCTTCATCAAAATGGTTTCTTCTTCCTAAATTACTGCCACAGGGGCATAGGAGAAATACCATATTACTGTGGTTATAATGTTAATGTCTGAACATGCATCATTCCCTTGGCCATAGTTATCTAAAATCATTTAGAATGTTTCCATTGGAATATGTTTATAAAACAATATTAAATTATGTTATTGGAATAGTGGAACATAGATATTATGCAGGTAATTTTTAATATTTTAAAGATGACTGCAGAAATACAAATGCTTAAGAATAATTATATTATTTAAATATTCTTTAATTGCTAATAATAGCTGCTTATTGCTTTTCCCCAGTCATATATTGGGGGAAGGAGCTCTGATTTTACCTTTAAATCAAATGGCCTTTCCATCTAATACATCTGACTTTAGCCTAGCTTTGCTATAAGAGCCTTTACAGATCCCAACTTGTCCAAAATGACCTCTTGAAATACTAGCTGAACAAGTAACCTCTCTTCATAGTGGTCTAAAACATTAAGGGGGCTTTCCAAAGAGAGCAAAAGGACAATAGGTTAAAACTAGTCATCTAACAGAAAAGTAAATATTTTTAAAGATTAGGGGGGAAGAGTGGAGCCAAGATGGTGGATAAAAAAAAAGGCATTTAGCTCCAGCTGCAGCTTCTGGGAACTCTCAGCTCACAGACAGTAAGAGGGTCCGATAAATGGTCATAAGGAGATTATATATTAGATATATAAATATGATACAGAGAGATGATAGATAGATAGATAGATAGATAGATAGATAGATAGATAGATAGATAGATAGATAGAT